>OZ012735.1:941862039-942223118 GCA_963859935.3 Lathyrus sativus
TACGACCCAATTGTTAAACAAAACAAACATTACATAAATGAACCGAGAAATGATTGAGAGATACTCAGCCCTCAGCTTGAATCCATCACCGGGCAGAAGCACGAGCAGCCGGGAGGGTAACAGCCTACGCTGTCACCAGCTTCCTACTGAACATCGATGACGGGAGTTTGAACACAAAAGACAACTAGCAGATAGTTCAACAGTGTGAAACACAGATGAGCAACTGCATTCAACAGCACCAACGTGGTTCGGACTGTTACGTCGTCATCACCAAAACCTTTCTCGGACTTCGACGCGACTCAAGCATCGCATTCAACCAACAATATGCAAAGGCAACTGTATTCTCAACAATCCTCAGTTCAGACATGATGTCATCATCACCGTTTCAAACTCTCCCCGACAACAAGCAGCTCCTGAAATACAAACAACAACAGCAGCAAATGTCAGTTGCAAACAAGCCACGGTTAGCAGCAAAATAGTCGACAATCTCATTTCACCGTCCACAACAATAGTCCAACATAGTATCAGCTAGCAGCGGCACGACACCAGCATTTTCCTCATATGCAAGCAACAACAACCGTATCAGTTCCTCAACAACCATATCAGCTCCGCAGTGGCATAACATCATCAACATTAGAACCAAGAAGCAAGGAAAGCATTAGCAACAACAACGTCAATAGCATCATTTCATACCCACAGCAACATCATTGGTCCAGCCCTCAGTTCGGTCCATCATCGGGAGAAGGCAACCAATAACAAGTAATACACAAGTGCAGCAGCGATAATCCCATGGTTCAGACTCCTTGAGTCATCATCACCACCGCATTACCTTCCTCAGCACCAAGGCTAAGACAACAGCTTCCAAACCCGCTAACGGCATCCTAGAATAGAGAGAAGTATCAGTATCGGCCCTATCAGTTCAAACATCTACATTACAACATCAATTGCAAGTAAAACATCCACGAACAGCAGAGCATCAACAATGATATTTGCCAAACGTTAACGGCGCAGAAGAACACCACTGGTAGCAATAGCGGCATCCGCAATCCTCAGCTCAGACACCATGTCGTCATCGTCGGCTCAACCCTATCTCAACCACGGCATAAGACAAGGCTAGCCTCTACGAAGAAGAAGAAGAGATACATACTACCGATACCTGTCATACCAGTTCAAAACATCCAGATTATAACAGCCAGGCTTCATGTACATAAAGAGATAGAACGAACAATGCATCTTGAAAAATGGCAAGTCCAAAATTGAAGTTCGTTGCAAACACATCAGATACCAAGAAGTTGACTTGAAATTTCTCTGGGCTGTGGACATCCTCTTGGCCCAAAGACCCCTGCTATCCACACCTATCAAATTTCCAAATCCAAGTTAGCAATTTAGTGAGGAATATACCGATCAAAAAGAGAATATCCAAGCCAAATCTTTGGGACATTGAACCTGGACAATATTAAACAAATTGATACAAGATATCATAAATGGGATCACCATTAACAGACATCAAACAATCGAACGGAAGAGGAAACTTTTCAAATATTTGTCTACACGAAATAGGAATGCTTTCAAATCTACCCTAGACCAAATAGGAAGGTTCAATCAAGCATTCAAGGCCTTTAATCCGATTTTAAAACAGAAAATCTCATATGGAAGTCTATATAAAGAGAAGAGGGAGATCGTAGCAAGGGGCCGAAAAACGATTACCGAAAAAAAAGCCACCCAAAGAAATCCTAAGTGCAAAAGCTGAGCGACTTATCTTTTCAACCGACGAAATCGCCACTAGCCACCACAAGCTCGGCCGACGGTGCATCCGTTCTCATTCATCACCAGCGCCGCAACTTTGACGGACAAAACTCCATTTCGCCGCACGATTTCGCCCCCGTCTCGCATATTCGGTAAACTTCTCTATCCATACTAAAATTATTGAACGACTGATGCTTTGATCCGCGTTTCAGGAAGCGATGAAGTTTGGATGGGGTTTGAGACGAAGATGGAACGAGAGAGGGGGGATCGAACGCGTAATGTGGGGAACCTAGGGTTCCGTCTTCGCTTGCTTTGTTTGCTTTCTGTCATTTTATTATTTTTGTAACGAAATGTATAATCACCACACACACACATACACTACACCCCCTACACTACACTAATCTCCCCACTAATCCTTTAACTAATCGGTAAATTACACCTTAATTCAACGTTTTTTTAAAATTAAGCTAATAATCCTTCTTAAAATCAACCATTTAAATAACTAAATTTTGATTAGTTTTTTTAATAATTAATGGTATATCCTCTTTCTTTAAATTTACGTAAAACAACTTTTAAATTAAATTATAATAACCCCTTTTATTTAATCAAAACACCGTTTTGATTAATTAACTTGTTAATTTGCTATTTATTAAATCCCTTCTTTAAAATTAATTTATCTCATCAATTTAAGAATCTTTTTTTTATATAAGTATAAGTTATTCATATTCTCATAAACACCATTTTATAACATCTTAACCAACCTTTAATTTTAATAATGATTATAAAAAAAAACGTTTAATAAATCCTATTTATTTAAAATCAATTCACATTCAAAAATCTTTTTGCTAATAAAAATTTAATTAACTCTTTTTTTCTAAAATCAACTCCTCACTCACAAACCAATTCACCCAAATCAACATTTTCTCATAATCTATCTAAACCAAATCAACATTTCTTCAAACTAAAAAAATAATTCAACTACTTAAAATCAAACAACATCGTATAAATACAAATTAATCGTGCACATTCACATTCACGACACTTGCACCTACACCCCAGCGCTTTCATGCGTACTTGTATGGTTTACTTTTCCGCAATTTACCTTACTGTCATTTACATTATCGCAATTTATGTTCTCGCACCGCATTCTGTCCAAAGGAAAACCCTACACATGATTCAACAATCGTGTGTAGTGCATATCATTTGCATCATAATCCCTTCGATCCTTGATTCCATTCAAGTTGATCGCTTAAGTCTAGGACCTACCCCATAGGAAGGGCTTTGGCTTTAACTTTTACAACATAGAAACAAACAATCAACAATACAATTTTTCAAACACAATATAGAATAGATGTTAATCATCTTAAGTGAGATATAATCTCCACCCCCACAATAATACAATCAAACATGTAGGAACTTTGCCTTAAGAGTGATAAAGGCATACTCGTCAAACAATCCGAGTACTTAAGCCCTTTTCTTAAGACGATGCAAAGACTATTTTCCTACAACCCCCTTTACACTTGTGGTGGTTACATATCCCTTAACATGAAGACTCATCTCTTCTCCTAAACCCAATCAAAACAACTACCCTAAACCCGTAGGAACTTTGACCACAGTCAAAGAGCTCCTCAAACCCTTTAGGGGAACTACAAATACTCTGATTCCACTCCCGTAAGGATATGTAGGCATAAGATGCGACATCTTATCGAGTATACTTAGACATAAACCACTAGGGTCTTTCAACCATTAAGCAGATAACACTTAGCAATAAACAGCATAAAACAAGAGGTTCCTGTAGAGTACTACAGAAACTTAGGATGCTAGTACCTTCCCTAAGTTTAACCAACCCCCGAACCTAAAACTCTCTAAACCTTGCATTTGCATTGCATCGTGGGAATTTCGATCTTTATCCCTTCCTTTGGACAAATCAAAGTTCGGTTGCAAAATGAATTAAAGATTCAAACTAATTAATAGTTTGGTATCCAAATTTCACCGCGACAGAAATGGCGACTTCACTGGGGACCCCTTAGTGGGTTTCCCTAACTTGTTTTTCTCTTGTTTATTGTTGTATATATTTGCTTACTTGTTTATTTGTTTATTTGTGTTCTCTATCTGTTATTGGGTTGTTATCCTTGAGTGGTGAGACAAAGTCCTACACCCGGACTTGAGAGAAATTAAGATAGGATGGTGATATATTCGATGAGGCTTATAGGGAGTGAGTCCCGACTAAGTTGACTCGAGAATCCCGCTTAGTTGAGACCCTTTTGAAAATAGTTCGGTTGAACGAGTTTAGTCGTGAAAACTTTTACTATTCTCAATTGGAGTCCATGATACTAAGGACCGTAGTTACCTTTAACCCCACTTTGGCCTTTATTAGGTCGTGGTGCGAGGCTATGAGGGAGTAAGTCCCGAAATAGTGCTACGCGGTGCTACACTCAAAAGAAGTTCTCTTGAGAATATTATTAATCCCCGAGTTAGTTGGGAAATTGATAATATCCAATAGATGGACTAATGACTTTGGGACCTTTTTTTTTAGAACCCAGTTCTGCAGGTACCAATCAACCTTTAGTCCATAACCTTTGGGAATGGGTATACTTTTGCTCCATGCTCGTTGCAAACCTAAGACTTTTGTTTGTTTTTGTGCCCATATGTGTTTACTTGTGTTTGTTGCATTCATATAGCATCATACTACATTGGACCTCATGGGACTTACCCTTTATTTATGAACATTGTAGGACACTATGGATAGACGAAATACTCTAAAATATACTTTTAAAAGTCCCGAATTGGATGACCTAAGGGAGTTAGGAGCTTTGATTGAAGACCAAGAGAAGTTCAAGAGTAAATATGGGAAGTTAATATCTTTGTTAAGACGTAAGGCAAATGAAGACCTGCTTTCCGCTCTGTTACAGTTCTATGATCCAATATATCACTGCTTTACTTTTCCGGATTATCAGTTGTTGCCAACTTTGGAAGAGTACTCCTTTTTGGTAGGGTTACCCATTTTAGAAGAATCTCCCTTTCCTTTCTTAGAGAAGGATCCCGAAGAAAGAGACATCGCTAAGGTTCTTTATCTCAAGGTATCTGACGTTAAGGCCAGCATGGTTGTTAAAAGTGGGACCTTTGGTTTGACTATAGATTTTTTATTCAAGAAAGCCTCATTTTATACTGATTTTACGAACAAGGCTCCATTCGAGGTAGATCTTCATCAATATCTTCATCAATGGCGTTGACAGTCTTCTCGTGATTTGGCATTGGAGCTGTAATCACATTTGGAGTACCTGGTGGATCAAACTCAATTTCTCCAGCATCAATCATATCTTGAATTTTGTTCTTCAAGACCCAGCAGTTATTAGTATCATGTCCTGGACAGTTTGAATGATATGCACATCGTGCATTGGGATTGTACTTGGGAGAGGTAACATTGGGATTCTGAGGGGCCTCCCTCAGGGTAATAAGTTCAGCTTTCAACAAGTGTTGCAATGCCTGAGCCATTGACATGTTGATCTTCGTGAACTGTCTTCTAGCCCTCTGTTGGTTGCCTTGAGGCTGCTCTGTTGTTGCAGGAGTTGGATTTGAAATATGAACTGCACTAACAGACTGATGCCTTCTGTTACGATCAGGCTGACCATACACAGCATTAGATTCTTTCTTCCCAGTGGGAGGCTTCTTTGCAGCACCTGATGAAGAAGTGCCCACTTGGATCTTACCACTCTTGATACCATTCTCTACTCGCTCTCCTGTCATGATCAACTCAGTGAAGCCAGATGATGAGCTTCCAATGAGATGACTGTAAAACGGACCATTCAGCGTACACATGAACATATCAACCAACTCCCTATCAGTCAAAGGGGGTTGAACTCTTCCAGCTAAGTCTCTCCACTTCTGAGCATACTCCTTAAAGCTTTCTTTGGCACCCATAGACATGCTTTGAAGCTGCATGCGAGTGGGGGCTAAGTCAGCATTGTATTGATACTGCTTGTAGAAAGCTTCAGCAAGGTCATTCCAATCTCTGATGTTGACACTCTCCAACTGATAATACCACTCTAGCTGAGCTCCAGATAAACTCTCTTGAAAGAAATGGATCCACAACTTTTTATCAGTAGTGTGGGGTTGAATTCTTCTGACATAAGACCTCAGATGCAATTTGGGACAAGAGACCCCATCATAGACAACAAATGTAGGAACTTTGAACCCAATGGGTATGACCACCCCAGATATCAAGCTCAAATCCTCAAAATCCAGCCCAGATGATTTCTGTAATTCCATAGCATCCATTCTATCCACCAGCATCTTGAATTTGTCTTCGTTAGGCTCATGGTAGTAGTTAGCCTCAGAATCAGAGTCCCCCATAGTGTTGTGGAGACTGCCTCTCTCCTGCTCAGATTCTTCAGATTCATAGTCTTCAACATGTTCCTTGGTCTTGACAGGACCTTTGAACCTTCTTCCCATGTTGAGCAACCCAGCAGACTTTCTAGCCTTCTTAGTCTTCTTGGCCAGCAGTGTCTTCAATTCATCCTGCCCCTTGGATAGGTTCAGGATCAGCTCTTGGAACTGTGCATTCTGTGCCTGGAGATCCTTAACTGATTGTTCAAGAGCCATTGCTGAAATAAACAGCGAGAAGATGAGAAACCTGTGCACAATTATAAACCTGTGATGCAATGATATGGGAATGCATATGCAATGTTTTCAAGGACCGCAGGATTTAAATTTGCTTAAACAAACAAGAAAGTAACTTTTTATTAGTAATAACTTGTTTTGCCTTTTAGGCTTACAAAAAATGAAAACGAAATAAGTACAAAAGATGGGGTTTTAAGTCTCCCATGGACGTTTCCTCTTGGTGTTGAGGTATGAGTTGAGGTTTCGTTCTTCATGAAGTAGCTTTGTTAGCTCTAGGATCCTTGCTTGGCTTGCTTTGTAATGAGCCTCGAAAGTATCCCTTTTCTCTTTCAGTTGGATCCATGATCTCTGCAAGTCTTCCATATCAGTAGGCATGTCTGGGTGAAGGATGGTATAAGCTGTGTCTCCTTCAGCAACAGGTTCCATGGTAACTGGTAGGATGGCAGGATATGGCATCATGAGTGTCTGAGCACGAAATCGTACCCATCTGAGATAAGCCTCCATAGGAATGGTGTACTTAGGCTCCAGTGTCTTGCTGTCAATCCTGTTTACCTTTCCCCAAGCTCGTATGAATCTCTGACGGTAACCCTGAAGATCGTTGTCGTAGTCAAACACAATGCCCTGAATCAACATGTCATGTGGACCATCGCTCCGGGCGTAACCAAACTGTCGTAAAGCTAGAGATGGGTTGTAGGTGATGCCTCCTCTTATGCCTAGAAGTGGTACATTAGGAAACTCCCCACAACGGTCAATGATGGTGACATTCTCCATAGATCTGGAGCACCAATGGATGTCTGAGTGAGAAAGTGACATGATCCTCTTGGACCATCTGAACTCTTGCTCATTCTTCATTACTGAGCGAGGAAGGTGAGAAATAAACCACCTAGAAAGTAAAGGTATGCAGCACATCAAAGTTCCTCTTGCCCTTGTAGTACGGGTGTGAAGAGAATGTAGGATGTCTCCAAGTAAGGTAGGCACTGGATTGTGACTCAGGAATATGTTGATGGCATGAACGTCTATGAACTGATCAGGATTGGGGAACAACACTAAGCCATAAATCAATAAGGCTAAGATCTCCTCAACAGCATCGTAGCTCATAGCCTTCAAGAACATTTGAGCTTTATCCACTAATACCTTGGCAAGAATACCTTTAACTCCACTTCTCGTCTCTAGAACAATGTCAGACTTCTTCAGATGTAGAGCTGCAGCAATAACTTCTGGTTTAAGCTCCTTCTCTAAGCCTGTGAATGGCTTCTGATCAAGAACAGGTATACCCAGAAGTTTAGAGAACTCCTCCATGGTTGGAACCAGCTGATAATCAGGAAATGTAAAGCAATGGTGCTTAGGGTCAAAGAACTGAAACAGCACACTCATCATGTCTTCACTGAACCCTGAAGTAACTAGGTCCAATAAGTGACCATGTCTCTTGTTGAACTGGGAATGATCAGGCACTAGGGAAACCAACTCCTTGAGCTTAGCAGGCATCCCTACAAAGTTGATCCTGATGGTGTTTCTACGAGCAGAAGCCATGACCTGCAACAAAGAACAAAGATAAATCCTTTGGTCCTTGAAATGGTTAGGGAAAATGATATGCTTATGATGCATGATGATGTCATGATGTCATGCTCAATCACAAACATGTGGCACACACAAACAAGTCACACCATAGCCCTAGGTTTAAAGGCTTGCATGAGGTTCAAAGGCAAGTACCCTCCCCTGAAGTTAGATGGTTCATCCTGTCCTACAAAAGTAACCAGGTTCTAAGGGATCTCAATATCATTGATCCTTCACAAGGGTGGTTGTTCAGAAGGCAACTTACTTGCCAACCAAAACCCTCCAAGTTTAAGATCTCAATGAGCGTAGTATCGAGTGTCAACCAACTTCAGTCTGCACCAAAGCCGGTTACCTCACTACTTTCTAAAGGCCAAGATGAGTTAACTAGGGTTCTAAAAGTCAGTTAGTGCATTGACAACATATGGCAGCCTCAATATTATCCTCAACTTGACTTAAGGAATATAAGCACCAACCAAGAAGTCGCACTAACTATGGCCACCAGATAAACCGTATCAATATACGTCGTACAGTTTCCTTGGTCTATTGCCATTTACCTAAGGTACACTAGATCCGGGTTAGGACCTTTCACACATAAGAGCACCCCAACAATATAATAATAAAGCAAACAAGGCAAACAATTTAAAGTGATCTTAATTCCTAAGGGTACCCCTCTTAAATAGATCCCCAGCAGAGTCGCCAGTTCTGTAACACGGTGGGAGAACTGACTTTAAACAATGTTGCGGATAGCAAGAGTCGCCACCGACTTTTATTTTATCCATAAGGAAAGGTTATAAAAGAACAGGAAAGACCTTAGAGAATATTTTGGGTCCGGGGGGTAGGTTATGAAAAGGGAAGGTGTTAGCACCCTTTTCATCCATGGTTATCCATGGGCTCTTAGGTACTTAAGCTCACTTTTGAATTGTTTTGAAAGTGTAGTGTGTGAATAGCAAAAAATTTCAGAATAGTTTAATAATAATCCGTGTATGGATGTGAAAAAAACTTGTTTGAAAATTTTGTTGGAAATTTGTTTAAGTGCGAAACAGTTTTGAAGTGAGCAAGCACCTAGGAGTAACCTACCCTAATGTTTAAAGGTCTTTCTTATTCTTCATTCTTTCCTTTAGTAAGACTATCCCTACTATAATGGAGTAGGTAGTCCTTACTTTGGATGTTAAGGGATATGTGAGGGACAATTGGATTTTTGAAGGTCATTGTGGGGTGTAATAAGCACATATAAGGGACCATCATCATTTTTCGAAAGGGACTCGATTCGTAAAGGCAACCATAAGGGACTTGGATGATTTTCTTTTTGAGGGACTTGCTTTATACACCCCACTTAACCAATATTCATAGGCAACTTGAGGGATATCCTTAGGAAGTGAGACGGCGATTAAAATCGACTTACGTGTGTGACGTGTTTATTTTAATTATCTTTATTTAAAAGTGATCTAAATTTATTTTAATATTACATACATGTTGTTACACTCCCTAATTACTAACCATAATAATAATTAAATAATTAAACAACTTTACATCCAAGAAACAATTACAAAATAATAAGCAAAATAATTAAATAAAATATAAATAAGCAATAATAAATAATAAAGGGGGTTAATTCTAAGTTTACTCGGCAAGACATCGCATCTTGTGCCTACGTATCCTTACGGGAGTGGAATCAGAGTAATCGTAGTTCCCCTCAAAAGGGAGGTTAGAGACTTATTGACTGTGGTCAAGGTCTCAAGGGGAATAAACATGTCTTAAGGACACGCTTACGTGGAGTGTAGAAACTCCAAATCTCTACGTTGAATTGTTAAGTTGTAATTAGGGTTAAATTAGGGATTCCACGGCGGGAAACCCTAAAATGAGCGCGGCGGCTCTTTGACCTAATGCTAAGGGTAAAATTGTAATTTTGCCTGCGGCGAGGCATTTGTGAAAATTAGGGTTTGTAGTTTGTAGTTTTGAGGATTTGAAATTGAATGTGTGAAGTTTTACGGACTATTGGCGCGGCGGCCAAACAGTTAGACCTAACCTTCGGATGTGTGCAATGTGACAGAAATAATAGTAAACGCGTGAGATAATTGAATCATGCAAACAGAGAGATAATGTCATAATTTAAACCATGCAAGCAGAAATTTAAAGGCAGAATTTAAAGAGCGATTGTTAAGTTCGCGAGTTTACATGAGAGGAGCAGATACAATATGATAATGAAATTTGAATTGAACAATAATAAAATAAAATAAATAACGGTTCTAGTTATTATTTTAAAAAAAGATTTTAGTTATTATTTTAAATTTATCTAAAAAAAAGTTTTTTCTTAAAAATAATAGGTTTTCATATTAATTTGGAAAAGATGTTAATGTTATTTATTTTAAAAAACAGATTTTTATATTATAACAAATTTTAATAAATTAATGATAACAATAATAATAATAATGGTAATAATAATGATAATAATGATAATAATAATAAATAATGATAATAATAATAATAATAATAATAATAATAATAATAATAATAATAATAAAGCAATAATGAATTTTAAATGTGCCAAATAACCCAACAATGTTGCTAACGCAGAAATGCGCTCATCGCAACCAGATCTAAATCGGACGAAACAAAATTTATCGCAAAGAAAAAGAAATTAAGCAAAAAATAGTATTATTGCTCACACAAAAATGCGATCATCGCAACCAGATCGAACTAACACAAATGTCACGCGTCATGCACACAAATGTGCAAACATCGTATCGACATAATTCGATCAAAAATCTTATATATATAAACTCTAACAATTTAAAAATTATATATATATATAAACGTAACAGTAATAGATAAAGAAAAAGAAATAACGGTAATAGATGAAGAAAAAGAAATAACGGTAAAAGATGAAGAAAAAGAAACAACAGTAATAGATGAAGGAAAAGAAATAACGGTAAACGATGAAGAAAAAGAAACAATAGTAATGGATGAAGAAGAAAACTAAATAACGGCAAACGGCACTCACTCCTCTTAGGTTTTTTTCCTTCTCTCCCTTTTTTTCCAACAAGGCAACACATGTATATATAGGGAACAAATTAGGGTTAACACCAAATTGTCAATAATGTCCCTAAAGCCCATTTTAAAGCCCAAACTAAATAATTAGTTAAGAAAAAATAAAATTTAAATAATTTAAAATAATTAAAATAAACTTAAAATAAAAACTAATAATCCTATTGATTCCTAAAATAAAAAATATTATAAAAAGAACAAAATTTTTTTCAATATTTTTTATTTTATGATTTTTTGGATATTTTTATGAATAATTTAGAAAAAAGTGAAAAAAATAATATTTTAAAAAATGATTTAATTAAAATACGAAAATAATAATTAAATAATAATAAAAAACTATTTTTGTTATTTTTTTTAATGAAAGATAGAAAAATTTAGAGTAAAAATAATAAAAAACAAAAAAAATGACAAATGTGAGATTCGAACTCTCAATCTCTCACACTCATAACTCCTTACACATGTCCTCCTGCCAATTGTGCCATTTTTACTTTTTAGAAAAAAAATGCATGCCATATGATATTTACCTGCAAAAAGTCAAACGACTACACAAATTTGTTAGTAATTGATTAAATGCAATGAAATGCGACGACAAATCTTAGGGCAAAATTTGGGGTATTACAGTTATTATGATAATATTTCTCACCCAACCTCTCTTTGATGTTGGCAAAAAAAAAATCATGAAGTTTGACTTTGGTTTGACCACAGTTGACCTCAGTTTGACCTTTTAACTGCATTGACTGCTTTTGACTTATCTGATCATCTGACTGAGCAAACTTTTGAGAAAAGTCTTGAAACTTGACATGGGGGTTCTTATACACATATAAGATGTTATGAAGCTCACTTGAAGTCTTGGAAGTCCATTTAGCCTGATTAAAGTCAAAACCCTAGTTTTGGATGCACTGCTTAGGAGGTGCATTGTCTGAGGGAATTGTCAACTCTTCTGACCAATTGTGAATTTTGTGAACCTTGTGAACCTTCTTGGAACACAAAGTCTTGTATTGTGAGGGCAAATTTTGGGGTGCAACAGCTGCCCCTGTTCAATTTTCTGAAACCTGAGGGGTTAGATTGGTATATTTGCCAGTCGTAACCTAGAAGGTTGAAGGGGATTGAACACAAAAGCCCAAAAATTTGCACTCACCAGTGCATGGAGTGATATTGATGGTTGGTTGAACATGATTGAGTGGGCTTAAAGATGCCACTAGGGGAAAGTTCTTCAGTAGTATAATGAGAACTGTCAGGAGTCTGGAGTAATACTGATGTAACAACATGTCTTCATGAGGATAGAGCAATCAATAATGATAACCCTAAAGCAGTCTTGAAGTGATAAATCTGACCTCAGGAGGATAGAGCAATCAATAGCTCTAAAGCAGTCTTGAAGTAATAATGGCTTCAGGAGGATAGAGCAATCAATAGCTCTAAAGCAGTCTTGAAGTAATAGAATGGCTTCAGTAGGATAGAGCAATCAACAGCTCTAAAGCAGTCTTGAAATAATAATGTGATATGTCTTCAGGAGGATAGAGCAATCAATAGCTCTAAAGCAGTCTTGAAGTAATGATTTCAGGAGGATAGAGCAATGGATAGCTCTAAAGCAGTCTTGAAATAATAATGTAATTTCAGGAGGATAGAGCAATGGATAACTCTAAAGCAGTCTTGAAATAATTAGATGGCTTCAGGAGGATAGAGCAATGAATAGCTCTAAAGCAGTCTTGAAGTAGTAATATGACCTCATGAGGATAGAGCAATGAATAGCTCTAAAGCAGTTTTGAAGTAATAGGATGATTTCAGGAGGATAGAGCAATCAGTAGCTCTAAAGCAGTCTTGAAGTCATGAGAGGCTATCAGGAGGATAAAATAACCCTGAGGTTACAATAAAGCAGTCCCAAAGTAATAAGAAGCTCATCAGGAGGATAAAGTAACCCTGAGGTTACAATAAAGCAGTCCCAAAGATCATAAGCTTGTTTGTTGGATAATTAACCTGAAAACAAGGTAGCATTCTGTATAACAACATTAGTTTATGCTTTATGTATGTATGACATGATGCACTTAGGTAATGTACTATAGACATATATGTTATGGTATGATGTAAATGATGTATGTATGCTATGACACTGCTGGAAGTGTCTGGATATCCTTGTATAACAACTGCAGGCCAAGGAAAATAAATCCCGATTCGTTGTTGAAGAATATATAACCCTCCGTCTGCTGGGGATAACAAGGTATAGATAACCTCCCGTTGTTGGGGATAACAAGGTATAGATAACCTTCGTTTTCGTTTGATAGTAGGATAAGTATAACATCCCGTCTTCGTTCATCGTGCCCTTATTGGAAAGTAATTTCCCGTATATCCGTATGAGGATAAAAGAGATGGATATAAATTCCAGGGGAGATTAGACTTTGTGAAAATGGATTAGTCCTACTGTCTTGTAAAGATGAACCGGCGAAGCTTCGTTGAAATCCTTCCCTCGTTCGTCCTTAGTAAATACTATTACTGCATTTTCATGCATTTCTGGTAAACATCAATCATATTAAAAGCATACATGCATTTTTGGTAAACGTCAATCATATTCAAAGGCATACATACATTCAAACACAACCAATGGACGTTTCGCTTATGTAAATAGGGTAAAAGTAAATCTGGATTCAAAGGATGGAATTTATTTATATCAAAAGTGACCCATACACGGGTAAGTTTGTACAAGGAGACATAAACCCTAGTAAGAGAATTTTGTCATGAAGTTTTACAAAAAGAATCAGCTATGTGGGAAATAATCCTATTGAGTTTCAATTCTACTATTGCCACTCAAGTATCTCATCTTCTTGCTGTTGAGACGGAAACGATTGGATTGAGCTTTATCTGTTTGAGCTTGAGTAAGTAGTACAACTAGTTGCAGTTTCATGAGTGATCCAAATGAGACATAGTCATACGCTTTAATCCCTAACTTTTGCCTGGATTGCCCTTTCAGGTTTTCAATCCACCGGGATACCCTTTTTTGCCCAAGCCGCCTTTTCAGGTTTTCGACTTGCCAGGTGTACATCTTTTTATATATATATCCCTAATTTTTGCCCAAACCCTTTTGGTTTGCCGGGATGCCCTTATTTTTGCCTAGGCCTGTCAACCTAGCGGGTCTCTTTTTATGCGTAGTATTTTTTAACTATGTCTGCGTTTACAGGTTGTGGGAAGTCTTCACCATCCATTGTAGTCAGTATCATGGCACCTCCTGAGAACACTGTCTTGACTACAAATGGTCCCTCATATGTTGGAGTCCACTTGCCCCTAGGATCACCCTGTGGTAATATGATACACTTGATTACCAAGTCACCAGCCTGATATACCTTTGGCTTAACCTTCTTGTTAAAAGCTTTGATCATCCGTTTCTGGTACATCTGGCCATGACAAACTGCTGCTAACCTTTTCTCATCAATTAAATTTATCTGGTCAAGTCGAGTCTGAATCCACTCATCTTCATCCAAGCCTGCATCCTTCATAATTCTCAAGGAGGGGATCTGAACTTCAATAGGCAGAACTGCTTCCATACCATAGACTAAGGAGAATGGGGTTGCCTCTGTTGAAGTACGTATTGTAGTACAATAACCATGCAGAGCAAATGGTAACATCTCGTGCCAATCCTTGTAAGTAATAGTCATCTTCTGTACAATCTTCTTAATGTTCTTATTAGCAGCTTCAACTGCCCCATTCATCTTTGGACGATACGGAGAAGAGTTGTGATGCTTAATCTTGAACTGCGTACAGAGATCAGTAATCATAGTGTTGTTCAGATTAGAGCCATTGTCAGTGATAATCCTTTCAGGGATACCATACCTACATATGAGATTATTCTTAATGAACCGAGCCACAACATTCTTAGTCACAGATGCAAATGAAGCTGCCTCTACCCACTTCGTGAAGTAATCAATAGCAACCAGGATGAAACGATGCCCATTAGAAGCAGTAGGCTTGATCTCACCAATCATATCAATGCCCCACATGGCAAAGGGCCAAGGAGCAGTCAACACATTCAATGGAGATGGAGGTACATGTACTTTATCAGCATAGATTTGACATTTGTGACATGTTCTGGAGTGTTGATAGCAATCAGCTTCCATGGTAGACCAATAGTAACCTGCTCTCAAAATCTTCTTTGCCATGGTATGACCACTAGAATGAGTGCCAAAGGTCCCATCATGCATCTCTTCCATAATTTCTGTAGCTTCCTTCTTATCCACACAACGAAGCATAGTTGAATCATGATTACGCTTATACAGAATGCCATTACTCAGAAAGAACTTAGCAGAAAACCTTCTCAGGAACTTCCTATCTTTGACAGATGCCCCTTCAGGGAACTCCTGAGCTTCAAGATAGTTTTTCACTTCATAGAACCAAGGCTTCTCCTCTGCCCCTATTTTGACCTCTTTTCTGTTTTCTTCAGTTCCCAGATTCACAACTTCGACTGGCTCTTCATGTGGCTGTATAGCTTTCTCTTCTTGTTGTAACAACCTAGCAAGCTCTACAGGTATTTCACAATCGTCCTCGTTTCCGTCTTCAGTTTGATAGATCGGATTCTCGAAATTGTAATTGGCAATAGTAGAATTGTTATCAACTGGATCCAGAGTGGATGAGGATCTGCATTTTAGTGACGTGGGTGTGTGTAAGAACACATAGCTGATAAAGCGAAAATAAAAGAAAAAGAAAGACAAGGAACACAATATTTACGAAAACGAAACGTCCACTGATTTTATTGAATGAAGTATGCAAATGAAATGACAACCCGTAACAAGCACACCATTGTGCCCCGGGTAAGGCACATGGCTGGAAAGTTTTAATTGTTCCAGAAATCACGAATTTAAAAACATAACACAGTAATAGTATTTACTCCCGACTAAAGGAGATAGGGATAACATCTTCAGCTGTCCAATTATTGAGTCCAGCACCCATAGTAGGAAAAATCCATGCCTCCAAGTTGTAGTCTTCATCTTGATCTCCCACAGCATTGATAACCCCTTGATTGGTGATACGAGCACGACGAACAGCCTTCTGGGACTCTGCAGTGAAACCCAAACCAAACTTGTCAGACTTGTATGGAATATCAGGAAGCTGACCCCAAATAGTACAACCACCTTCTTCCACCACAGCTTTTGCATCATTGAGGGAGGCCATTGCCATTGTTGGAGGGTTTCTGATGACCACAGGAACCTTCTTCACAGCAGGAGGAGTCACACAATCCTTAACAGCCCAGGGAACCACTTCAAATGACTGACATGGAGTTTCAATGTATTCACCTTCTACTTCCAGATACTTGAAAGTGTTTACATGGCTGACAAAATATTCTTCCTCTCCAAAGACAGTAACAACTTTTCCATTCACCGGATATCTCAACTTTTGATGTAATGTGGAGGTCACAGCACCTGCCCCATGGATCCAGGGACGACCAAGCAGACATGAGTACGAAGGACGAATATCCATCACATAGAATGTAGCGGTAAACACCTGAGAGCCAACCTTGATTGGAAGATCAATTTCCCCATGCACTACTCTTCTAGAACCATCAAAAGCCTTTACCACAATATTACTGGGCTTCAATACCGTATCTTCAGGACTCAGCTTGTTCAGGACTTCCTTAGGCAACACATTCAGAGAGGAGCCATTGTCTATCAGCACATGAGACAGGGTAGTGCCCCCGCATTCAATTGAAATATGCAAGGCCCTGTTATGATCCCTCTTGGAAGGGGTCAAGTCAGCATCAGAAAATCCTAACCCGTTGTCATAGGTCAGGTGAGCAACACAATTCTCAAACTGGTCCACAGAAATTGCACTGGGTACATGAGCCATCTTTAGAAACTTGATCAATGACTTGGCATGAGCCTCAGAACATAATAACAGGGAGAGCATAGAAATCTTTGAGGGAGTATGCCCCAGCTGATCAACAATATCATAATCACTCTTGCGAATGATTTTCAATACTTCTTCCATCTGCTTAGAGAGGTCATCAGCAGCTGGCACATCAGTAGATACAGGCTCAATAACAGGACCCTTGCCCCGAGCATCAGTGGTGGAAGTAACAGCAGGAGTAACTGCACTCTTAGAAGCAACTGGAGGAGAGAAGACTCTTCCACTACGAGTGATCTTGCTAGATCCGGCAATATTATCAATGTCAACAGGCATATCAGGTAAAGGCTCCTGCTTGACACCATGGATGTAAACATCAGACCCATAGTGCCAAGGCATAGCTTTGTCAGATGTGTAAGGAATAGGACCAGGAGTGGTAATGATCAGAGGAGCTACTCTGGCTTCAGCAACAACTTTCACAGGACCTTCAGCAGTAATCTTGATTGGGCCCTGATGAGTGATTTTAATGGGACCCTTTGAAGTGATTCTTAGTGGTACTTTGTCAACCATGTCAACCTCTTCAATCTTCTTACCCTGAGTCAGATGATCCACCATACTTTCTACAGATGCTGGTCTTCTTTCAAACACTATAGTATATTTATCCATGAGACGTTGAATCCCATCTCTCAAAATGAAGCAACTATCCGGCTTATAGGTACAATATAGACAATCTTCATGACAACCTGGAAAGATCCCAACTTGTACTAACCTCTTTTTGATAACAGACAATGGTGTGCTCAACTCCATAACCGAATAGACATGCAGATCTTCATCAATATCTTCATCAATGGCGTTGACAGTCTTCTCGTGATTTGGCATTGGAGCTGTAATCACATTTGGAGTACCTGGTGGATCAAACTCAATTTCTCCAGCATCAATCATATCTTGAATTTTGTTCTTCAAGACCCAGCAGTTATTAGTATCATGTCCTGGACAGTTTGAATGATATGCACATCGTGCATTGGGATTGTACTTGGGAGAGGTAACATTGGGATTCTGAGGGGCCTCCCTCAGGGTAATAAGTTCAGCTTTCAACAAGTGTTGCAATGCCTGAGCCATTGACATGTTGATCTTCGTGAACTGTCTTCTAGCCCTCTGTTGGTTGCCTTGAGGCTGCTCTGTTGTTGCAGGAGTTGGATTTGAAATATGAACTGCACTAACAGACTGATGCCTTCTGTTACGATCAGGCTGACCATACACAGCATTAGATTCTTTCTTCCCAGTGGGAGGCTTCTTTGCAGCACCTGATGAAGAAGTGCCCACTTGGATCTTACCACTCTTGATACCATTCTCTACTCGCTCTCCTGTCATGATCAACTCAGTGAAGCCAGATGATGAGCTTCCAATGAGATGACTGTAAAACGGACCATTCAGCGTACACATGAACATATCAACCAACTCCCTATCAGTCAAAGGGGGTTGAACTCTTCCAGCTAAGTCTCTCCACTTCTGAGCATACTCCTTAAAGCTTTCTTTGGCACCCATAGACATGCTTTGAAGCTGCATGCGAGTGGGGGCTAAGTCAGCATTGTATTGATACTGCTTGTAGAAAGCTTCAGCAAGGTCATTCCAATCTCTGATGTTGACACTCTCCAACTGATAATACCACTCTAGCTGAGCTCCAGATAAACTCTCTTGAAAGAAATGGATCCACAACTTTTTATCAGTAGTGTGGGGTTGAATTCTTCTGACATAAGACCTCAGATGCAATTTGGGACAAGAGACCCCATCATAGACAACAAATGTAGGAACTTTGAACCCAATGGGTATGACCACCCCAGATATCAAGCTCAAATCCTCAAAATCCAGCCCAGATGATTTCTGTAATTCCATAGCATCCATTCTATCCACCAGCATCTTGAATTTGTCTTCGTTAGGCTCATGGTAGTAGTTAGCCTCAGAATCAGAGTCCCCCATAGTGTTGTGGAGACTGCCTCTCTCCTGCTCAGATTCTTCAGATTCATAGTCTTCAACATGTTCCTTGGTCTTGACAGGACCTTTGAACCTTCTTCCCATGTTGAGCAACCCAGCAGACTTTCTAGCCTTCTTAGTCTTCTTGGCCAGCAGTGTCTTCAATTCATCCTGCCCCTTGGATAGGTTCAGGATCAGCTCTTGGAACTGTGCATTCTGTGCCTGGAGATCCTTAACTGATTGTTCAAGAGCCATTGCTGAAATAAACAGCGAGAAGATGAGAAACCTGTGCACAATTATAAACCTGTGATGCAATGATATGGGAATGCATATGCAATGTTTTCAAGGACCGCAGGATTTAAATTTGCTTAAACAAACAAGAAAGTAACTTTTTATTAGTAATAACTTGTTTTGCCTTTTAGGCTTACAAAAAATGAAAACGAAATAAGTACAAAAGATGGGGTTTTAAGTCTCCCATGGACGTTTCCTCTTGGTGTTGAGGTATGAGTTGAGGTTTCGTTCTTCATGAAGTAGCTTTGTTAGCTCTAGGATCCTTGCTTGGCTTGCTTTGTAATGAGCCTCGAAAGTATCCCTTTTCTCTTTCAGTTGGATCCATGATCTCTGCAAGTCTTCCATATCAGTAGGCATGTCTGGGTGAAGGATGGTATAAGCTGTGTCTCCTTCAGCAACAGGTTCCATGGTAACTGGTAGGATGGCAGGATATGGCATCATGAGTGTCTGAGCACGAAATCGTACCCATCTGAGATAATCCTCCATAGGAATGGTGTACTTAGGCTCCAGTGTCTTGCTGTCAATCCTGTTTACCTTTCCCCAAGCTCGTATGAATCTCTGACGGTAACCCTGAAGATCGTTGTCGTAGTCAAACACAATGCCCTGAATCAACATGTCATGTGGACCATCGCTCCGGGCGTAACCAAACTGTCGTAAAGCTAGAGATGGGTTGTAGGTGATGCCTCCTCTTATGCCTAGAAGTGGTACATTAGGAAACTCCCCACAACGGTCAATGATGGTGACATTCTCCATAGATCTGGAGCACCAATGGATGTCTGAGTGAGAAAGTGACATGATCCTCTTGGACCATCTGAACTCTTGCTCATTCTTCATTACTGAGCGAGGAAGGTGAGAAATAAACCACCTAGAAAGTAAAGGTATGCAGCACATCAAAGTTCCTCTTGCCCTTGTAGTACGGGTGTGAAGAGAATGTAGGATGTCTCCAAGTAAGGTAGGCACTGGATTGTGACTCAGGAATATGTTGATGGCATGAACGTCTATGAACTGATCAGGATTGGGGAACAACACTAAGCCATAAATCAATAAGGCTAAGATCTCCTCAACAGCATCGTAGCTCATAGCCTTCAAGAACATTTGAGCTTTATCCACTAATACCTTGGCAAGAATACCTTTAACTCCACTTCTCGTCTCTAGAACAATGTCAGACTTCTTCAGATGTAGAGCTGCAGCAATAACTTCTGGTTTAAGCTCCTTCTCTAAGCCTGTGAATGGCTTCTGATCAAGAACAGGTATACCCAGAAGTTTAGAGAACTCCTCCATGGTTGGAACCAGCTGATAATCAGGAAATGTAAAGCAATGGTGCTTAGGGTCAAAGAACTGAAACAGCACACTCATCATGTCTTCACTGAACCCTGAAGTAACTAGGTCCAATAAGTGACCATGTCTCTTGTTGAACTGGGAATGATCAGGCACTAGGGAAACCAACTCCTTGAGCTTAGCAGGCATCCCTACAAAGTTGATCCTGATGGTGTTTCTACGAGCAGAAGCCATGACCTGCAACAAAGAACAAAGATAAATCCTTTGGTCCTTGAAATGGTTAGGGAAAATGATATGCTTATGATGCATGATGATGTCATGATGTCATGCTCAATCACAAACATGTGGCACACACAAACAAGTCACACCATAGCCCTAGGTTTAAAGGCTTGCATGAGGTTCAAAGGCAAGTACCCTCCCCTGAAGTTAGATGGTTCATCCTGTCCTACAAAAGTAACCAGGTTCTAAGGGATCTCAATATCATTGATCCTTCACAAGGGTGGTTGTTCAGAAGGCAACTTACTTGCCAACCAAAACCCTCCAAGTTTAAGATCTCAATGAGCGTAGTATCGAGTGTCAACCAACTTCAGTCTGCACCAAAGCCGGTTACCTCACTACTTTCTAAAGGCCAAGATGAGTTAACTAGGGTTCTAAAAGTCAGTTAGTGCATTGACAACATATGGCAGCCTCAATATTATCCTCAACTTGACTTAAGGAATATAAGCACCAACCAAGAAGTCGCACTAACTATGGCCACCAGATAAACCGTATCGATATACGTCGTACAGTTTCCTTGGTCTATTGCCATTTACCTAAGGTACACTAGATCCGGGTTAGGACCTTTCACACATAAGAGCACCCCAACAATATAATAATAAAGCAAACAAGGCAAACAATTTAAAGTGATCTTAATTCCTAAGGGTACCCCTCTTAAATAAATCCCCAGCAGAGTCGCCAGTTCTGTAACACGGTGGGAGAACTGACTTTAAACAATGTTGCGGATAGCAAGAGTCGCCACCGACTTTTATTTTATCCATAAGGAAAGGTTATAAAAGAACAGGAAAGACCTTAGAGAATATTTTGGGTCCGGGGGGTAGGTTATGAAAAGGGAAGGTGTTAGCACCCTTTTCATCCATGGTTATCCATGGGCTCTTAGGTACTTAAGCTCACTTTTGAATTGTTTTGAAAGTGTAGTGTGTGAATAGCAAAAAATTTCAGAATAGTTTAATAATAATCCGTGTATGGATGTGAAAAAAACTTGTTTGAAAATTTTGTTGGAAATTTGTTTAAGTGCGAAACAGTTTTGAAGTGAGCAAGCACCTAGGAGTAACCTACCCTAATGTTTAAAGGTCTTTCTTATTCTTCATTCTTTCCTTTAGTAAGACTATCCCTACTATAATGGAGTAGGTAGTCCTTACTTTGGATGTTAAGGGATATGTGAGGGACAATTGGATTTTTGAAGGTCATTGTGGGGTGTAATAAGCACATATAAGGGACCATCATCATTTTTCGAAAGGGACTCGATTCGTAAAGGCAACCATAAGGGACTTGGATGATTTTCTTTTTGAGGGACTTGCTTTATACACCCCACTTAACCAATATTCATAGGCAACTTGAGGGATATCCTTAGGAAGTGAGACGGCGATTAAAATCGACTTACGTGTGTGACGTGTTTATTTTAATTATCTTTATTTAAAAGTGATCTAAATTTATTTTAATATTACATACATGTTGTTACACTCCCTAATTACTAACCATAATAATAATTAAATAATTAAACAACTTTACATCCAAGAAACAATTACAAAATAATAAGCAAAATAATTAAATAAAATATAAATAAGCAATAATAAATAATAAAGGGGGTTAATTCTAAGTTTACTCGGCAAGACATCGCATCTTGTGCCTACGTATCCTTACGGGAGTGGAATCAGAGTAATCGTAGTTCCCCTCAAAAGGGAGGTTAGAGACTTATTGACTGTGGTCAAGGTCTCAAGGGGAATAAACATGTCTTAAGGACACGCTTACGTGGAGTGTAGAAACTCCAAATCTCTACGTTGAATTGTTAAGTTGTAATTAGGGTTAAATTAGGGATTCCACGGCGGGAAACCCTAAAATGAGCGCGGCGGCTCTTTGACCTAATGCTAAGGGTAAAATTGTAATTTTGCCTGCGGCGAGGCATTTGTGAAAATTAGGGTTTGTAGTTTGTAGTTTTGAGGATTTGAAATTGAATGTGTGAAGTTTTACGGACTATTGGCGCGGCGGCCAAACAGTTAGACCTAACCTTCGGATGTGTGCAATGTGACAGAAATAATAGTAAACGCGTGAGATAATTGAATCATGCAAACAGAGAGATAATGTCATAATTTAAACCATGCAAGCAGAAATTTAAAGGCAGAATTTAAAGAGCGATTGTTAAGTTCGCGAGGTTACATGAGAGGAGCAGATACAATATGATAATGAAATTTGAATTGAACAATAATAAAATAAAATAAATAACGGTTCTAGTTATTATTTTAAAAAAAGATTTTAGTTATTATTTTAAATTTATCTAAAAAAAAGTTTTTTCTTAAAAATAATAGGTTTTCATATTAATTTGGAAAAGATGTTAATGTTATTTATTTTAAAAAACAGATTTTTATATTATAACAAATTTTAATAAATTAATGATAACAATAATAATAATAATGGTAATAATAATGATAATAATGATAATAATAATAATAAATAATGATAATAATAATAATAATAATAATAATAATAATAATAATAATAATAATAATAATAATAATAATAATAAAGCAATAATGAATTTTAAATGTGCCAAATAACCCAACAATGTTGCTAACGCAGAAATGCGCTCATCGCAACCAGATCTAAATCGGACGAAACAAAATTTATCGCAAAGAAAAAGAAATTAAGCAAAAAATAGTATTATTGCTCACACAAAAATGCGATCATCGCAACCAGATCGAACTAACACAAATGTCACGCGTCATGCACACAAATGTGCAAACATCGTATCGACATAATTCGATCAAAAATCTTATATATATAAACTCTAACAATTTAAAAATTATATATATATAAACGTAACAGTAATAGATAAAGAAAAAGAAATAACGGTAATAGATGAAGAAAAAGAAATAACGGTAAAAGATGAAGAAAAAGAAACAACAGTAATAGATGAAGGAAAAGAAATAACGGTAAACGATGAAGAAAAAGAAACAATAGTAATGGATGAAGAAGAAAACTAAATAACGGCAAACGGCACTCACTCCTCTTAGGTTTTTTTCCTTCTCTCCCTTTTTTTCCAACAAGGCAACACATGTATATATAGGGAACAAATTAGGGTTAACACCAAATTGTCAATAATGTCCCTAAAGCCCATTTTAAAGCCCAAACTAAATAATTAGTTAAGAAAAAATAAAATTTAAATAATTTAAAATAATTAAAATAAACTTAAAATAAAAACTAATAATCCTATTGATTCCTAAAATAAAAAATATTATAAAAAGAACAAAATTTTTTTCAATATTTTTTATTTTATGATTTTTTGGATATTTTTATGAATAATTTAGAAAAAAGTGAAAAAAATAATATTTTAAAAAATGATTTAATTAAAATACGAAAATAATAATTAAATAATAATAAAAAACTATTTTTGTTATTTTTTTTTAATGAAAGATAGAAAAATTTAGAGTAAAAATAATAAAAAACAAAAAAAATGACAAAGGTGAGATTCGAACTCTCAACCTCTCACACTCATAACTCCTTACACATGTCCTCCTGCCAATTGTGCCATTTTTACTTTTTAGAAAAAAAATGCATGCCATATGATATTTACCTGCAAAAAGTCAAACGACTACACAAATTTGTTAGTAATTGATTAAATGCAATGAAATGCGACGACAAATCTTAGGGCAAAATTTGGGGTATTACAGTTATTATGATAATATTTCTCACCCAACCTCTCTTTGATGTTGGCAAAAAAAAAATCATGAAGTTTGACTTTGGTTTGACCACAGTTGACCTCAGTTTGACCTTTTAACTGCATTGACTGCTTTTGACTTATCTGATCATCTGACTGAGCAAACTTTTGAGAAAAGTCTTGAAACTTGACATGGGGGTTCTTATACACATATAAGATGTTATGAAGCTCACTTGAAGTCTTGGAAGTCCATTTAGCCTGATTAAAGTCAAAACCCTAGTTTTGGATGCACTGCTTAGGAGGTGCATTGTCTGAGGGAATTGTCAACTCTTCTGACCAATTGTGAATTTTGTGAACCTTGTGAACCTTCTTGGAACACAAAGTCTTGTATTGTGAGGGCAAATTTTGGGGTGCAACACCATGCTGAAAGAAAGGAAGTCCTTATCATGGAAGCCACCTTTGCTCTGTTGGTTTATGGGATTTTTTGGTTCCCAAAGATCGATGATTTTGTTGATATGGATGCAATTAAACTGTTCATACTTAAGAATCCCGTTCCTACTTTACTCGCTGACACATACTTTTCGATCCACTCAAAGAATGCTGAAGGAGGAGGACATATTGCCTGTTGCACCGCTCTGTTGTACTCATGGTTCATCGCTCGTCTGACTCGACACCCGTCTATTTGGGAAGAGGAAGAATCGCCTCGTTGGTCTAAGATAGTTATGGCCCTTACTCACTCTGACATTGTGTGGTATGACCCTACCTATGGAGGTATATGTATGATCCATAGCATTGGAGGATTTACTAACATACCACTTATTGCGAGAGAAGGGTGCATAAGCTACAACCCTGCGCTAGCCCGTCTCCAATTTGGGCATCCCATGATTGAAGTACCTGACCAGACTCTGTTAGAAGGAATCTTTCTCAAAGAAGGAGAAGATCCAGACCTGAAGACCGTCATAATTTACTCGTGGGAATACATCAATAAAGAAGGAAAAGCTGCTTTAGGATACCCCAATTGCACTGTCTCTGAAGAATACCTACATTGGGTGCGATCAAGAGCTCTCGACCTCAAAATGCCATTCCCTTTCCATGAACCTATGGTGTTGGCCTTCCATGACCCAGATTGGTTTAATGTGAGTGAAGTAGATCAATTGAAGGCTGCTTTGGGTAAAGCTCGAAAATTGAAGGCCGCTTGGAAGAACAAGTTTTTTACGCTTAAGGTAGAGCAAGAGAAGTCCCAGAGGCTACCAGAAGTTGAACTCGCAAGGAAAAGAAAAGCGCAAGGGGATTTATTTTCCTCTCACGCCTCTTCAAGTGCTATCACCAGTGATGCTCTTCCCCCAGATACTATAGCTTGGAAGGAGTGTGTCGACCGACTCATCAGAGAGAAGGCTGAGTTGCAAGAACACATCAATCAGTTGGAAAGAGAACTTCGCGCACAGAGGGAGCATAAGGAGTAGATCCCCGAGTTTCTCTTTTGCTTTCGATTCAATGTAATAAACTCTTAAAAGAGTACTCCGCTTTTGTAATGCTTCAATCATCAAAATAAAATAAGTTTTTTTCCAAGGTTACAATACCAGAGTAATTTGAGTTTCTTGAAAGTTTCACACTCATTTGCATTTTACATAAGCATAGCATCATTTGCATTCCAGGGTCTTACTCTTGCTTCATCTCCGCAGAACAAGCTGAATCACCGATACAACACTCGAGCTAGTCAACGTCAGAAGATGGATCAACTAGAGCAAGAGAACAGAGTGCTCCGTGATGAAGTTGCAAGTATGAAGGAGAGTTTGGAGAAGTTGAATGGCCTAGTGGAAGCTTTGTCCAGTCAAATCTTGATCAACAACCAAGAAGTTCCAAGGACTGTTGTATCCGAAGTGACACCAACACCGATCCCAGTGGTGTCTTCTGTTGCTGAGGTATCTTACAGTATGCCTCAAGGTTTCCCGTGGGGGATGCCTCCTTATTTTACTCCGGCTGGTTACCGTCCGCCTGTGTCCGAGACCCCTGTTGTGACCACTGTTCAAGCTGCTCCTGTTGTTTCTCCTGTGATGACTACCGCATCTCCGCATGTGAATGTTGTTCCGTATATTCTGGATGAACCAATTTTACATGGGTCGCCAACCGAAACCGTGGGTTTAGAAGAGAAGATGGATGGATTCCAAGACCAGTTTTCTGAAATACAAAAGGAATTGAGAGCCCTTCGTGGAAAAGACTTATTTGGTAAGAGTGCTTCTGAGCTGTGTTTGGTTCCAAACATTAAGGTCCCACCGAAGTTCAAAGTCCCCGATTTTGAAAAGTACAAGGGGAATACCTGCCCTGAGAGTCATCTTATTATGTACGCCAGGAAGATGTCTGCCCAAACTGATAATGATCAATTACTCATTCACTATTTCCAAGACAGTTTGACAGGCGCCGCACTCAAGTGGTATATGGGGTTGGACAGTACGAAAATTCTAACTTTCAATGATCTAGGAGGAGCCTTTGTCAAGCAGTATAAGTACAATGTGGACATGGCGCCCGACCAAGATCAGTTGAGAGCAATGGCACAGAAGGATAAGGAGAACTTCAAAGAATATGCTCAGCGTTGGCGCGAGTTGGCCGCACAAGTCACACCACCCTTAGAAGAAAAAGGGATGACCAAAATTTTTCTGAAGATTCTGGGTCCTTTCTTTTATAAGAAGAAGGTAGCTAGCGCGCCCAGTGACTTTACCGAAATGGTCAACATGGGAATGCGTTTAGAAGAAGGTGTTCGCGAGGGAAGATTGACCAAAGAAGAAAGCGCTCCTAAGAGGTATGGGAGCAGTTTTGTGAAGAAAAAGGAACAAGGTGTGAATGCTATTCAAAAGGGACAATTCAGAAAGAGGTATATGCCACCACACCAAGTCGCGGCGGTATCGCCAGTGTTTAATGCTCCGGCTTATCAGCTACAGTCTCCACAACCCTATCAACAACCTCAGTCTCCCATTGCTCAACAACCCCAACTTCAGCAAAGTCCACGGTACCCTTAGCAAGATCGGCCATCCAGCAATCAAGGTCGCGTATAC
The DNA here is from genome assembly GCA_963859935.3 of Lathyrus sativus. Lineage (NCBI taxonomy): Eukaryota > Viridiplantae > Streptophyta > Magnoliopsida > Fabales > Fabaceae > Lathyrus > Lathyrus sativus. Next base: position 941,889,349 of record OZ012735.1, read on the forward strand.
AGAAAAATAAATTTTGATCCGATCCCAATGACATATACTGATTTATTCCCCGCCTTGATTAAGAAGGGTCACATTCAGACGAGGGCTCCCTCTCCGGCTCCCACGAATCCTCCCCCTTCTTATAGAGCTGACAAGTTTTGTCCTTACCATCAAGGTGCTCCAGGACATGATATTGAGAGTTGTTTCAGTTTGAAGATGGATGTCCAGAGGCTCATAAAAAACGGGATCTTGTCTTTTAGGGATTCCGACCCTAATGTACAGAAGAATCCATTACCACCACATGGTTCGCCCTCTGTCAATATGATTTAAGATTGTTTAGAGAATGATGATCAAGAAGTTTCAAGTGAAGAGGTTGAAGAAGTTTGTGTCATAGTACCCCACTTTAAGGAAGTGGAATGTATAGAGATCGTTTACAATAGCAAGAAGCCAACTGTTACTCCGTTAGTAATCAATGTGCCCGGACCCGTCCCTTATACCTCTAGTAAGGCTATGCCATATAGGTACAATGCTACTATGTTGGAGGATGGGAAAGAGGTACCTCTGCCCACTATACCCTCAGTAGTCAATATTGCAGATGATAGTAGAGTGACAAGAAGCGGTCGAATCTACCCGACTGTGCCACTGAAAGAAAAAGAGGTTTTGTTCGAACCATCAGGCTCAAAAGACCCAACTGTGGGGCAATCTGGTGGGTCTAAATTATCCAACTCCGATGAATGTTTGAAAATAATCAAGAGAAGCGAGTATAAGGTTGCAGATCAGCTTTTGCAGACCCCGTCAAAGATTTCTGTGCTACAATTGTTGATGAGTTCCGAGGCTCATAGGGAAGCACTTCAGAAGATTTTGGAACAAGCCTACGTCGAGCAGGATGTAACTATGGAACAATTCGATAACATCATTGGCAGTATTACTTCGAGTGATAATCTGGGTTTCAATGAAGACGATCTCCCAGAAGAAGGGAGGAAACATAACATGGCTTTACACATTTCTGTGAACTGTGGAAATGACTCTCTGTCCAGTGTGCTGGTTGACACCGGATCGTCTCTAAATGTAATGCCTAGGACTACCATATCTAAGCTGTCGTATCAGGGACCACCGATGAGGCCAAGTAGCGTTATTGTCAAAGCTTTCGATGGGTCAAGGAAAACAGTAATTGGTGAGGTTGATTTGCCCATGACTATTGGACTACAGACTTTTATGATCCCATTTCAGATCATGGACATTCGTGTCGCCTATAGCTGTTTGCTAGGGAGGCCATGGATACATGAAGCCGGAGCAGTTACTTCTACCCTGCATCAGAAGTTAAAATATGTTTTTGAAGGGAAAGTAGTTACAGTTTGTGGAGAAAGAGCTTTGATGGTAAGTCACTTGTCATCATTCTCATACGTCGAAGCTGAAGAAGAAATTGGCACGCAGTTTCAAGCTCTGTCTATTATGGGTGAGGGTACTCAGAGATCTCAGACATCCATGTCATCATTTAAAGATGCACAACGAGTAGTGAACAGTGGTCACCAATCAATGTGGGGAAGGGTGTTGTCTTTGCCAGAGAACAAGAACAAGGAGGGTCTCGGTTTCACCAGCAGTTCTGCTCAACAAGGCACCAAGAATCAAGGGTTTCCGCTGATCAGTGAAGTGTTCCGTAGTGGAGGGATCGTCCATCATCCTCAGGTTAATGTTGTGTTAGAAGATGAACTCGAGGGCTACATATCAGACGGTTCTACAAGGTCCTCCATTCCTTACGAAGACTACGAGCCCTATATAGAAGATCCAGGTTACGTGTCGGATGGATTTGACTATACCTTTGGAGTTTATGCCGTTACCGAGGAGGATCCAGATGAGGACGTCCCATACTTTGTGACCCCAGGCGTTATAGTCAGAAATTGGAGTGCAGTTGAAGCCCCTACTGCTATTCATATATCTAAGTAAAGCATTTGTTTTAAAATTTTCCGCTCTGCCCAAGGCGAAATTGCATTTGTTAGGGCTTATCTTTTCAATAATTCCTTTTGCTTTGCCCAAAGTAAAAGTGACTTTGTTGGGCGTGTCTTTTTGGTTTTGCTATCATCAATAAACTACTTTCATTTACATTTGTGTTTCGTATTTATTCACGATTGTTGGAAAATAATAAGTAGCGTCTCGCGTACACACACTTTCCACTTTACAAAACAAAAACTTATTAAAAATCACATCACTTGCGCAAATTGCTACATAAATTACAACCTGGGAATAATGATCCACTACCTTCTCCGAATTTTGAGTTTCCTGTGTACGAAGCCGAGGACGAAGAAGATGATATCCCAGAAGAAATTTCTAGACTGCTTGAGAAAGAAGAAGAAGCTATCCAACCCCATCAAGATTCGGTGGAGGTAATCAACTTGGGATCAGAGGAAATCCGTAGAGAAGTGAAAATTGGAGCTCTGCTCAAACCAGATGTGAAGAAACAGCTGATTGATCTGCTTGGAGAGTTTGTTGATGTGTTTGCTTGGTCATATTAGGATATTCCTGGTTTGGACACGGCTATAATTGAACATCATTTACCTTTAAAGCCAGAATGCCCGCCGATAAAACAGAAGCTCCGAAGGACTCGACCTGATATGGCTCTAAAGATTAAGGAAGAGGTACAGAAACAAATTGATGCAGGTTTCCTTGTTATTGTCGAATACCCACTATGGTTGGCTAACATTGTACCCGTTCCGAAGAAGGATGGCAAGGTTCGCATGTGTGTAGATTACAGGGATTTGAATAAAGTCAGCCCGAAAGATGATTTCCCATTACCTCACATTGACATCTTGGTGGACAGTACTGCAAGATATGAGGTTTTCTCCTTTATGGATGGTTTTTCAGGTTACAACCAAATTAGAATGGCTCCCGAGGACAGAGAGAAGACGTTATTCATAACCCCCTGGGGCACCTTTTGTTACAAAGTTATGCCGTTTGGGTTAAAGAATGCAGGGGCAACATATCAGAGAGCTATGACTACTTTGTTCCACGATATGATGCACAAAGAGATTGAGGTGTATGTGGATGATATGATAGCTAAGTCAAAAACCGAAGATGATCATGTTAGACACCTGGCTAAGCTGTTTGGTCGTTTGAGGGAATACAAGCTTCGTTTGAACCCCAACAAGTGCACATTTGGAGTACGATCAGGGAAACTTTTAGGTTTTATTGTCAGCCAAAGAGGGATTGAAGTGGACCCTGACAAAGTGAAAGCTATCCGGGAAATGCCAGCTCCCGCCACTGAGAAACAAGTCAGAGGATTCTTAGGACGTTTGAACTACATCTCCAGGTTTATATCCAACATGACTGCTACATGTAAACCTATTTTCAGGCTCCTGAGGAAAGAACAAGGATACGTTTGGACTGAAGATTGTCAAAAGGCTTTTGATAGTATCAAAGAATATTTGCTCGAACCGCCTATCCTGATACCACCGGTTGAAGGGCGTCCTTTGATTATGTATTTGAATGTTCTAGAGGATTCAATGGGTTGTGTACTCTGTCAGCGAGATGAAACGGGAAAGCAAGATCATGTCACTTATTACCTGAGCAAGAAATTTACCGATTGTGAAACCAGATACACTATGTTAGAGAAGACTTGTTGCGCTCTAGCGTGGGCCGCTAAGCATTTACGCCAGTATATGTTGAACCACACTACTTGGTTGGTTTCAAAGATGGATCATATCAAGTATATTTTTGAGAAGCCCGCTTTGACTAGGAGAATTGCCAGATGGCAGATGTTATTGTCTGAGTATGACATCGAGTACCATACTCAGAAAGCTGTTAGAGGAAGTGTTTTGGCTGATCATCTGACTCACCAACCTATTTTGGATCATCAACCCTCCAACGATGACTTTCCTGATGAAGATGTTATGTTCTTAAAGATGAAAGATTGTGAAGAACCCGTACATGGTGAAGGACCAGAGCCAGGTTCTCAGTGGGGTTTAATCTTTGATGGAGCTGTCAATGCTCATGGAAAAGGGATAGGTGCTGTTATTGTGACTCCTCAAGGGACCCATTTCCCATTTACCTCCAGATTGACATTCCAGTGTACTAACAACGAAGCTGAGTACGAGGCATGTATTATGGGTCTCGAAGAAGCAATCGATTTGAGAATTAAGAATTTAGATGTGTTTGGTGATTCTGCAGTAGTAATCAACCAAATTACTGGGTAATGGATAACTCGACATGATAATTTGGTCCCATACAGGGATTATGCTAGAAGACTGTTACCATTCTTTGACCGAGTTGAGTTTCATCATATCCCTCGTGATGAGAACAGAATGGCAGACGCATTGGCAACTCTAGCCTCGATGATTGTGGTAAACTTTTGGAATGAGTGTCCTCGGATTGAAGTAAAACGTCTTGACAGACCCGCCTACATCTTCGCTGTCGAAGAAGTTGAAGATGGCAAACCCTGGTACCATGACATCGAAGTGTTTCTCAGAACTCAAGAATATCCTTCGGGAGCTTCCAGCAAAGACAAGAAAACTTTGAGAAGGTTGGCTGGAAATTTTCTTTTGAGTAACAATGTTTTATACAAACGGAATTTTGACATTGTCTTGCTGAGATGTGTTGACAAACAAGAAGCAGATATGTTAATGTCGGAAATTCACGAAGGGTCTTTTGGCACGCATGCCAACGGACATGCCATGGCTAAGAAGCTTTTAAGGGCTGGATATTATTGGATCACTATGGAATCAGATTGTTACAAGTTTGCTAGAAAGTGTCACAAGTGCCAGATTTATGCAGACAAGATTCACGTACCTCCAACTTTGTTGAATACTATCTCACCACCGTGGCCATTCTCCATGTGGGGAATTAATATGATTGGGATGATAGAGCCGAAAGCATCTAATGGACACCGATTCATCTTAGTAGCCATTGATTATTTTACCAAGTGGGTCGAGGCGGCTTCCTATGCTAATGTAACCCGACATGTGGTTGTTAGATTTATCAAAAATCAGCTCATCTGCGATATGGGGTGCCAAGCAGAATCATTACAGACAACGGTTCCAATTTGAATAACAAGATGATGAAAGAGTTGTGCGAAGAATTCAAGATTGAGCATCATAACTCTTCCCCTTACAGACCAAAGATGAACGGGGCTGTTGAAGCCGCCAACAAAAATATCAAGAAGATCATTCAGAAGATGGTCGTTACTTACAAAGATTGGCACGAAATGCTCCCATTTGCCTTACATGGATATCGTACGATGGTACGCACATCGACAGGGGCAACTCCATTTTCACTTGTCTACGGTATGGAAGCGGTACTCCTAGTAGAAGTTGAGATTCCTTCTATGAGAATTTTGGTAGAGGCAAAATTATCAGAAGCAGAATGGTGTCAGAATAGATATGATCAGTTGAACTTAATCGAAGAAAAGAGGATGGCCGCGCTATGCCATGGGCAGTTGTATCAGCAGAAGATAAAGAAAGCATTTGACAAGAAGGTTCGACCCCGGGTATTCAAGGAAGGTGACCTTGTGCTCAAGAAGATCCAATCTTTCCTCACTGACATCAGAGGAAAATGTGCCCTGAATTATGATGGACCATATGTAGTCAAAAGGGTTTTGACAGGAGGCGCTTTGATGTTAGCAACAATGGATGGAGAAGAGATCACTCGCCCCGTGAATACGGACGTTGTCAAGAAGTACTTTGTTTAGGAGAAGCAGGACATTATTCCCTTTATGTAATCGCTATCATTTTCCAACACTGTAATATAGGGTCACGCTTTTCCGCTGACCGTCGTTCAATAAAAAGTTTTTCATTTACCATAAATCTGTGTTCTTGATAGCAAAATCCGAATTGATTTAAACCTTTTCAAAATTTGTTCTACTTGATATATGAATAACAAAAGGACGACCGGGGACGCTTATTTCGTCCGAGAAAAACAGAAATGTTATGTGCTTCTCCAGGGCAAGCGGATTTATCTTATCCAGGCACGAAGGTTGCCTCTGTTCGAAGACCTTCTTTGCAGGCGATAAGGCACCTGCGGGGATTTTGCTTGAGTACCCTTTCGCTTGAGGCGTCTGTACTTCTTCCTCCTTTGGTGGATTCTTCAACGCATATCCGAACTGGCGAATAAACAGAGAAGGGTTGTAATTGATACACCCTTTTCTTCCTATCAACGGAACATTAGGGTACCCAGAACAACTGAAGATGAGCTCAGACCCCAGCAAGTCTCGATAAAACCACTCAATGTCTTCGGAGGATAGCCTCATCAAGCGCTCTGGCCAGCTAGCGGTAGTGGCACTGTCCACAAAAGGTCCCTTCAGGGGAAGATGACTCTTAAACCACATGTTCAACAGCGGCGCATAACAGTAGACAATCTTTCCTCTTCTATTTTCATTTTTGTAGTGCAATGAATGATAGAAGTCTCCGATCAACGTGGGCGCCGGGTTGCCAGCAGCGAATAGATGGAAAGCTTCCAAGTCCACAAAGTTGGGTAAGTTAGGAAACAACACGATTCCGTAAATGCATAGAGCCAAGATAGCATTAAAAACCACCCAACATCCGTTCTTGGCGTACTCTTGAGCTTTGCCAACCAGAAAATCAAGGGAGAAACCTGGAACCCCAAGCCAAGAAGTCACTAACAGTTCAGCAGCGTTCATGTGCAAGGCCTTAGCTAAGTCCTCCAACTTGGGCTTAGCGGCAGAGTGAATAAAGGGAACCTTGTTCTGTACTGGTAGCTCAGTAAACTCCACATACTCTTCAATGGTAGGCCCTAGAATAAAGTCAGCAAACGTGAAACATCTCAATGTAGGATCATAGAATTGCATCAAGGTGTACAGCCCATTCATCTCATCAGCAGTTGGCTTGCAGACTAATCTCAGCAATCTTCCATGACTCATTTTGAAACTTCTCCTAACCTCCTCATCAGCAAGAGACATCAGACCAAGCAAAGGAGTAATATCAGGTGTAGGTAGCTTATACACAACTGTCTTCCTCAAACCAGCCATGATCAATACTCAGAAGTCCAGGCACTAGAACCAGGGAATATGCAAATGCACCTGCAGCACAGACACACGTTAATGGGATGCAATGATAATGGTTATGCAGACAATGCAATGCAAGTAACATGCAACAGGGACCAAATGCCATAGCTGAGAAGCCTGAACCATATCAAGAAGTCTCAGATAGACCCTCCTGAATTCCTCAAACCCTGGTCTCAGATAGACCCAAAACAAAGCTCCAACACTGGTCTCTGACAGACCCCATATCATAACTCTGAATGGTCTCTGATAAACCTCATATCATATCTCCAACTGGTCTCTGACAGACCTCAGAACTCTCCAACTGGTCTCTGACAGACCTCAGAACTCTCCATAAATACCCAGGATCCCAGATCAAGAAATAACCGGTAGTCTGAATGTCTAGTTACCTGCATAATCCCAAACCCTCTCACAGGTGGATGTCCTAGTAACTGACAAAAGTATGGCATCCTATGCGGTCGTCGGCGTCACAGACTTTCAGGGTTGATGATACGATTCCCATAAGGAGTGGCATCATCAAATCCTGAAGAGGCCTCACTTAGCCAACTTCCAAATGATCGGTTCCCGGAGTCGACAATTCAGCTGACCAACAACCCCTTCGACCCAAAGGGTAGAAAAAGAAGCCAAGCAGAAGAACCTCGTCCGAGTGTAGATTTCATGAGACACTAATGCAAGCAAAGCCGACACGCGCCCACTACTTTCTACTCTAATTCTAGGTGCACTCAAGCCCAGGTCCGGCTTATCTCTCAATCATGGAACACCCGTCACACCCCAATACAACAATAATAATCAATAACATAATGCTGAAAATAAAGGACAGAAATATAAATCCATACAAAATCCTCGACGGGAAAACAAGCGCTAGGATTGACTCTCTCAAGGGACGTTGGATCCCAAATGCATAAGGAACTATCGCAGTCCTTAGCAGCCAGGGGACGTTGGATCCCCAGCAGAGTCGCCAGCTGTCGCTACTGCGAAAATCGGCGTCGACTGAACAGAAGAGTCGCCACTGTGCGTTATTTATCCCAACGGAGGGAAAGGAAACGCTCGAAGTAAACCTCGCGAAAAATGGGAAAGGTATGGCCATCGCAACCAAAACCTGGATTCGGGAGTCGGTTACGCAAGGGGAAGGTATTAGCACCCCTCACGTCCGTCGTACTCGACGGGATCCACGCTTGTTTTCGGTCGAAAAGATTGTTATTCTATCTACTCTACAGGTCAGGGGTTAAAAGAAAATAAAATGACTCGGCAAAGTATCGCACTTTATGCCTACGTATTCCCGTCTGGAACGAGAAATCAGAGTCAACGTAGTTCGCCTACCTACGGGAAAGGAGGGGAAGGTTGCTCGCTAGGATATCGCATCCTATGCCTACGTACTTTCATACAGCATGAAAGATCAGAGCAAACGTAGTTCGGGCTACGGAAGACACAAGCTTGTCTTGATTGATTTTATTCCTTCTGAAAAAGGGTTTTTCTGATTACTGGTCCAAGCGAACAAAAATGACGTTTTGATGAGTTCACATTCTTTTACGGAAGAAGTGTCTTTTATTGTGTCTGAAATATTTATTGTGTTTTTCTGTTTGTTTTGAGAAAGAAGAGACAGAACTCTAACCTATGGTTGCGAAGGGAATCAAACTAACCTAATGTTATCATACATGGGTTAAGACCTAGTGTCTATCATGCTCCTCTCTTGCGCAGAGAGAAACAGAGATCCTAAGGGAATAGACGGAAACAGAAACAATAGCAAATATACAATAAAGCAGTAAAATGCATGGATGCAGCAATACAAGCGAGGCAAGGGAGTCCCACTCAACCTCGAACCTAAAAAACAATAGGCAAAAGTGAACAGAATTCACTTTCAACCTAACAGGTTAAACAGCAAACAATACAACCAGGGAAAACCAATCAATACATCAAGAATGAATAACAGCAGAAAAATAAACAGCCACACCAGCTCTGCATCAACATCTGTCTTCAAGTCATCTCCAAACAGTTACAAGCTTCAGGCAAGCCTCAGTCTTCATCTTCAAGCCTTCAAGCAAGGTCTTTGATTATCAGTCTTCCATCTGCAATGGCTTTTCTTCAAGGCTCAAACTCCAAGATGAACATCAGTCAACAAGATGAACTGAATGTTAAACAGTCAACTGCCTACCAAGGGTGGCTCATTAACTGTTAACATTATACAGACAATCTTCTCTCAAAAGTTCTATCCTTCAAATATATTCACTGATTCTTCCAAAGGAAGGAGGTGGATATTTGAAAGAGACTTTGAATCATAGAGAAAGGATGGAGGCAGACAAGGCCTTCCATGTTTGTGAATCAAGTGTTCTACTCTAGAGCTCTGCCTAGCTCCTAAACCCTATACTCCTCAACAGCTGCCAGCAAAGGATACTCCTCATCAAATCTGGAAGTTGGTCTTCAATCTCTTTGATCTCCAATGGCCTCATCATCACAAGCTTCAGCTCTCCCAATCCCCAAGCAAACCCAATACCCCACACAGACAAATGAAAATAACCCTAGAGAGGGCACACCACATAGTCAAACAAATATAAGCAGTACTGATAGCAGTAGGGGAATCCTAATATTTTCTAAGGGCTCTATTATCTACCCATAACCCCTATAGTCCCATACCCCAAAGATCCAATCTACAACTCCTAAGGGAAATGATTTAATTCTCCTATGTTATCTCCTAAACCCTAGTTTTGATCATGCTAATCACACCTAAACAAAACACCTAAAAATTAATCCTAAAATTATGAACTAAATTGTATATACAAGATAAAGGTCTAAGCTAATCAACCTAAAAAGAATGGATTAAAAATGTTAAAGCATTTATTCAAACTAAAATTAACAAGTTCATGCATTAAACTAAATGTTATTTAAACCTATTTAAAAGGAAAATATACTAAAAATATAAAAATAAAATGAAATTGGAATTTTTTTGAATGATAATTTTCTTAACAAAATTATGAACAATATGCAAAAAGAACCAATTAAAATCATGCATTTTTCAATTATTTATGATTTTTCAAAGAAATGAAATGAATTAAGAAAAAATTAAAAGGAATTAAATTGGCTGAGGGGTGCAATCAGTAATGAGAATCAGCTAAAATAAGAGATGGGCCCAGACTGGGGGACGCGCATAGCAAGCGCGTCTGGGCCCAATGCATTCAGAAAATATAACAAAAAATTAAAAAACCCTGAACGGTGCAGTTAGCAAGATTTCCAGTTGAAATCACATTGGGCCTTATATGAGGGGGTGGCATTAGCAAGAGATGGCTGAGCCCAGTCAGAATTATTAATGAAACGGTGCATAGCACCCTTGGAATTTCCCTCCGTTTTCAGTTTTAAACCACAACCACACAATCAAGATTTGAGTCCAAGTCAACATACTCATCCAACGGCCTGGGGTCATCGTCTACCTCCAGCAAACCCTAGGTTCAGAAAACCCTCCCCATGCACGAATTTTATACTCCTCTGTTCTCCATTGTCTCTCCATGAAATCACACGATTCAAAGAGAAAAAATACTCTACTTCTTTCCCTCTACACAACCATGCCATTATCTTCTTCTAAAACTCACTCAAGAAACAAACCCGATAGGTTGAACATGCTGACTCCACCATTTGCACCTGTTGTCAACCACTTCAATTCTTTCCAAATCTTATCCTAACCTAATCTACACTTCACACTGATCATTCTAAGCCATTTATCCAAGGTTATTGTTCATTATTCTTGATGATATAAGCTCTAACAGTTTTGGTACACCATTGATAACCTCCATGAAACTTCTCCAAACTTTGTGAAATCCATCATCTAACCTATCCTAACCGTTCTATGCTAACAATTCTCTATGGTCCTAACTAAATCATGCAATTCGAAGAGGAAACTAACCTGATGTAAATGGTGCAAACAGGTGGGGAATTCTTCAACTACACTGCTTGCAATGCTTGGAGATTGATCAGTGAGCTTGATCTTGAGTTCTGTATGCAAAGATTCTTGTTCAATCCTCTTGAATTCAGCAATCCCAAAGTTCTTGCACCTTGGATGATGAAGTTGTATGGCACGATTTCTCTTCAATTCAGCCAAATTCTTGTGTGAATTGTGATCTATGCAAGATGTTGATGATGATCAGATCAAGAAAAATGGAAATTGGTAGAGATTTGAGAGAGTTTGAGATGCTTTTGCAAATTGGAAGAATGATGTGAAACTTGGTATTATGAGCACAATGAATCACCAACCATGGCATGAAGCCACTCAATGCAATATATAGATGTCATTGGAAAGTCCTAGAACCTTGGAGAAACTTCCCATGCACACTTTCCCTTGGATTTGGATTATGTAACTTCCTTTGTAAGTAACCAAGCATATCTTTCAATTCTTGAACCAAACTCAAAATTATACTTTTTCCAATGTTCTTAAAACATTTTTTCCAATCAAAATGACCTATAATTTCATCCCATTTGGCCAAATTATGAAAAATCTCAAATTTAGGTCATTTTTTATTCATTAAATTCACCAATTTTGAAACCTTGAGCTATGAGCCTTTCCAATCTTTCATGGTCACTTTTCTAGATTCAAAATGTCATTTGGAGCAAGTTTGATGTTGTGAAGTTTTCCATTTGAAGCTTCCTTGTATGAGTTTTGGGCATAGGCTTGAAAGGACCTGTAATTCTCAGATGACCAAAATACCCTTTGCTTGCCAAGACCATAAGTAGAGTTCCACAAATCATATGAAGGCATACTATACCATTCTAGAAATCTAAGACAATGAGGAACAACTCTTATGTTGACCAGAAATTCATTCATTTGAAATCTCCTTGAGGGGTAAAAATTGCTTGGAAGACAAGTAACTTTCACAGACAAAATTTCAGATACCCCAGATGACCTGTAACTTGCAAGGACCATAACTTGAGTTCTATAAATCTCCTTTATGTCTTCCACCACTCAAATTAAAGGTCTTGATACCCTCTACAAGTCTCATGTTGACCAAGGACTCATTTAAAGCTTGCATTTTGACTTATCTTGCTTGGAAGTTTGACCTAAATCAGGGGATTTTACACAGAAACCCTAATTTAGAAACTCCTCTTCTTCTTGATTTCTCTTGATTTCTTCTTGGCACAACACCATATACTTATCCACATGTCAAATGATGAACCCCACATCTCTCCAATAGCCCTTGATACTTTTCAAATCAATCATTTGACCTAGGGTTGACCCAGAGTTGACCCAGATGAAACCCTAGTTGACTGTCTTCAACTGCCACTCTTGTGATCATATCAATGACTTGCCTCCTTCTCCAAATGACTTTCTAAGTCTTCCATGATGTTTACATACTCTCCATGCTCAATTCACAGATCACAACTTCTTTGATAATCTTCAGATACCCTCAGATAGGAGATAGATGCACTGCTTGATCCAATGACTTCTTTAGACTTCAAATTCTTTCTGATGACTTGAATGAGATTGAATTAGAATAATAACCTCTTGGTAGGCTCATAGAGATGAGAATAGTGCTTGGTCCCTGTTGGATGACTTGCTATGCTATGCTATGCTATGCAGATGATTAGACTATGTACATGACTCTATATGCAAATGCTAATGCAATTGAAACATAAACCAAGTGGATAAGGTTGAGCAAATTTTAGGGTGCAACAGCTTCAGAACACAGCGTCTATTTCGTTTCTCCCAATTCGTCGGCATACGCATAGCATATAAGTAGACAGCATGGCATGTGCATTGTCCGCATTCTTTATATGTGTTTTAGTCTACCGCTTTGACTATAGTTATCCCTAGGTGTATGGGTGTGTCTTATCCTTCCAATTAGATTCGTCCCTAGGCAAATGGAGCACAATGGTTCATTTTTCCCATGAAGTTCAACCCTCATGGAAGACGGTTATTTTAGTACAATTCCATTTGAGTTCATACCTCATTGGTCGAGTCTTGCCTGACAGTTTCTTTTCGGCTATTTCCCGAATTGAACTTCGGTCTTCGGCAGTCACATCGTTGACGTCTCTAACCTCTTGAACGTAGATCAAGTATGCATTTATTTTGCACCCTATTCCCCAGGAAGAGTATTCATGAAGACAGACATTTCTTCAACAAATTTTCCTTGAACGTCTACATTTGGACTATAAACAATCTCCTTATTTGAGCAACTCGTTTTGATCAGGACCTTGTTCAAAACGACAAACGACAGTGTTCACAAGACAGATCATTTACCCTCAATGGATCCTTCAACAATAGACAGTTACAGACATTTCTCTCATAAATATATTCCCCAGTGGGTTTATCACACAAATTTACCTCCGTCAAGTGGCATCTCTCCAGAGAAGTCCAAGAAGTTTACCACGATAATCTCTGTACTTGAGAAGACATACGTCACAATTCAACCGGCACACATCTCTTTTGAAGGTCCCCGGTGAAGCTACGTCTACATTCACAATCACATTTACAAATTTACAACTACAACTACAGATTACGGCAAATTAAAATCTACAGGGTTCTACAACGAACTACACCTACAGAGTTCTACAACAAACTGCATCTACAAGGTTCTACAACGAACTACATTTACAGTCTACAACGACACCTACAATTTACAAAATTACAACCCCTCTTTGTGAAGATGCTCTCACGAGTTTCCATCATTTTGGGCAGGGACTGAGACCAGCTCATGGTTCCCATACCATGATGCAAGGGGAAGTTCTACATCAGAAACTGAGACCAGCTCATGGTTCCCATACCATGATGCAAGGGGAAGTTCTACATCAGAAACTGAGACCAGCTCATGGTTCCCACACCATGACGCAAAGGGGAAGTTCTACAACTACAACAACATCTACAACTACAATGACATCAAAGACTGAGACCAGCCCATGGTCCCCGTACCATGACGCTCGGGGAAGTTATACATTTTACTATTTTCAGTCGGATTACAAAATAATAAAATATACAAAAAAAAGAAAGAAAAGAATACGATATAAAGTTGAATCGTGCCCCAATCAGGAGAATTCATTTGGCATATTACCGCCCACTACATGATTGGTAATAAGCTACCCTTCGATCATAAATTTCTCACAAATTGTCTGTATGAGTTACTATTACACGTCTGGAGATTTCCCATTGGTGATTGTTCCTGTCCCCGTAGGGTCCCGCCTTGTTGGGTCTGTTGCTCTTCTGTCTAGCATGTTGTGTCCAGTTTATCTCCTATGACATCTCTTCCTCATGAGACTGTCTGTCTAGCATTTTCATATCACGACATATCATTTGCATTCGGTGGCATCTTACGGCGAAAATTCGTGCAATGTGTGTATTTAAGTCCCTCCTATCTCGTCGAGACGAAGATTTCAATCTCCATCTCTCCGGATAGGAGAAACTTAAATAGGGGCATCTGTTGCACCCCATTTTTTGACCTCAAGATCCCACATTTTTATATGGTTCTTTTTATTTTTATTGCATGATTATCTCTTACTTGTGTGCGTGACTAACAAGTATGTGCAGAGTTATTTTCCTTACTTTGTAAGATTTAAAGCCAAGACTATATCATTAGTTACTAGAGAGTTCCTCAAGTCCATTTTAATGTCAATAAGTTGATGAAATCGACATGGAGTTCACAATTGCGAGAATATCACGAAATGTTTCAAGACTCTCACTCCATACAAAATATTTTCAAGACTTATCATCCTAAGGTACCTCCCGAGTTCCAACACAAGGCACATGGTCCATTGTCAAAATCAACAAAACCGAACCACAGGGAATTCATAAGATTGAGATACGAGTATTACAATATAGTTTGATAATTATAAGGGCAGAATGTGTGTCTACTGTTAGGAAACATACAAGCTGCATGTTCTGTTAAGTTCATAACCTGCTAAAGCCCTATGGTTTCTCTAAACCTATACAATTTCTTTAAACCTACAACTCTATACAGCCCCAAAGGGATTATGTCGTTATTCGCCTCGAAAGAGAAAGTATTTATACAACACTTCGTAACTCCAAGCAATGCTTTACATCCAAAACATCCTCAGGCCGAAACGGTCACTAGTTGATGAGGCCGGTTCAGAGAATGTGAAGGTCTTTCGGTGCATCTCTGTGATACGGGTTTTGCTTGTTGTTCCAGTCGCCTTAAACTTCGACATTTGATCAACTTGAAGTTACGAGAATGCGCAAGAAAAACACCAAGGAGGACTTTACCATGAGCTAAAGATTCGTAATGCTACTTCTACTGCACCTGTAACAAACCACCTGTTACAATAAAACAAAGAGTAATTAGCACCTCCGCTTCAGTCAACTTTGATACCGTACTCACGGCTACCACCGAGAACTTATCTACGACCCAATTGTTAAACAAAACAAGCATTACATAAATGAACCGAGAAATGATTGAGAGATGCTCAGCCCTCAGCTTGAATCCATCACCGGGCAGAAGCACGAGCAGCCAGGAGGGTAACAGCCTACGCTGTCACCAGCTTCCTACTGAACATCGATGACAGGAGTTTGAACGTAAAAGACAACTAGCAGATAGTTCAACAGTGTGAAACACAGATGAGCAACTGCATTCAACAGCACCAACGTGGTTCGAACTGTTACGTCGTCATCACCAAAACCTTTCTCGGACTTCGACGCGACTCAAGCATCACATTCAACCAACAATATGCAAAGGCGACCGTATTCTCAACAATCCTCAGTTCAGACATGATGTCATCATCACCGTTTCAAACTCTCCGCGACAACAAGCAGCTCCTGAAATACAAACAACAACAACAGCAAATGTCAGTTGCAAACAAGCCACGGTTAGCAGCAAAATAGTCGACAATCTCATTTCACCGTCCACAACAACAGTCCAACATAGTATCAGCTAGCAGCGGCACGACACCAACATTTTCCTCATATGCAAGCAACAACAACCGTATCAGTTCCTCAACAACCATATCAGCTCCGCAGCGGCATAACATCATCAACATTAGAACCAAGAAGCAAGGAAAGCATTAGCAACAACAACGTCAATAGCATCATTTCATACCCACAACGACATCATTGGTCCAGCCCTCAGTTTGGTCCATCATCGGGAGAAGGCAATCAATAACAAGTAATACACAAGTGCAGCAGCGACAATCCCATGGTTCAGACTCCTTGAGTCATCATCACCACCGCATTACCTTCCTCAGCACCAAGGCTAAGACAACAACTTCCAAACCCGCTAACGGCGTCCTAGAATAGAGAGAAGTATCAGTATCGGCCCTATCAGTTCAAACATCTACATTACAACATCAATTGCAAGTAAAACATCCACGAACAGCAGAGCATCAACAATGATATTTGCCAAATGTTAACGGCGCAGAAGAATACCACTGGTAGCAACAGCGGCATCCGCAATCCTCAGCTCAGACACCATGTCGTCATCGCCGGCTCAACCCTATCTCAACCACGGCATAAGACAAGGCTAGCATCTGCGAAGAAGAAGAAGAGAGACATACTACCGATACCTGTCATACCAGTTCAAAACATCCAGATTATAACAGTCAGGCTTCATGTACATAAAGAGATAGAACGAACAATGCATCTTGAAAAATGGCAAGTCCAAAATTGAAGTTCGTTGCAAACACATCAGATACCAAGAAGTTGACTTGAAATTTCTCTGGGCTGTGGACATCCTCTTGGCCCAAAGACCCCTGCTATCCACACCTGTCAAATTTCCAAATCCAAGTTAGCAATTTAGTGAGGAATATACCGATCAAAAAGAGAATATCCAAGCCAAATCTTTGGGACATTGAACCTGGACAATATTAAACAAATTGATACAAGATATCATAGAATGGGATCACCATTAACAGACATCAAACAATCGAACGGAAGAGGAAACTTTTCAAATATTTGTCTACACGAAATAGGAATGCTTTCAAATCTACCCTAGACCAAATAGGAAGGTTCAATCAAGCATTCAAGGCCTTTAATCAGATTCTAAAACGGAAAATCTCATATGGAAGTCTATATAAAGAGAAGAGGGAGATCGTAACAAGGGGCCGAAAAACGATTACCGAAAAAAAGCCACCCAAAGAAATCCTAAGTGCAAAAGCTGAGCGACTTATCTTTTCAACCGACGAAATCGCCACTAGCGACCACAAGCTCGGCCGACGGCGCATCCGTTCCCATTCATCACCAGCGCCGCAGCTTTGATGGACAAAACTCCATTTCGCCGCACGATTTCGCCACCGTCTCGCATATTCGGTAAACTTCTCTATCCATACTAAAATTATTGAACGACTGATGCTTTGATCCATGTTTCAGGAAGCGATGAAGTTTGGATGGGGTTTGAGACGAAGATGGAACGAGAGAGGGGGGATCGAACGCGCAATGTGGGGAACCTAGGGTTCCGTCTTCGCTTGCTTTGTTTGCTTTCCGTCATTTTATTATTTGTGTAACGAAATGTATAATCACCACACACACACATACACTACACCCCCTACACTACACTAATCTCCCCACTAATCCTTTAACTAATCGGTAAATTACACCTTAATTCAACGTTTTTTTAAAATTAAGCTAATAATCCTTCTTAAAATCAACCATTTAAATAACTAAATTTTGATTAGTTTTTTTAATAATTAATGGTATATCCTCTTTCTTTAAATTTACGTAAAACAACTTTTAAATTAAATTATAATAACCCCTTTTATTTAATCAAAACACCGTTTTGATTAATTAACTTGTTAATTTGCTATTTATTAAATCCCTTCTTTAAAATTAATTTATCTCATCAATTTAAGAATCTTTTTTTTTATATAAGTATAAGTTATTCATATTCTCATAAACACCATTTTATAACATCTTAACCAACCTTTAATTTTAATAATGATTATAAAAAAAAACGTTTAATAAATCCTATTTATTTAAAATCAATTCACATTCAAAAATCTTTTTGCTAATAAAAATTTAATTAACTCTTTTTTTCTAAAATCAACTCCTCACTCACAAACCAATTCACCCAAATCAACATTTTCTCATAATCTATCTAAACCAAATCAACATTTCTTCAAACTAAAAAAATAATTCAACTACTTAAAATCAAACAACATCGTATAAATACAAATTAATCGTGCACATTCACATTCACGACACTTGCACCTACACCCCAGCGCTTTCATGCGTACTTGTATGGTTTACTTTTCCGCAATTTACCTTACTGTCATTTACATTATCGCAATTTATGTTCTCGCACCGCATTCTGTCCAAAGGAAAACCCTACACATGATTCAACAATCGTGTGTAGTGCATATCATTTGCATCATAATCCCTTCGATCCTTGATTCCATTCAAGTTGATCGCTTAAGTCTAGGACCTACCCCATAGGAAGGGCTTTGGCTTTAACTTTTACAACATAGAAACAAACAATCAACAATACAATTTTTCAAACACAATATAGAATAGATGTTAATCATCTTAAGTGAGATATAATCTCCACCCCCACAATAATACAATCAAACATGTAGGAACTTTTCCTTAAGAGTGATAAAGGCATACTCGTCAAACAATCCGAGTATTTAAGCCCTTTTCTTAAGACGATGCAAAGACTATTTTCCTACAACCCCCTTTACACTTGTGGTGGTTACATCTCCCTTAACATGAAGACTCATCTCTTCTCCTAAACCCAATCAAAACAACTACCCTAAACCCGTAGGAACTTTGACCACAGTCAAAGAGCTCCTCAAACCCTTTAGGGGAACTACAAATACTCTGATTCCACTCCCGTAAGGATATGTAGGCATAAGATGCGACATCTTATCGAGTATACTTAGATATAAACCACTAGGGTCTTTCAACCATTAAGCAGATAACACTTAGCAATAAACAGCATAAAACAAGAGGTTCCTGTAGAGTACTACAGAAACTTAGGATGCTAGTACCTTCCCTAAGTTTAACCAACCCCCGAACCTAAAACTCTCTAAACCTTGCATTTGCATTGCATCGTGGGAATTTTGATCTTTATCCCTTCCTTTGGACAAATCAAAGTTCGGTTGCAAAATGAATTAAAGATTCAAACTAATTAATAGTTTGGTATCCAAATTTCACCGCGACAGTTCCAAAGTGATTGTTTATACTGACCATGTTGCTTTAAAATATCTTTTTGCTAAGCAGGATTCAAAGCCCAGGCTTCTGAGATGGATCCTACTTCTCCAAGAATTCGATGTGGAGATTCGTGATAAGAGAGGATGTGAAAATACTGTAGCTGATCACCTCTTGCGAATGTCACCGATTGAAGAAAACAAGGACAAGCGTCCGATAAAGGATGAGTTTGCTGATAAACACATCCTAGTTATTAATGGTGTCCCTTGGTTTGCTGATTACGCTAATTATTTGGTCGGGGGTATAATACCTGACGACTTTGATTCTAACAAGAGAAAAAAATTTGTTCATGACTGCAGGTTTTACTTATGGGATGACCCGTTTCTTTACAAAAGAGGGGTGGATGGACTGATCAGAAGATGTGTTCCTGAAGATGAGCAAAGGAAGGTGCTTGAAGCATGTCATAATTCAGATTATGGAGGGCATTTCAGTGGTGACCGCACCGCAGCCAAAGTCCTCCAATCGGGGTTATATTGGCCGTCTTTGTTCAAGGATGCCCAGGACATAGTGAAGGAATGCGACAAATGTCAACGGACTGGAAATATCTTGAAAAGAAACCAGATGCCGCAAAATTCCATGTTGGAAGTAGAGTTGTTTGATGTTTGGGGGATTGACTTTATGGGGCCATTCCCACCATCATTTGGAAAAAATTATATACTGGTGGCAGTTGACTATGTTTCGAAGTGGGTAGAAGCAGTGGCACTACCAACCAATGATGCTAAGGTAGTGGTCAGGTTCCTGAAGGAGAACATATTTTCTCGGTTTGGAGTACCAAGGGCCCTTATAAGTGATGAAGGAACTCACTTCCTGAATCATCTCATGGAAAAGTTTCTCCTTAAGTATAATGTGAAGCACAAAATAGCTACCCCTTACCATCCTCAAACCAACGGGCAAGCCGAGGTGTCGAGTAGACAACTCAAACAGATACTAGAGAAAACAGTGTGTGCCTCCCGTAAGGACTGGGCAGTAAAGCTGGATGATGCTCTTTGGGCGTACCGCACTGCGTACAAAACACCCATCAGTATGTCCCCTTACCAACTAGTCTATGGTAAAGCTTGCCATCTGCCTCTAGAGTTGGAACACCAGGCATTATGGGCATCAAAAGTCCTCAACCTAGACCTTACCAAAGCAGGAGAGTCTAGAACTCTCCAACTCCATGAGCTAGAGGAATTCCGGAACCGGGCATATGAGAATGCCAAAATTTACAAAGATCAAACAAAGAAATGGCATGATCGAAGAATTCAGAAGAAGGAATTTTGGGAAGGATAGTTAGTACTGTTGTACAACTCCATGCTAAAACTCTTTCCGGGAAAGCTTAAATCAAAATGGTCAGGACCATTTATCGTACATAAGGTGTTTCCGCACGGAGCAATCGAGCTGAAAAATCAAGCAAAAAGAGACATTTTTAAAGTAAATGGTCAGCGTTTGAAACCTTACTACGGGGGGCAGTAGAAAGATTGAAATGATGTCGTTCATCTCACAGGATAAGATGAAGGACCGTCGAGCCATGCGACGTAAAACGAAGCGCTTCGTGGGAGGCAACCCACGCATTTTACACTCACGTTTTCATTTTGTTTCTTGTTTTAACAGGTTTTGGTTGACTCACGGTTCATCGGTGAAAGAAGGTTGTCGGAAACCAGAAGAGAGCGAAAAATTTGAAAACTCAGTACCCTGACACGGGTGGCCATGTTGCACAACACGGGCCGTGTCAGGCTGTATCAAAGCTGGGCCAAAATGTGTGAAGTCAGGGGTGTGACACGGGTGCCCGTGTCGTATGACACGGACCGTGTCATAAATATCAGAGAAGTCCATTAACCTATAGGGGGTGCAACACGGGTGCCCGTGTTGTGTGACACGACACGTGTTGTGTGACACGGCACGTGTTGTAGGAGTTATATTTTGAAAAAAAATAAATAAGCTACAGGGGGTGCAACACGGGTGCCCGTGTTGTGCAACACGGCCCGTGTTGTGCAACACGGCCCGTGTTGCAAGGCGCGGCTGAATATTTTTCCTTACCCGTGTGGGGCCCGGTTTGTCCTTCTCACTTAAAACTCTCATTTGCCCCACTTATCTTATCATCTTCATCTTTTACTAACCACCTTCTTCCAAAAACCCTAAGCCTCCATTGCCTCCTCTCCATAAAAGCTTCATATTCACCAATACCCACTCATCAAACACACTTTCCTTCTTCACAAAAAACGTTCCCCTCATCCTTGTGGTCGATCCTACGGTAACGTTTTTTCTCTAATGGCGATTTCGACTTTTTCGAATTGTCTGTGTTGTTTGTGTTTTGCAGGATAAACAATGCCGCCTCGTAGAGACACCGGAAAAGCCGTGGCCGAAACTTCGCGCCCCAAAAAGAGAGCACACCGAATGGCGAATCCTCACAACATACTCTTTGAAGACCCGGATCACCAGAAGAAATATTCCAACATCATAAAGCGTAAGCTCACCCCAACGAGGTATATCTGTAACACTACGCTTGATAATTTAGGGCTGAGAGTAGAAGTCCATAGGATGTTTCACATTCTTGGTATGCTGGAATTGATGCAATTTGAAGCGCCGACTTATGAGCGCATAACAGTTGAATTCTTAAGTACTTTAGATTTTCAGTTGAAGCATAGGTGGACAGGTGCGGAGGAGGAATATTATGGCACTCTCAGATTTCGCCTGTTCGATACTGACCATAGCCTGACAGTAGCCGAATTGGGAGATATTCTGAAGCTCCCCAATTTTGGACCTGGAGCTCCTTCGAGAAATTTTAGTGCAGGTGACTTCTGGGGGGCCATCACAGGTAAGATTGATTATGTCTCTAAGGCGGCAAAAGCCTCGTGTATTCATAACCCGTGTTTCAGGTACGCTAAAAAAGGGTTGGCCTATACACTATTCGGCAGGGGTGACAGCACAGGAGTGGCAACTCAGAGGGAGCTGTACTTATTGTATGGCATGGCGAATCAAGAGCTCATCAATGTGGCTGCCTTTGCAGCTGACCATCTGAAGAGGGTTGCGAATGCACCTTCTGGCGAAATCAGTGTCGGCGGTATGATCACTCAAATCACCAATCACTTTAGTCACGATCCTCTCCTGATGGAGGAACCCACGGTTGCAGGTAAGACAAAGATAGACCTAGCCACCCTAACTGCCCAAGGTATGATTCAAGTCTTTGATAATTACTACTCCTTGGTAAGCCGAAACAGTCATCTCCTAGCTTTACCTGCACCTGACTTTATTAGTATTCAAAATGTGAATAACTGGTTGTATGAGAACACAATGCAGGATGAAGACGACCAATTTTATGATGGTACAGGTACATAATTTTTTGATGATGAAGGAGATCAGGCAGAAGAAGCCCCTATACCGACTACTCGAGTCTCACCCCATCAGGAGTCCGGCTCCGGCTCTTGGAGTTTGTCACAGAAAGAGTGGGATTGGATGGAGAATGAGGTACGTTACCTCTGGAGTGAGCAGACAAGGCAAGGCGATGAGCAAACGAGGCAAGGAAACGAACAAATCCGCCAAGGCAGGTTGATCGGTGAAATGCACGAATGGATGCGGCAGATGATGCTGCGCGACCAACCTCCTCAACCATGAACTCTGTGAGTCCCCTTCTACTGGTGTTCCAACAGTGGGGACACTGTTGAATCCTAGTGTGGGGGTATTTTATTTGTGTATTTTTGTTTCTGTTTTTTTAATTGGTTATTTATTTTTAAGTGTTAGTTTGAAAGCATGATGGAAATTCCACAGGGAAAACCTCCCGATATTGAGCCATTAAAATAAGAACTGTTTTGGTTGAGCTGTTTGCAAGTGAGGTAATGAGAAAGTATATAGAATGCTCGGAAAAAGAACCATGAGGATGAAATCGGAACAATCTTGAAAGATAGGTAAAAAGCAGACACCCTGGGTTTCCCGAATAGGAACGAGTTCGACGTGTAGATTTGTACCATAGTGCTTTGACCTGAGAAGTACCCCCTAGTAGTTTATCTTCACAGTCGGGCTTAATCAGTAAGAATCGTGTGTGCGAGGTTGATCGAAAAAAAAAAAAAATATATATATATATATATATATATATATATATATATATATATATATATATATATATATATATATATATATATATATATATATATATATATATATATATATATATATATATATATATATATATATATATATATATATATATATATATATATATATATATATATATATTGAGAAAAGGCACAGAGAAAAAGGGGGAAATTAGACGACCAATCCTTCTAAGTTGGGTAACCCTCACCCGGTTACTCAGCCCAACGGCGGTCGAACCTGAAAGCCATTCAAAAGTAATAACAGTGCCAGAAAAAAATTATTAATAATAATTAGTTGATCAATCTTGTGCATGCGAGGAAAAATCATAAGTGCCCTTATAGTTATTGTCCGAATGAAAGGGATGAAAATCGAAAAGAAGACTTAAGTACAAAGCATAGTCGGAGAGGTTACCGATAGGGAGACTGAGGTCTGTGGTTTACCGCGGTCTAGTGTTTGTGTGTTACCTGTTTTGAGGTAGAGGCCGAGATTAACCCTAGTGGGACTTGGAACGAGAAGTTCAAGTATGAGTATCGTTACCGTAACTCACAGTTCTATGGACGGTTCAGTTGTGCAAAAAGATATTTTAAGTTCGATTTGGCGAGCTTTTTGCTTGAGGTCAAGCAAAAGTTCAAGTTCGGGGGAGTTTGATCGGTGGATTTCACTTGTGTTTTCAAACTCTGCTTGTTGTTGGTTTTGCACTGTTTTTATCTGTTTTCGAAGCTTTGGTTTTTGTTATCTTAGTTATTTGTAGTCGTTTTTATGTAAGTCTTATTTTGAGGTTTGTATTACTTTTGTCGCTGATGCGTTTGATTCAGTTTCTTTTAGTGTGTTTTTGGCAGGAATTGATGGCCCGACATTCGCACCGTTTCGGAGGCAAAGAAAAGTCAAAAAAATGGAATTCAGAGGCACAACACGGGTACCCGTGCTGCACAACACGGCCCGTGTCAGGGAGGACACGATTGGAAAGACACAGTCAAGATGAGCAGAGGAAAATGGAGAATAGAAGAGCAACACGGGTGCCCGTGTCACACAACACGACCAGTGTTGCAGCCCCTGAAGATGAAAAGCGCACTTCTTGATTCAGCAGCCTGACACGGCCACCCGTGTCCCATGACACGGCCCGTGTAAGGGCCACTGATAGTGAATTTGTTGTTTTTCTGATTTTTATGCTATCAGACCTATTTCGAAGGGCATTTTAGACATTTTGTTATGTAATTTGAATTTGGATATATGAGCCGCCTTTTTGGCCAAAAGAAGACACTTTTGGATTGGGAATAGGATTGACAACTGAAGAGGGAGATTTCTGGAGAACGAAGGATCAATCAAGAGCGGAAGCAATTGATGATCCAAGTGAACCAATTTCAATTGTAATGATCTTCTCCTTTTCATTTCTAATTGCATTTGTTTTTATTAAGAACATGAGTAGCTAAACCCCCATTTGTTAGGGGGTGGTACTGCATTGCGATGTATTGAAATTTGTTTGGATTATTCTATGAGAATTATGTTATTCACCTTATATATTTTATTTTGCAACAATCTTAATGCGTATTCATATTGGAAAGTAGAATTCGATTCATGATTAGGTTTTGGTCTGGAAAGTCAACCTAATGCTTTTGCCAAATAATATTACGGGAGATATTGCTTAGGAATGGGGATATCCCGTATCATGTATTTTATTGTCAGAACTATTGCTTGATGCTTTTCATGGACACTGAGGAATTAGTGTACATGAAACTCATCAAAGGGTTTTTATTAAGGAATTAAGGAAAACTAAATTTGAGAACTGATGAATTAAGGTTAATAAAAATTATCTCAGAATAATCCTACATGGTCTTTACTTGCATTGTTTCCACTCCCCTAACATCGTTCTTAGATTAATCTAAAAGTCAACTTTTACTCGCTTTGATACTTTGCTACCAAACAACCCCCTAGACTTTTTGTTCCTTTGAATACTAAAAATCCCGTTAATTTCTACGCAGTCCTCGAGATCGATACTTGGGACTTTTTCCCTTATTACTACAATCGGTAAAAATAGTACACTTGTTATTTTCCCGATCGGCCGACATAAATTCCAAATTCACCGTTGGATTGGGTCAGGCAGGAGCCCCAAAACATTGTTTCACACTTTATTTTTGACGACTCAGATGCCTCCATGATCGTTGAGGACTTAGAAGAAGGGACCTCTGTGAACTGGGAGGTCTACAAACCCAAGGAAATGGATCAGATATGCTCGCCATACGAGGGGATGTGATTCCCTATGTATGAGTTCGCCTTTCGGGAAGCATGGCTTCGTTTACCCTTCAGTAACTTTCAAACGGGGGTATTCTAATGGTTGGAGTTAGCATCGTCGCAGCTTCATCCTAATGCAATCGCGTTCGTACGAGCATTCGAGCTCGTGCGCCAATACCTTTGCATCGACGCCATATTCCCTTTGTTCTTCCGCCTGTTTCATCTTCAACAACAATCTTCACATGGATGGCACAGTAGGGTGTCTTTAAAGCAGCCGAGGAAGTTGTTCAGGACGTACCTGGATTCTGTCCGCGCTTTTAAAGATAGGTACTTCCTCGTGCAGCCCATATCGCATGCCATCGTCGATTCTTTGTTCAAATGCGTGTTTAAGCACATGGATAGACAGGAAGTGGAAGAGCTAGAAGCGAAGTTCCCTCTTAAGTGGCAGAGGGCCCACTTCGACAAAAGGACAGATCATTATATCACGAAGCCCCATGAGCTGGATGAAGAGGATAAACTTTCCTATGAGAAGATCGTGGCTTTTGTCGACATCATCACTTCCGCCAAGTGTGTGAATAAGCATGGAAGCTTCATTCATGATGAGAACGGGGAGGTTACTTTCGAGGCCTGGTTGATTAATACAAAGGCACTCCTCGAGTGCGGTTCTGACGGGGAGGTATTGAGGCTCTTAGGTAGTGAGCGTGTTTCTAACTTATGTGTCTGCTTATTTTTCCTTGTTATATTAACTCATTATTTTCTTTGTTGTAGGCTAAATGTCGAGCCTTCAAGAGCGCATGCTCAAAATTGAAGCGAACAAGACTACCAAGAAGGCTACCAAAGGCTGTGTCTCCCAAGTCCAACAGATGTTGAAGGTCGACCAGTACCCCGAGGGTTCTTCTTCCTCGCCCCAAGGGAGTTAGTCCCCGACCTCTTAGGAGAACCCACCCAAGTGGACACGTTGTAAAGAGTCGGGGCCCATTTCCCTTATGGAAGGCTTTGTCAGGGAGAGATTTGTATTACCTCTCTGTCATATTCATTGGGGGATTTTGGCGGGGACAACTCCCTGATCGTACGAGCGGCAGAATCCAAAGCAATTTTGGTCGTGGACAAAGAGACCATGAGAAAGGCGTTATCCGAGGACGCGATTTCCTTGATGAAGGTTCTTGAGACAACCTTGGCTCTTAATGAAGGGACCTGCCCCTTTGCCAAACTGAAGAAGTTGCAGGCAGCGAATGTGACCCTCATGGCGAAGAAGCTCAAGGTGGAGAACGACTTCTTCCACTACAAGGAGTCTATTCACCCCATCTAGACAAGTCATCATTATCTAACAAGTGGCATCAAGAGTCTAGTTCATTCTATGCTTCGAAACGCTTATTAGAAAATGACTCACGAACCTAAAGGGGATTATAAAAGAGCTCCAATATATTACGGGAGAAAACTATGGTTATTGGAAAGCTTATGCAAATTCATGTGAAATTTTATGATAAAGTTGTTTGGGAGGTCATTCAAAATGGACCTACACCAATCACACATGTTGTGGAATGTGTTACCCTACTTAAGTCCGAAGCACTATGGGATGACGAAGATAATATGAAGTGGTCACACGATTGGAAAGCGAAAAATATTTTGATATCTGCTCTCGGTGTTGATGAGTTTTATCGTGTTTCTCATTGTGCAACCGGTAAGGCTATGTGGGATGCTCTACAAGTTTCCTATGAGGGAACTAATAAGGTCAAACAAGCCCATATTAATACACTTAATCAAGAATTCGAACTCTTTCACATGAAGCATAGTGAAACCATTGCTCAAATGCAAAAGCGATTCTCACATCTTATTAATTGTTTAAACTTGCTAGGTAATCCTATTTCCAATGTTGTTACTGCTGACAAGGCTTTGAGGTATCTTACTAGGAATTGGAAACTGAATGTTACAACCATCAAAGAAGCCAATGATCTTACAACTCTTGATCTCACCACCTTGTTCGGAAAGTTAGAAGAACACGAGTAAGAACTAAATTGCTTGGATGAACATGAAAAGAAGCTTGATAAAAAGAATAAAAAAGGATAAGGAAACAAATAAGGAGGAAGGAATGAAGTATAAAGCTCTTAAGGGTTCAAATTCTAGATCCTCAAAGGAAGAGCAAGCTAATGATAGTGATTCGTGTGATGAAGAAAACTCGAATGATGAGCAAATGGGACTTTTTGTCAGGAGATACAATTGATACATTCAAAATAATATTGTTAAATACTCCGACAAAAATCTTGTGAGATTCAAACGATAATCTACATCCTCCAAAGATGAAGACAATAAAAAGGACAGTGGAAAAGATATATGCTATGAATGTGGTAAGCCGGGTCATTTTAGACCGGATTGTTCATCTCTTGTTAGTAAGAAAGGAAAAAAATCAACAACAAAATTCTAGGAAGCCTAAAAAGGCCTATGTTGCTTGGGATAGTGAAAGTGATGCCTCACGCGAGGAAAGCTCAAGTGAGAGTGATGAAGAAGCAAATTATTATTTCATGGCTAATCAATGACAAGGCAAGAAAAAGAATGTAAGTCATTCTAAATACTCTAACTTTGATAAGTTGTCTTTTATTGATTTGAAAAATGTTTTTGAAAATCTACACAAGGAAGTGATTCATGCTTATAAGAAATTAGATTCCAATGAAAAAGTTTTTACATACTTGGAATCAAAGTTCGAAGAAACCTAAAAGAAATTTGAAGCATTAAAGCGATATATTATAGATGGTCAAAAATATAAAAATGGGGATGAGGAACTATGTCGGTTCGTTGTGAAACTTGTCAATAAATAAATAAAGTTCCTTTATTAGGGTTTTCTCGATGTTTTCCTTTCCCCTTATGGGATAAATAAAGTTCGATGGCGACTCTTCTGTCATTCCATTTTCGCCTCTCCGTCGTTGCATTTTCGAGCAGCGACACATTGTTGTTGCACACTTTATCATTGTTGTTAGTTAGGATAGTATTTGTGGATACATATTTTTGTAATGAGGTTTTAAGAGTGATTTGGTATTGTATAAAAAACAAGAGTGAGTTTTGTAGAGAGAGAGAGAGAGATGAGAACACTTAAAAAATGCTAAAAATGATGTCATGTTCGTACTGCGAAGGAATCCTTCGCCTAGCGAACGTCAGTAAACAGCCAAAAACCCCTTATTGTGAACCAGCGATCTATTCGCTGGCATGTTCGCATAGCGAACTTTGGCACATTTTGTCTCTGTTTCTGCGAATAGTGTGTATCTAGGCAAATTCGTTAGGAAGTTTACAAAACGAACTTGTTGATGATTTTTCTGGGCAGATTCGCTGCCAAGTTCACACAGCGAACTTTGGCACCTTTCGCCTCTGTTTGTGAATAATTTGTATCTAGGAAAATTCGTTAGGAAGTTTGCACAGCGAACTTATTGATGTTTTTCTGGGAAAATTCATCAGGAAGTTCGCACAACTAACTTCTTGACTTTTTTTCAGCTTTTTGTTTTTTCTTGCTTTTATGCTTTATTTTTACTATCCTCATGTTTTCCTTAAAGTTTTTTTGGTGTTTCAAATTATTAAAAGTGAAAAGATAAAAAAAATGATAATATAAAAAAGAAGAAAAGAGTTTGTTATTTATATTTATTGATTAAAATGTTAATTAATTAAATATCCATGCTTAGTTTAAATTAATAATTTAAAGGTACAACTTTTTGAAATTTAACTTGTGTCCTCAAACCAACTAACTTGACCTTGTCTTATATCTCATTGTATATTTATATTAATAATGTCATTCCGGCTTGTGTTGCCAAAATCCCTTTCAAAACAAAGTCTCGATTCTCATCGAGCCATTTTTGACCTTGTAAGTCGATTGCCTTGTGCATAGCCATCAACCTTGTTCGCATCACCTCAAACTTTTTTTAGCAAGCAATAAAGCCCATGACCCAACATCAAGTGGTACTTTTCTTTAAAAAATGCAAAACACAATAAAGATACGATTAGGTTTACCCTCCATGGGCTTTAAAGTGGTGGATAAGGAATGAGAATGGAACCCCTCCTACACTCGTTCCATATATTTTGAATACAAGGCGCTCGACTTGGATATTCGAGATATTCATCTCTACCCAAAGTCTTTAGTGTAGTCCTAATCAAGAACAACTTCTTCTCAAAAATCCTAAAAAAACATCAACTCATCAAACTTATTTTCACCTTAGGGCATCAATCCAAAAACCCTTTTTAAAGGTATAAAATCAACCGACACACAACCATTTCACAAGCCTCTGAACTACAGAGCTCTGACTCTTCACTTCTTTTAAGTGAGGATACGTAGGCACAAGGGTCACAATCCTTGACGAGCACTCTAATAAAAAAACCAACCCCTCTTTTCTTTTAAGCAAGTAAACTTTTAAAATTAAAAACACCCATTCAAGCTAAACAACTTAGAAGGTTCCCATCGAATACGATGGATGTGAGGGGTGCTAATACCTTTCCCTCACATAACCGACTCCCGAACCCTAAAACTTGGTTGCGATGACCATGTGTCGCTACTGCGAAAATCGGCGCCGACTATGACAGAAGAGTCGCCACCGTGCGTTATTTATCCCAACGGAGGGAAAGGAAACGCTCAGAGTAAGCCTAACGCAAAACGGGAAAGGAATGGTCATCGCAACCAAATCCTGGATTCGGGAGTCGATTACGCAAGGGAAAGGTATTAGCACCCCTCACATCCGTCGTACTCGACGGGATCCACACTTGTTTTCTTGTACGGATTGTTATTCTATCTACTCTACAGGTCTGGGGTTAAAAAGAAAAGAAAATGACTCGGCAAAGTATCACACTTTATGCCTACGTATTCCCGTCTGGAACGAGAAATCAGAGTCAACGTAGTTCGCCTACCTACGGGAAAGGAGGGGAATGTTGCTCGCTAGGATACGACATCCTATGCCTACGTACTTTCATACAGCATGAAAGATCAGTGCAAACGTAGTTCGGGCTACGAAAGACACAAGTTTGTCTGACTGTTTCTTATTACCTTATGAAAGGGTTTTTCTTGATTAAGAGTCCAAGCGGACAAAAATGACACTTTGATGTTTGTTTTGAATCTTTTACGAAAGAAGTGTTTTTTTAGTTTGTTTGCAATCTCTGACGCACTAGAGACTATGATTTGAGAGTCACTACGTCGCATGTCACCCAAAGGGTGCCACCCTAAGCATCCAAACTACTGGAAAGAACTCTCCAGCAACCCTTTCTCAAATAGCTTAAGGCTCGTAACGTACGACATCAATTAACCTTATTACTGTATTTTTGAGTTGTTTTGAGATAAGAAGAGAAAAAAGCTCTAAAAATCCTAGGGTTGAAAAGGGAATAAAACTAACCTAATGTTGTCATGCATGGATAAGAATCCTAATGTTTGTCATAATTCCCTCATGCACAGAGGAATTCAGAGATCCTAGGGGATAAATAGAAAAGAAAGCAAGCAAATACAGTAAAATGCATACAATGCAGCAATACAAGCGAGGCAAGGGAGTCCCACTCAACCTCGAACCTGGGAAAACAACAGGCAAAGTGAATTAACATTCACTTCAAACCTAGGGGCAAGCTACACAAGCCAACAAACAATACAGAGAAACAAAAACCACAGCAGAGGAGGCAGCCCAAACAGCAGCACCAAACTCCTACAGCAAACAGCAGCTCTGACAGCAACAACTTTCATCTTCAAACTTCAATAAGCTTCAATCTCCAACCTCCAGGGAGGAGAAAACACACTTCAAATAAGGCTCCTCAAACCTAAACAGTCAAGCTCGACAGCTACAGAAAACCCCAGCTCAAAAGCAACAGTAGACCCTAGCTTCAATACTCCAGCAAGCTCCTGACAACAAAACTGACAGTAACAACTCCATCTCCAAGCAATCCTCATGAAAGGCATCTTCAGCATCTTCAAGCTTCAAATAAGCTCCTATCTTCAAGCTCCATCTCCAAGATAGAATCAATTAACAGATTAAGTTGAAATGTTAAGAAGCTTAGTGACAACCAAAGGAAGCCCATAAGCACTTAACATTATAAGAGACAGGTATCCTCAAAGTTCTACTTCTAAAGTATGTCACTCATCCCTCCAAAGGAGGGATGTGAATACTTTAAAAGGAATTTGTGTCATAGGAATGAATAGAGGCACAAGAAGCTCACTATGTTTGAAAGAAGAAACAAGTCTATTCTAAAGCTCTTCCTACATAGCCTAATCCCTAAGCCTTCAAAAGCAATCTTCCCAAGGAAAGACCTTCATGCCCATGCTCCAAGATTTATCTCCAAGCATCCTCAATGCCTCTAGAAGCTCCATCAAGCAAAATCCGAGCCAAAAGCCCAAGCCAAGTTGCCCAAACAAAAATGAATAAACCAAGCATCCAAGGGAAAAAAACCCACAATCATCACACCAATTGCAAAAATCAAATAAAATGCTAAAACTCATCATAAAATCCTGATTAAATTTCTAAGGGAACCTAAGCCTATACCCAATACCCCATATAAATCCCAAGGCCTAAATCAAACCCTAAGTCCCCAAACTATGTTCTAAACTACAACTAGTTGTTTTAAAACCCTAATTCTAACACATCTCCTATTCACCTCTCAAACTAATCTAAATTTTAATCACAAAAATATGACAAAATTCCTAAGGGTACATACTTCTCTACACTAAACAACCTAAAAAGAATCACCTAAAAATTCCACTCCAAACTCCCATACTAAAATCAGCAAAGTAACATATTAACCATATTCACAAATAAAAGCAATTAAAGTACAAAAATGCTATAAAAATATTAAATGTATGAAAAGGTATCTTTTAATCCTATTAAATTCTACAAATCCTATAGAGTTCAAGGGAAAAAACCTTACCTAAAAAGGACTAAATTTCTATTTGTTATGGGTTTATTTCTAACCTATAATTTTCTATACAAATTATGCTATAACCTAAAAAATACTAAACTATATTCTAAGCAAATAAAATACTCTAAACAATATTAAACTAACCAAAACTCTAAAGGAAAATTAACCTACAATTAATCCTTTTATAATACTCAAAACATTTAAGCTAAATCCTAAAACAAAATTAAAATGTAATACAAAACACTAAGCTAAAACTAAATGCAGGGGGGGTATAGCTGTTACAGGGGATCTCACAAGTAGAAACAATAATAGCAGGCCCAGCCCACTAAGAAAAACTCCTGAAACGGGGAAGGGGTGCAGCGAACAACTGGGAGTGTGCAAAACGAAAATAGGCCCAGTCCATCCAAGCTGGCAAAAAACGGGAGGGGGCGAGTAAGGAAAAACAAAGGTGCGTTACACAAACAAAGCCAATGGGCCTAGAGTCCAAACCAAAACCCACGTATCCCTCTCTCACAATTCTGAAGAAAAACCCTAAGTCTTCTCAACTTCTCTTCCACTGTTCACTTCTCCTTCTCAGAAGCCCTAACGGTGTTATCCTCTCCCTCTCTCAAACTTCGTTCTCTCGTCTCAATCTCTCTCGGTCTCATCTATCCTCTCTCTCACGAACTCTCTCAGTCTCATCTATCCTCTCAAATTATCTCTCTAATCCTCATCCCACCAAAAATCTCTCTCGTTTTCTATCACTCAGACATCACCTAATTCTACAACTAAAAGCAACAAACTACCATAGCCAAAAAAAAAAAGAGGTTCGAAGGAAAACCTGGAGATGCGATGAAGGTGTAATGGAGCTTTCTGGAACCACTGATGAAGATTTGAGGAGACGATGGTTTGGAGATTTTCCGGAAGAAACGTTATGAAGAAATTGGGGATCGCTTGGTGTTCTTGATGAAGATCTGAAAGCGTCGACGATTTGCTCGTTGAAGGACGTTCTGGAGAAACGCCTTGATGACAGATGAATGTTTGAAGATTTGATGAAAAACCCTGGTGATTTGATGAACTGAATGAACGTCGTTGAAGAAATTTGAAGATTCCTGGCGATTCAAGACGAACACGTGATGAAGCTGTTTGAAGTTGTTGACGAAGGTCTGTTGAAGGTTCTTGAGAGTCTGAGAAATATGATGAATCTGGATGAACTGGAGATGTTTGATGAACTCGTTTGATGAAGTTCTTGGAGATGATGAACTTGCTGGAGATATTGGATGAAGATCTTGAAGGATCTATTGAATTTCTGGAGATTCGTTCTTGAACACGTTGATGAACAGATGGATGTTCTTGAGGAAAGTTTGTGGATGATCTGGATTGATGAAGATTAACGAAGAAATCTTGAAGAACGATGATGAAGATTCTGCGGTGGTTTATGGTAAAACTGATGAACGATGATTGATGTTGATGATTTTCCGACGATCTTTGATGAAGGCGATGCGTTTCTGAAGGTCTGGAGAAAAAAATGAATCTGATGAGTTTTCAGGTGAATCACGGTTTCCGGCGACGATTAGGGTGGCTCCGACGGTGGTTGCATGGCCGGCGGTGGGGAATAGTGGCTGTGGACGCGTGGCACAAGGTGGTGTGTGGTGCTGAAACATGGCGTGAGGGAGCAGAGAGGGTGAGACGCGTGGAGAGGGAGAGAAGGAGGAGAAGCTAAGTGGCAGAGAGAGAATGAGTGGAAAACGTGTGTTGGCAGCTTCTGAGAGAGTGGAAAGTGAGGTGGCGGGAAAATTTGTGAAACGTGTGGCATTGCTCTTTATAGGACAAGTGGCATGGATTTGGGCCCCACGAAATTGGATAATTGGCCCATTACTTGGACTCAGACTAATGACTGTGATTAAATGGATTAAACTGGACTTATTAAATGCAATTAATTGGACTAATAAAATCAAACGAAACTTAACTAACAAAGCTCAATTAACTAATGTTGATTAATGCTAAACAATTGATTAAATGAAGACTGATTCTAATTAAAGTGAATTAATAAAAGCTAAACCTAATTAAAAAAACTATATTAAAAGAAAGTCTATCAAAACTAAACAATTGATCTAAAAATCTATTAAAATTCTATATTAAAACTAAACTATTATCTATTTAATAAAAAACTAACATCCTAAAATTCTATTAAATCTATTAAAACTATATTAAAATCTATTTAAATCCTAAAACTATATTATTCCATTCAATTATCTAAAAGAATCAAATCTATTTAATGAAAAATCTATAATAAAATTCATTTAAATTCTATGCTATTTCATTATACTAAAAAGCTATTGAAACTAATAGAACTATTTATTCTATAAAATCTATAAAAATTCTAAAAGCAATTAAATCTATATTTTCTACAATTTTATTAAAAGGAACTATACTCTAATATCTATTAAAAATCTATTTAAAACTATTAAAGTTCTATTAACTCTATATTATTCTAAAAAACAAATAAATCCTATTAGTATTCTAGAAACAATAAAACCTATTTAAAATCTAGAAAAAGGCTATTAAATCCTAAAAAATGCTATTAAAGCAATTAAACCCAATAAAAGAGAATGTGAGACCCAACCGAAATAAGCGGCAAAACCCGGACACCGAAATTCTCAAGAACAATAGCGTAAGCTGAAAACACCGGGAAGCGCGCAACTTCCCAAAAATGGAACTCCGATCGTCCGAACTGGTCTGAAACGTCCGAAATGTGAAAACAGGGCTGTAATCCTGATAAGATCAATATGACTGAGAAAATGTAATGTATGCGGTATGCGAATGCAAAATGAATTGAAACATAAACCAGGTGTGGGAACCGGTTGGTCAAATTTTGGGGTGCAACACCATGTTCTTTTCCAAAAGATTTTATCGTTATTTTCCTTTCTCTCCTTGGGATAAATAAAATCCGATGGCAACTCTGTATCATTTTTCGCGTAGCGACAGTAATCAAATCACAATGGATAGGTATCACAAATAAACATTATCAATTAATCAAGACCAAGTATCCAGAATCAATAAAATCGGGCCACGAGGGAATATACGAGACTTGGATTATGAAGATAAATTTGAAAATGTACATCAAGAGTTAACTAAAAAAAACGAGGATTATCAAGATTAATTATTAAAACTAATATACTTAAAAACTAATTAAATGATTAACTAAAATCTAAATAAAAACTAATTAAACTAAATTCAAAATCTAAATGCTAATTAAAACAAAACCAACCAAATTCTAACTAAACTTTAATTAAAACTAATTAATTAATCCTAAAACTAATTTACTAATTAAATTCTAAATAAAACTTTATTAAAAACTTAATTAAATAAAAAAGGCATGTGATTTACGATTGGGCTTGGTGTATACGACCCATTTACACAATATAACAATAGAAAAAAGGGATCGGGCTTGGCTATTCTAAAGCCAACCCGAGTTGTACTTTAAGAGAGTGTGAAGGGATCTTACTTTTTTTCTTACTGTTGTCTGTGAAATCGTGAGTATTTGGTGATACTATGGAAGGTTTGTGATTTTGTGAGTTTTTTCTGTGTATCCTGTTATCTTTCAGATTATGGCCATTTTTTCACTACGGGTGTATGCCTCTATTGATTTCCTTTCTTCAACCTTTTAAGTATATATCATTGTGTGAGTAATGTTCCTGTATGTGTGCTGTGTGAATCTCTCATTATAGCATTGAGTGCATTTGTCCTGGAAATAAAATACTGGATATCAATTTAGTGATTCTTGCCATAATTGTGTTGATGATTCTTGCTCCCTGCTGATAATTTTGTTTCCATTTTTGCTTGATTTCGTCTATAACATGTCTTGGGATTTTTAGAATCATGTTAGATTATGTTTGGAAATCAATTTTCTATTTATTCTTGCCAGGTCTGAGTGGGACAGATCCGATTTTACCATTAATGCTATGATTTGCTTGTGTGATTTAATAACCTCCTTTTTTTCAAATGATCATGTTTGGATGTTTCAGGAATTTCAAATGATCCAAATCGTGATAAATGCTGAAGCTGCTAGAGAGAGCTTTGAAACTTTCCTTGAGTCCTGTACCCTTTGAACTTTGGAAGCAGCTGAGGATTTTGCGAATTGGTTTAACATTCTGACCTCCTACTTAAAATGTATGACTTTAGGCTTTAGGAACTTCTTCATTCTTGTTAAGCACTTTATTAGATTTTAGACTCATTCTTTGTATCTTGCATTCCATCCTTGGAAGTTCAGAACCTTTTACTTCATAACTTTGGGATCTTGAATTAATTCGTGAAGCACTAAAATTCAGCTCTTGTATCATGTAACTTTAGCATTTGTACCTTATATTTATCTAATGAATTCAAACAATTTTGCAATCCTTAACTTTGAATCTTTGTGTTTTGTAATATTCTTTGGGTTCCCTTTTGGAATCATTTGTCACAAACTTTGAGCATATATCTTCGGAATTGAATGGGCAAGAGGAACTTTTATTTGAATATTTAATCAAATTCAAATTTAGCTTGGAACATTTATTGATTGAGGTTCCAGCTATTTCTACATAAATTTTGGATTTCATGAGAGGTATCAAGTTTCAAGCTTCCTCTCCCTTTAGAAAATCCATTTTCTCTTTATTCATCTTCAAGGCCAGAAGTTCCGCATTACATCTGCCATCATTGTGTTCCTCAAATTCAACATTAGTCAAAAGGTTTTGTGGCAATTAATGCAATTTTTCCTAGAAGGCCATACGAGTTCTAGGCATGAAAGTTCTAATTTGTAGAAATTTTATATTTTGGTTTGTAACAATTATGCTAGAGTATGACTTTTGCATAGAAACCTTTGAGTGAATGGTTTTTGAAGTAATAGAGTGTCCACTCACACTCTAGATTCTTTCTCCTCTATAATAATTCCTTTCATGTGACTACTTGTGAGAACTAAGAATTCCTTGAGGATCCATACTCCATGCATCTTAAGATGAAATCTTGAGTTTCTTGAATCTTAGAATTAAAGTTCGATGCAAATCATATGAAAATCTCTTTGTAACTTGAAACTTAAATGGTGATGTGAATTTTGTATTTGAACTAATGTGAACTTGACCTTTGGAGTTTTGAAAAATGAGTTTTGAATTCCTTGTAAAGAATCACCCAATCTTGTACCACTTTATATTGAGATCCTTGAATTTTTAAGAAGTCCACACAGACCTAAGTTAAATTCTTTGGCCAAACAAATGCCTAGGATACTTAATGCCATTCCAACAAATTTGAGCCAATGAACCCACTAGCATTAATCTTCAACTTGATCCCAACTCAATCACATTCCTCTTGACGAGTTCAAAGAAACATCTTGACTTAATGAATCCCTGAACAAACCTTTATATATTGCTAATCCTTTCACGTGAACCATGCTTTGTGGAGTCCTTGTAAGCAAGGACATAACTTGAAATACAACTCACCATAAAACCATAGCCAGTCTTCAAATGGCCAAACTCAATACCAATAGAAGGAAAACCCTAATCCTCCCTTTATCTCCACAGGAATTCAACACGATCTGCAAGGGACTATAATCCCAATGAGCACACACAAAGCCTCTATGATCTTTGAGCCTTTTGCAGTAACCCTAATTTCACAGATGAAACAAACAAAATCTAATAAATTGGTTAGTTATGCGTGGAGGATTGACCTAAAAATGATGTGCAAAAGATCAAAGAATCTAAGGGTAAAATTTGGGGTATGACGCTCATGCTCAGGCACTTATGTAAAACACTTGGCCTTAAGCAAACGAGACCTACTCAAATAATCATCTATTGGCTCAGAGAATTTTCTCTTAATGCTAGCCAATTCCCTCAAACTTATTTTCGACTGTCCCATATAAAACTGTTAATGGAATAATCTTTCCAATTGAATCCAATTATGATATGAATTCGTTGGTAATATGGTGAGCCATGTGAAGGCATTCTTTGCAAGGGAACTTGGGAAATATTTTATCCTTAGGTTTTTATTATTGGAAATTTCCCCTGCCTCTATTAAGTACCTGGCCACGTGTTCGACAGTGGACTCACTAGTGTCCCTATAAAAAATAGTAAACTTGGAGACTTTCCATCTAAGGGATAATTCTGATTGCAAAATGTATTCAGATAATGGTGATGTGTAATTATTTACCCGATTCCTTGCCATGATTCTTTCGACCATGGCTGCTAAATTATTGTCCATTGCCATATCATCACGTCGAAACTAATTAATGACTTTGTCAGTGTTTTGGTTTCTATTCACCATCATTACCCTTGGTTCCCTTTCCCTTGGAATTTGTTGTTCAATCTATGGAGGTTCGATCTTAGGTGGTTTGACTCCTACTCCCTGATTTACAATGTTTTCCTGTGGTAATTTCGTTGGACTTGGTTGATAGTGGGGTCTTCTTTCAAGACTACCCCTTGATTTTCTACCATTCATTCCTTTTGAGGCTGTCGAGGGGGTTGTGGAACACCAAAGAAATCAATAATGTGCGTCATTTGCACTGTTATTTGGGTTTGTTTTGGTAGAGTTTGGGATTGGAATGTTGAATATAACACTCATTTGTTGGGCAAACATCTGGACCGTTTCATGATTGCTTTCATCCATTTGCTGCCTTATCACCGCCGCAAAATTATTGGTGATATTGGGAATTTGAGTGGGAAATCCCGCCCCTAAGGGTTGGCTAATTCGACCCAAATTATTAATGCCTTGACCAGATCCTTGTAGTGACAAAGTTACATTCACCACTAGGTCTGTGAACATTAATGAAAAATTATGCAAACTTGCCATCACTGATGTTGGCATGCCATAAGGTTGTTCATGATCTATTGGAGGCATTGAAAATCCAGGCATATAAGGCCTGAATAAACTATTCCGTACTGGAGGGTGGGGGGGTCATTGGTGGACCTTGTGTTCCCACATAAGATAAAATTGGTCCACTTTGGGCAATCGACTATACAAGCATCATATTTGCCATGGATGGTACAATTTCAAATACTGACGCTGAAACCGTACTTCCCCTTGTCGAAGACGAAGGGATGGTTCTTCATTATTATTTGGTGAATTTTGGTTGTATGATGGATTTTGATTCACCATCCTCCTTACATATCTTCTCCTATGTATTTCTTTGTTATTTGTGGCTATCTTACCACTCCTTAATCTCATAACATGAAGTTTAGAGAGATAACACAAATGAAGAACTTATGAAAAAAAATTTAAAACAGAAAAAATGTTTGAATGATAGCACTGTCCCACTGGGCGTGTCAATTTGTTTACCGTGAAAATTGATAAACAACAGTTGGTCTCCAAAAAATTTGGTTTACTTGCAAGATCAACTAGTGAATCCTAGGACATTGCTATCACTTAAACTATTTCTGGAAATATTTAGAACACTTTGACAATACTCATGATTGTAGAAGATTGTTAAAAGTTTTAAAAGATAA
This sequence comes from Lathyrus sativus, assembly GCA_963859935.3. Taxonomy (NCBI): domain Eukaryota; kingdom Viridiplantae; phylum Streptophyta; class Magnoliopsida; order Fabales; family Fabaceae; genus Lathyrus; species Lathyrus sativus. Next base: position 941,929,064 of record OZ012735.1, read on the forward strand.
ACTTTGTAGAATTGTAAACTTGCAATAAAGAAACTTCAAATTAAAATTGCAATGAAAGAAATAAAAGGTAAACTGAAAATAAATTTCAATTAAAATAGAATATGGTGTTTCAGACGTACATTCTCAACAAAAACTCTTTTCTCAATTAACTTACATGTTTTGAGTGATTTTGTGAGTATTTGTACAACAATTGAACACACAGAAATCCTATGCACTAAGACTCCTATTTATACTATACCAAAAATAACTGTCATAAACGATCATTCTTCCAGAAAATGACACACTTTACTCTGCATGTCTTCAATTCGCCACAACTTTCCACGCGTTATTTCCAAGAAAACGGATAAGAATAAAAGACAATTATTATCCTTATTTGAAATTTAAATCTTCGTCGAACGCAAGCCCCATATAGCCTCCGTCGAAATCGCCATCCAAACTTAGAAATATTTCTAAGTTTCAAGCCACCATATCCTTTTCATAATGGATCACCACTTCGATTGGAACCCTCAATAAAACTTATGTCGAAGTCAAAACATTTCAAAATGTTTCTTCTAGCTTATCATATTCAAATCAAATTCTTTGCGTCGAAATTCCCAGCTAACAACATCATGTTATGGAGAAGTTCCCCTCTCGCCCTTTGATAGGTTTCCCCTGCATCCTTTAAGCCAAACAACATCACTTTGTAGCAGAAGGTTACTAATGGGGTAATGAACATGGTCTTCTTCATATCTTTAATAGCCATTTTAATCTGATTATAACTAGAGAATTTGTCCATAAAGGAGAAGACAGAGAATTAAGCACTGTCATTTACCAACATGTCAATATGGGGTGAAGATAAATCGTCCTTTGGGTTGGATTTGTTTAGGTCCTTGTAATCAACGCACAATCACACATTTCCATCCTTTTTTAGGACTGACACGATGTTAGCAAATTATTGCGGGTATTTTGCTACGACTAAGAAATCTGCATCAAACTTTATCTTGACTTCTTCTCTAATCTTGAGTGACATGTTAGGTGTAACACTCCATTTTTTTGTTTAGTTATTTAATTAAGTTAGTTTGTTTATTTGAGTGGTTTGGCATGATTATATGATTTTACATATTGATTTAAATTGAACATTGCTTTATATGTGTGAGGTGTAGTGAGATGGTTTGGAATAATATAATAGTATGATGATAGTGTATAAGTGGTAGAATAATTAAAATAGTAATGTTTTAATTATTAAATGAAATAATATGGCTAGTAGTATTTTTAGTAAATTTAATTATTTTGTTATTAGAGATAAAATAATAAGAATAGAGTAATTAAATATAGGAAATAAAAGAGGAAGGACATTGTTGAGTTTTTGTGAGTAAGTGTGGATTGAAAGGTTAGGATTTTTGTTATAATAAAAATAAAGTTAAAGAGTTAGAGAGTTTTTGACAGTACATGAATTGGAAGCGTGAAAGAGTTAGGGTAAAGAGAATAGCAGGAGGAGAGCTAGCATAGAGGGGGAAGATAACCAAGAATAGAACCAACAATTGATGTTAGATGAACAAGGTAAGGGGGAGAATAACTTTCAATATAGCTTATGCATGAGGGATAGGGTAGAAGAGTCATTAACCTCTAATAGGGCATTGGGTTGTTCATGAAATTTTTAGTTTTTATGATATTATGATGTGATTGGCTGAATTGATGTGTAATTTTGTGTAAAATGTGGTATGTGATTAATATTTTGAAATTGTTAATATTTTCCACTATTGTCGAAGGTTTAAAATTTTGGTATAAATGTGAAAGTATGAAAATATATGATTTTGTTGATGTTAATCTGTGATAATTGTGAATTTGTGGTTTTAATCTTTGGATAATTATTGTATTTCAAATTTTGGGATCAACACTTTTTACGTAATTAAAATCAGAGGTTCAGAAGGGCTTATATAGTGAAAAATATAGAAAAATAAATTATGGGTATTTACCTGCGGATTTTGGGACTTAACGAAGAACTAGCCTTGAGAAAAAACACAGTTCTTGGTGATGTTCATCAACCTTCATGACTTCCACTATGCCTAATGAAAAATATCATAACTTGAGATCTGTGACTCCGTTTGGGACGTGGTTTGAAGCGTTGGAAAACTAACGCGTAGTACTATCTCATGGTGATGCCTTAAGAGGCTGAATGTTTACTTAAAGACATGAATATACTATTTTAATTAAGGTGTAATGTTGGTGGTTGTATTTCTAGCCGCTGAGTTGGGTTTTATGTGTTTTGTTGTTGTGCAATTCATAATAACTGCTGCTGGGAATGTTTTGAGTGACTCAAATTAATTAATTGCATGATTACATTAGGCTGTTGAGTGTTAATAATTGATTGAAGAAAATTATTTGATTGTTATAATTAAATCGATAATGTTAGTTGGTGTTGTTATGTGATTAACGAAAGATGATGTTTTGTATGCATAAATTTGGTTGTATATGATGTATGAATATTTGAGTTGTGTGATGCTTGTATGTGAATATGCATAATTGTTGTTATAGTGATGGTAGTTCGAAGGGGGAATTACGCTATTGTATGCTATGTATGTTTTGATGTTGTTTATGGAACATTGTATGATTAATTATTGTGATCATTATGTTTGCACAATGAGTTGATTAAGTTGATGTGTTATTTGAAATATAATTATGTTGAGATGAATTATTATCATGCTTGTGTTGCATTGTTGATTGATAATGTGCATTTGGTGATTGTGATTGAGATGTAATCCAAAGAGGGGATTACTAGAGTTGTCTCTGCATTATGTTAGGATCAGAAGAAGGGTCTTAACACATTGATATAATGATATGATCATGCGTCACATGAGTTGTGTCAAAATGCATATATGCTAGTTTAGAGAGGGGACTAGTGGCTTGTTCCAAGCTCATAAGAGGGGGATCAGAGCTCAGAATAGGGGGCTCATTGGTTCATAAGAAGGGACTCAGTTCTAAAGAGAACTAAATACTGAGTTGGTACCACATGCATATGAATAGCTGAGTTGCGTTGCATAATGAATTATATTCATTTTTTGAGTTGTGAATGATTGATGAGTTAGGTTTAAGAATGTGTTGTGATATACTGTGAAAGATATTGGGTAGAGAATGTTGTGTTATTATCCTACCTTGCAGTATATGCCTGCTATTATAATTATTTGTGATTTCTTACCCCTTTGTTGTTGTTGTTGTTATGGTCTGTGTTCCTCTTTGGGGTACAAATAAGCAGGTAACTGAGTAGTTGCTTTAGAGTTGGAGAAAGGTATGAGGTTGTTTCTTCATTTTTATATCTAAGCTTAGTTTACATGCTCTGATATGTAACATTGAGAACATTTTGCAAGTCTTGTTTAATCTTTTCGTTAGAGAGTTGATGTATACTCCCATATTTGGTATTTTTAAATTTGAAGAGATTGCATTTATGATTTCTTTTATGTTATGAAGTCTTCGAAGTTTAAATGATTTAGTTAATGCATGTTTTATTATGAGAAATTCTACTGCAATGGTACCCTATGTGAAGGTGAGCATGCGATGACACTCTAAGTGAAGATGTTGATTGTTGTTTTATTTCATGTAACACTTGAGGCCGAAAAGGGAGGAAAGTGGTTGTAACACTCGAGGCCGAAGAGGGAAAAAAGTTATCGCCAAATTCACACCAGAATGAGAGGGATTCTGAGGCTGTGCAAGGACGAGACTGCATGGTTGAAGGAAAGCTTATAAGCATTGATTGATACTACCTATATCAACAAGATACATCTACTTTTCGGTAGTCTAACAAATAAGAAATCTATAGTTAACTTTGATTGACTTGGAGTAGTATTTGGATGGGCGACCTTCTAGGAAGTTTCTCGGAAAGTGTGTGAGTGAGGACAAAGCATGCTTAAAACACTCGTGTTGGTTTGTGGGGTCAGTCAGTAATCTTAAAAGAAATCTAGAGCGTTAGAAATAGTATTAGAGCTAGACTTATCCAAGTATAATTTATTTCGAGGATGAACCAAGTGGAAGCTGGTGGACATGTAACACCTGAGGCCGAAGATGGTATAGAGTGATCGCAGAATACACATCAAAATGAGAGGGATCCTGAGGCTGTCCAGGATGAGACTCCATGGTTTAAGAAATGATTATAAGGATTGATTTGTACTACCTATATCAATAAGATGCATCTTCTTTTTGATAGTCTGACAAATAAGAACCCCATAGTTAAGCGCGCTTGACTTGGAGTAGTATTTAGATGGGTGACCTTTTGGGAAATTTCTCGAAAAGTGTGTGACTGAGCACAAAGCATACTGAAAAGACTCATGTTGGTTTATGGGGCTAGTCAATAATCCTGAAAGCAGTCTGAGGCATTGTATTAGGCATAATTTTTTGCTTTACCGGAATGCATAATGGTCTGAGTGGCAACTTATGTTCGACTAGATTCGTGTCTAGTTACAACATTTCTTGGTATGACCATGCAAACACATCCACATATTCTTGCAAGAGTTTGAATAACTTCTCTCATTTGCTTTCTTTTAAAGAAATGTCGATCTTGATCTCCTTTTTTCATGCTTAGTTCCTAAGTTGATTGTCTCTAGTGGCTTTTGATGCGGTTGAACCACTTTAGATTCATGCTCTAGTAACCTTTTTAACTAGTCAGGAAGTTCAGAATCGTCCTCATAGTCCTCTTCAACGTGGTTAATTGGGGATTCAAAGTCACATAAGATTATAACAATGTTGTTTTCAATGAGTTCATTTATTAATCTGCATGATTTGATATTTTTTTTGAAAAGAAAGAAAAGAAACAAGAAATGGATGAATAATTTTTTTTCCATTTTTTCTAAATTAGTAAAGAAATAAAATGAAAAGGAAAAAAATGATTGGGACAAAATTCTGTTTATTAATGATAATTAATTCACTGAAACAAGGGGGAAGGGCTACAAGCTATCCTCAAGCCTTGGGTAGAGCAAGACGATTTGAAAATACAAGAAATTACTTTGAAAACAAAACAATCTCAAGAATATTGACAATCTTTCAGTTGTCAAGGCTTGCGTTCGGAGAGTAACGATACACCAGGAAGGGTACCTCTTCGTCAACAATGTCTTCTTCAACATCAACCACATGATTATCATGAACAAAACTAGCACATTAGAAAGTCTCTTGAATGCTACGGATAAACATATTTTCAGCATTCAGAGCCATGACTCCCTTCTTCCCCATGGGAGGATTGTATCCAAACCCATACTTATCCCTTTTCTTGGGTAGATTCATCAACTTCTCTCATCATTCAGAGCTTCCAACATCCATTACAAACTTTTCACTCTTCAATGAGGTCATAGGAAAATTTGTCTTCTCAAAGTAATCTCTTCCACCCACAACAACAACATTTGAAGTCTCTAAAGCATCAAAAGAAGTTTCAAAGCTTCCTTGGCCACCTCAATGTACCCGAAAGATGACACACTAACATGTCCTCTTTATCAGAGATGATTATTAACTTGTTTTCTACTACAAATTTCAATGTCTGGTGTAGGGTAAAGGTAACAACGCCAACTTCATGGATCCAAGGTCTCCCTAACAAGAAACTGTATGCCAGATTGATGTTCATTACTTGAAAAGTGATTTAAAAGGTGTGAAGACCAATCTGTATGGGTAAATCTACTTCCCCAACGACGACTCTCCTTGGCCCGTCAAAAGCCTTTCCCACCATAACATTGGGCTTCATATAGGCTCCATTGAACGACAGTTTGGAAAGGATTGATTTTTGCATGACATTCAAGGAGGAACCAGTATCAACCAAAAATCTTGCAAGAACATTGTTGAGGAACTTAATCAATATGTGTAAGACTTTGTTGTGGGCTCTTCCTTCTTCTGGAAAATCTTTTTTGCTAAAGCCGATATTGCTACATGCAGTGATGTTACCGACTACTCCGTCAAACTGATCCACAATAATGTCTTGGGTGACATGAGACTCATTTAAAACTCTCATCAGCATTTCCTAATGTGCTTCATAGTTTAATAGCAGGGAGAGGATAAAGATATTATAAGGTGTTTAATGTAGCTGATCAACTATCTTGTACTTACTTTTCTTAATGATCTTTAGGAATTCCTCTAACTCATTGTGGGATGTGGTCTTTTTAGCGAGGTCTTGTTCCTTGCTGAGATTTGATGCACTTTTTCCTTTTGAGTTAGAATTGTGATACTACTGATATCATATAAGATCAATATTGCATACATTTCTCATTGATTTGGTTAAAATATATACAACAATACATAAAATATTATAGGCTATAACTAAGCCAGTAGTTACACTATACTCCCTCCATTCTCTTTTATAAGCAAACTATGTTTTTTAGGTTCATTGAATAAATGATGTATTTAAACTATATATAGACTAGATACATCAAATATATAATCAATCTAAAAATTAAAATTTGCTTATAAAAGAGAATGGAGGGAGTAACCATCATTACAATCATGTACACATTTATTTTAGGAATATTCTCATTCTATTAGGGAGTCTCAACTAGAGTATTAAAAGATGACGAGTAAACTGACCGCAAACAGGAAATTGATCCACGTATCATCAACTTTCTGCCACAACGACAACAAGCATACAAGTCCTTTCAAGCATAATAGTATGGTTTCAAACATTAAGTTTAAACCTGATAAGGTTGGAATTTGAAGGCAACAACCATTCTTACCGGAGTAAAGGAAGAAAGTCGGAATCAAACAAATAAGATTCTAATAACCACCACCATCCAAAAATATTTGGAGCAACAGAACAATCTGACCCTTGTAAGACTTTGAAGAACACCAACAACCTTACAGATAAAGCAACAATAGATTAGGAATCTGAGTTAAAATTTGACTGCCGGAGAGGAGAAGGAGGAATTTGACCCAAGAGCAAATAGTAACCCAGATCCTCAAAGAAAAAGATTTTGAATTTGAAGAAGAAAATAGTGAATGTGGATGAGGCTAGAGAGCAACACAGATGAATTTTTTTTCTTCGAGAAGGATTATATTTTTCGAAATTGAAAAATTGTGTATAAAAAAAGATGGTATATTTTTGGACTTAATTATTTTTTAATTTGTATAAAAATGGCTTATTTTTAATAAGATCTTATGCTGTGTGATTTTTCATTATTAATATATAATTAAAATTATTTTTAATTTTTCAAATAAGGTTTACCTGTGTAATTTTTTATTTTAATATGTGGTTATACTATTTTTTAATGATAATTAACATTAAGTTATTTATCATTTTTCGTATTTTTTATAAATAAAAATTTAAATAGTAAGTTAATACAAAAATAAAGCATACTATTCTGAAAACAAAAATGCTTACGAATTAGCTTTCACAATAAAGACCAGTCCAAAAAGAAATAGACATTTTACAAAAATTAAAATAAACAATGACGGTTGCAAACTCAATAGCTGCCAAAATCGCATGAAAAAAAGAGCAAAACTGTTGCTGCCCAGGATCGAACTGGAGACCTTTAGTGTGTAAGACTAACGTGATAACCACTACACCACAGCAACCACGTTGATACCTGTCTCACGTTAGGAATAAAATTCAATCTCTTGAAATGCTCTTGGGAAGCATAAATGCAATAATTTTACGTCAGGACCAACCGACTGAACTCTATCTTCCATTGCTTTACCTTCAAGAATCAACAAGTACAAACTACCAATATCAGTTCCAAGCATGTGCAACAAATTACCAGTTTATACCAAATATCATTCAGAAGTAGCTTAAATTATTTTCTCATCTGGAGACATGGTTTCCACGACTATAAGCATCTAGCATTTCCAAAAAGAAAAGTTAATTAACATCTAATTGCCTTATAAAACAAAATCTGCTTGTTTTATTATATCATCGGCTAATTTGACTTTTCTCTAATTAATTTGGACAAAACCAATAATACACTAAATAAAATAATCTTAATATTTAATTATTAAATTAAAACAAATAAGTTAAAATAATCCATTCCATCCACACTCACTAACTGCATACTGTTAACTGTTGAAACGGCATGAAGTTGCCAAAACAACGTCGTTTTATTGCTTTATTTTCATTCTCGTTTATTCGACTGTTTCCGTTTCCACAACAACTATAACGGGTTAACGGTAGCATTTAAAAAAACAAAACTTAATTTTTTATGAGATAATAGAAACAAAGTCTTTTCTGTTGCATCGTCGTTCCGTTTAATCATACAAACACAATTGCGTTGCGCACATGCGGGATTTAAAGTCTCAACCGCCAGTGGGACCCAATGCAGTGGCACTTACCGTAATTATACTTCAGAGAAAAGGTTAATAAGGTCAATAGTTATTTCTTTGAAGTGGACCCTTTGCACTGTGAAGTGCTATAAAATAACTAAAAATCCTTTAACGGTCTCATAACCAAAACTTAAAGAAAATAAAACCACCACTGCCACCATCAAACAAAGTGTCGGCAACACATTTAACCGTTTTTTCCCTCATTTTCCAACCGTTTTCCTCGGGCTCCGGAATATCCGGTGCCGACATTCTAACTTACGATGAAGCACCACCGTGTCTCCGCCTTGGTTCTTTTAAGCCTATGCTTCATTCTTGCGCAAGGACAGTCTAAGCAAAGCAGCGTCCACCTCGACACACATTGGCACCCGGGAACCGCTACCTGGTACGGCGAGGCCGAGGGAGACGGAAGCACAGGTGAGTTCTTAAGAATAATTATGACATTAATATGAATATGAGCTAGTACAATTAATATTGGTTTGTGGAACATTATTAATTATTGTTGTTTTGTCTGTTTCATGATTTGTTAAGGAGGGGCGTGTGGGTACGGTAATTTGGTGGACGTGAAGCCGTTAAGGGCAAGAGTAGGGGCAGTGGGGCCAGTACTGTATAAGCAAGGAGAAGGGTGCGGGGAGTGTTATAAGGTGAAGTGTTTGGACCATAGAATATGCTCCAAGCGGGCAGTGACGGTTATCATAACAGATGAATGCCCCGGCTGCCCGTCTGACAGAACACATTTTGACCTCAGTGGTGCTGCTTTTGGTCGCATGGCTGTTTCTGGTGAGAACGGTCATCTCAGAAATAGAGGTGAAATTCCAGTTGTTTACCGAAGGTAATACATCTTATCGGTGTCATGTATAGTATCCGTGTTTGTGTCACTGTCGTGATTAGTTTTTCAGGAAAGGAGTATATTTTTGCTAATAGGAGACATTGGTGATCTTTATGATTGTCTTTTTTGCAGAACAACGTGCTTATACACTGGCAAAAATATTGCCTTCCAAGTAAATGAAGGCTCCACGCCATTTTGGTTGTCACTTCTAGTGGAGTTTGAGGATGGAGATGGGGACATAGGCTCCATGCTTATACAAGAAGTATGCACTCTTTTTCTCTTGTTAATATTATTAATCCTTAATTTGGTGTTTTTTTCTTTCTAATCCTATAATTTTAATAACCTTGCACTGGTGTCTAGAAAATAAGATGCCACTAAAAGAGGCTTTTGACATGATATATACCAAAGTTGTAACATTTTTTATGGCTAAAAGGAATTGGAGTTTGCCTAAACGTGCAGTAAAGCATGCATCGTGGTCATTACTTTTTTGGTGTCAATTGTATATTATAACAAGAATGGCCATGACCATGTGTGTAAAATTCCAAATGTTGAGGATGTGTCTCTTCACATCACGTGTAGAGCCACTTTTTAAAGATCCTTTTTTTCTATCATATTCTACATCCAGAGTATTATTATCCTCACATAATGGTTCTCCTTTTCCGGAATCTTGTGAACTCAAAAAACATGTGATATATGGGACCTTTAACAAAACTACACTTATTTCCTCATTGTCAATGTAATAATAATCATATACTTATATTTTATGAATTTTATGTTAGCTGGGTCAGAATGTTATATACAAATTTAACAATTTAAATTATGAGATTGTTTTTTTTTTTTGTTTTTTTTTTTTATAACTATGATTGGATATTTTGGTGATTTGGTGCAGGCTGGGTCTACTGAGTGGCTGCAAATGAAACATCTATGGGGTGCAAATTGGTGCATTACTGCAGGACCTTTGAGAGGACCTTTTTCTGTTAAACTAAGCACTTCCAGTGGAAGAAGCCTCACTGCTAAGGATGTTATTCCAACTAATTGGTCTCCGAAATCGACTTATACTTCTCGCTTAAATTTCTCTCCTTAACTAATTAAGCTCACTCCCAAAGGGAGTAAGTAAATAAATTCATTACCATCTTTTTATCACCGTGAACCTCAAATCAACGTGCCATATCAGTCATCTGAAACTGCGGTTTTTAGTGGAATTTAGATCCACTTACAGTTATCTTTTTCCCTTTTTAGTTAAAAAAAAATGTAAGAAAGCTTGCAGTTGAGTCCACAAGGGAGTGTTTTTTTACTTTGTATGCCTAGATATAGTTGATTTTGATGTGCAATTGTAATTTTTTTTATCAAGAGTTATGTAGCCCTCTCCAAAGAGGAGAGAGAGCTTGTACAATGTAATGTAGTATGAATATATGATGTATTGTTGAATTCAGGCATTATCCATTGCTTAAATAAAGAGTACTTTATTATTAACGGGAGATGTTTTGTCAATTATAGACCCTAGAATAATATTGTTTATCTTCAAATAGTAGATTATAATGACACTATTGCTTCTATTTTCACAATTATTAGTTTCATAGTTCATGTGGCTCCTACCTAAAGTACCACAGACAAATATTGTAAGGTGGAAGAAAAGTGTCACAATCACGTGGTTCCCTAGCTGACAAGAGTATTGCTTCAAAGTTAGAGAGAACTAGAATTGAGCCGTTGGTAAAATTTATTAGGGAATTATGTTATAAATGTAATGTGGATACAAACAATTCCATTGATCTACTGATGAATAGTTTTCTACGAATGATTGTATCAATTGGTATGGCTTCTGCTGTCTTATGTGGACTATGCCTAAAAAAAATTATGAATTCTTCGTATTTCACTAAGCTCCAAATGCGAGGGGTTCCGGGAGAAAGGTTGTAGGATCCCAATCTAGCATGTTGATTAAATGTCCTTTCATTCATAAATTAAAAAGAATATTGAGGTGAAAAATAAAATTGATCTCTGCTCTGTCTTGTTATCATGCCTAAACTTAAACATTTACTTAGATTTTCCATTAGATTTAGGAACCAAATATTAATGTAATAATCGAACATTTAATATTCTAAACTATCAAAATCAAATATTTTAAATTATCAACGGGGTGGGCTCGGAGACTGGTTTGAGGTGAATACTAGTGTTCCCATTACACGTTTCATATACCCATATTTTAAAATCAGAAAAAACTCAAACTCAAACCCAATCAAATTGGAGTTTCCTCGTCAAACTCGGGGCGGATTCGAGCGGTTATCCACGGGTATGGTATTGAGTCCTCCTCTCACCTTTTTGTGACTTGTGAGGTAATTATACTAGTTTGGTATAGGATTTTTTGGTGGCTGAGATAGTGTTTGATTATACTTAGAGATCAAATGACATTTTTTCATATTATTTTTTTAATCTTGGTGGTCTATCTACAATTAGAGGAGGATTGCTTTTGATTTGTCATGCCGTGATTTAGTTGATTTGGAAAGCTCAAAATAATATATTGTTCTCAGGTAATTCAGTGACTTGCAAAGATGTGGAAGACATGAACATCTCTTTAGCGTGAAAATTGTGTCTTTGTAGGTCTGTGAGTAACTCATGTGCATTCATCGCCTAACTCGAAAATCATATCTGCATCTGAGCCAATAGTGGTATGAGCTTCTTCGTCCCCCCTTTGATGTGTGCTGGTTGTTTTGGTGGAGATCATTGTTCGCTTTAATTGACCCTTGGTTGGAGAGATCTAACTTGTTTCTCATCTTCAGTGCTTCTGATCAATTGTTGTTTAGTCTCCTTGTTTCGTGGTCGTTGGTTCCTTATGGTCTGTTATATATATATATATATATATATATATATATATATATATATATATATATATATATTCTTATTGTACTATATATGCATGTTTTATTTTTACTGGTGGCAAGGTATCTATTGTTCCTGCATCCAATCTTCTTGTTGTAACATTTGACCTTCAATGCTTTTCTTTTTATATATAATATTTGTCTTTTAAAAAAAAGTCTTATACTAAGAATTTATGGGGAAAAAGACTAATATGGAATGTAATTAAGATAAGTGCAATTAGGGGATTTTACTATACTTAAGGGAGGGGTACATTGGACTTTGTGCTATATAAGCTCATGTCTGAAGAGAAATCATACTTCACTTTCATACACAAACTTTATTCTCCTCATCTCACCTTTTTTCTCCTGCCTCGTTTCATACTTTCATTCTCCTCATCTCACCTTTTTCTCCTTCCTCATTTCATATTTGGAATGAAGAGTAAACAATGAGAGTTTCCTAGCAAACAAGTGATTATTGCTTGCATGCAAGGTTAATCTGTCAATTATGACACAAATCCAATAAACAATGGATGAATTGTTAGTGGAACAAGTAAATTCTTAGAAGCATGACAAGGATGATAAAGAGGAATGGAAAATATGAAGAATGTTCTTGGCTTCAAGAGAGGAACATGAAAATGGATGAGGACAAGGGAATTTACGTGAAGCTCAAAATTAGATTGCATGTGGTAGAAGATGCTTCTTCAAAATTTCAGGTGGGTTCCTCCCCTTTAAGTTTGCATATTAAATGGTATGAATTAGGTTTTTTTTGTGCATGTGATGATAATTATACTTAATACATTTGTATATTACCTTAATGGTAGGGTTGTGCATATGGTTCGTTGTTTAAATTGTGTAAAATTCATGCTTAAGATTGCTAGGAAGGACTAAATTAATGCGGCGATTTATATTTGTTGAAGTTCTGATGAAATCATGATTTAGAAATCATGGGAAAGTTACGGGAGTAATTAAAATTACCACAACCCATAATTTTCATGTTGTACACATAGTTGGGAATAATAGGAAAATTACGGAAGTAATTAAAATTACCACCCACCTGTAATTTCCTCTATCGAGCACACAATTAGAATTTCCAGAAAAATTATGTGAGTAATTAAAATTACCACCCACCCATAAATTCCTCTGTCATGTGTATAAATCCCTGATTTCCATGTTAGTATTTGATCCCTTAGATATTTTAGAAGCCTAGTGATACACACCATATTGGTGAGTGAGGTGAGTAAGTATGCATATATGTTAAAACCGAGCAATGATTGCTAAGATTCAGATGGACATGGTGTACCTAGAATTAAACAAAGTAATGAGTGATCAAACCCAAGGCATAAATTTAGGAACGAGACTAAGTATTGGTTGGTGGAATGGATCATGTTGTTAGATGACGATAATGATCTAGAAGGGGAGTTGAATAGATCACTAATTCCTAAACAGAGTCGGCGTTTAAATGAAATTTAGTTTTTAAAATTTTATGTGGAAGCAACCGAGGAACTACGGTCATCTAAACGAACCATTACCAAAAAGATCAGATATGCGATAAGCCTATATAGGATTATTGACTTCAACGAGAAAACTTGAATCAAAAATTTGAACACCAATCAATACTTCACTCAAAGTTGTGCAATTTCCAATAACTTATTAAAAATAAACTCAAATTAAAAACAACCCAAAAGGTTTGTGTTTGATCAATTTATCAAACACTTGGTGTGCGACACACTCAAGTGAAATTCTATAAGTAATGGTAGTGCATAACTTTTCTAAGTACAATCAAAAGGATTGTAATGAGTTTTCAAAAATATTTGTCAGCACTACACTATACCAGAATTTTACTGAGCAATTTGATTGAACACAAACTTTAAAATTCAGAAATGGAAAAATAGCAAAAGAGAGAACAACACCAAATTTGTTGAGGCAGTTCCCCGTCGTCCTCGCTTGGGGTACGTCTGCCCTCAATTCTAAAAATAGAATTGAGATCTATATAAACCTGTTGCAAATGTTTGTACAAGAGAAGCAATATAATCAAACACTCGAGCCTAGTTGTTGATGCTGAAACTATGTCTTCTCTCTCCTTGATTCAAGATGAATCAAATGCCTCAAATGTGTTGAATAAACCTCTGATTCCAGCTGCACGTTTGAACCACCCAACATCTTCAAATCTTTAGCCCAACTGATTTCAATCACAGATAATTCGAACCCAAATCTTCCTTCCATAATCCTCCAGTTACCGCTACTAGATTGACATAACCACCTGTTCTCCAATCACCTTCGCTCGGCTGAATCTGTGAAGAAATGATTTATGCAAAAAACCCCAAAATCCCAAGATTCTTGGAGGACAAAACTCTAACGGTTTTATTCAAGAAAAACCCACTGATCTCTCAACCCAAACCCGATACAATATCCTATGTTTGGACGTTATCACCTCAATGATGCAGAATGATCAATAAAAATGGTTATGTGTAGTTGTTGAAAAAATGCAAGAAAGAGGATGAAGATGATGAGAGAAAAATCAGTGTCCATATTTCACTTTTCTTGTTTTTTTTTTATAAAAAAGTGAGCCAAAAAGAATATATATGTGAAGCTAGGACTATGTAACAAACATAATATACATTTGAAAGTTAAACACATCAGAAAAATAGGGTGACATGAGCGAACGGTCGACCTAAAGAAATTGGGGGGGGGGGGTCGACCTGAGCACTCCCGCTTTCAAAATTATGCAAAAACTGACTCTATGCATTGACGCAAACATGCCCAGAATTGACAAATTGAAATGCTAACAGTATAAGTCGACCGAAGGGTCGACGCGAGCACTCTTTAGAGAAAATCCTTAAAATTCACTCTGTATGAGTCGACCTAAGCAGGGATTTGAGTCAACTCAAATGCTCAGAACTTCCAAAAATATTATTTTTGAAATGTCTTGCTATATCTAAACACCACTAATGCATATCTAAGTCTTTCACCATGATCAAACCCACACAAAACACCTATAATGCTTTTCTATATGAATAGACTCATGTTTTTGAGAAATTCTTGTGCACGAGAGAACTATGAATGCATATGCGACTTGATGATAACGTCCAAAATACAAAGTACTAACTCGATAAGTTTTAACATCATTAAAACAAGGATTGAGACAACTTTCTGTCAAATACTCCCCCTTTTTTATGATGGCAAAACAATAGCAAAATCGAGCACTTTGAGTAGTATCATTCTCCCCCTGACTTTATGCATTCTTCTAAAACAATATGAAAGCTTAATCATCAATCTTTGTAAGATGAATTGCATGAGTAGCTATTTTTTCTTAGTCTCTTCTCCCCCTTTGACAACATCAAAAAAAAGAAGCAAAGGTTAAAGAAAAATATAGTATATCTAATTGAGCATACTCACATAATTTGCAACAGAGACACATTAACACACATTCACATATAATGATGTTAATGGAAAAGAATATGAAGATAAATAGAACAAACAACATATGAACAGAAACTAGGTGCATTTAACAAACAGTATGGTCCAAAATATATCCATGTCTTAGTCAAACAAACAAACATAATGATAAGTGAAAATTCAGATGAAATGAACAAGAAATAACATTACATGCACAATATCAACACCGCATGATCCTCAAGGTCTCCTCCCCCTAAAATGAAGGCCCCTTCCTATGAACAAATAGTCTTGAGGTGGTGGAGTTTGTTTCTTATTGAGCCGCTCATTAAGTTCCTGCACAGCCCGGTTGAGAACGTTGAAGCTTGTAGTAAGAGCGTGATTTTAACTTGCAGCAGTTTCAGCCATAATGTCAAACCGTCCCATGACAGTGGTGGCGAAAGTGTTGAAATTATTGGCCTGAGTTTGAATTTAGTTTTGCAATGCCGTTAGGCATTCATCCTGGGCGGTAGAAATTTTTTGTTGCTGGAGCTGCAGATTTCTCATCATCTCAAGGAGTTCATCAGTGTTTTGTTGAGGACACATAGGAGAGGGAGGCATATAGTACGACTCTTGGTGATTCTAATTGTTTGTTGGAGGCATATAATTCGAACCAAGAGAGGTCCATCCGGTGTGTTGCCATTCACCCCATCCTTGGTTTTCATAGGAGTCCAAAAGGGGTGATTAATCCAACCATCCAATATTGTCTTGTTCATTAACATTGAAATCAGTCTCCATTTTATGACCATCTTCTTCTTCTTCCTCTTCTTCTTCACTTTCATCGGATTCTTGTAGCCGTGAGCTAGTAGCCTTAACTATAAACTTGTAGCTTGTCTCTCGTTGATCCCATATGTAACCCATCATTGTTAATGTCTTTTGACAAAATTCTTAGCCAGCTCTCAAAGTCTTGTATGGAATGCCTGTGACAACCACTTCAGCATGTTTAGGCACACTTTGAATGGACGATGCATATGATAACACATTGTCTCTGCCATAATATCTTTGAGAACAAATCCTTCTTGCAACATAGTGAAGCCAACTGAATTTTATCTTCTTTTTCAAAATGTACACCAAATAAACTTCAGCTTGATCAACCTGGGAGTAACCTCCTTTCTTAGGCCGGAGTATATGAGAAACTATCCATTTCAGGATTCAATCAACTAGTTTCAAACGACCAGAAGTTACCAATTAGGGAAGAGATCACTAGCCACGATTTGGTTAGTATATGGTTTCTTTAACATTGAGTTCAAGGCTTCCTTGAACTTGTAACCGTCCACGGTTCTAGTGTCAGTGACCTTAATGAGTGGTGCAGAGAGTTGAGACATGTTAAATAGATCTTTCTAAACTGCATCATTTACTGAAATCCTCTTATCTCCTATTTTGCAACTAAACTCATACCCGTCAAACTTGCCTTGAAGCCCCGTATAGAAAACTCGAACGAGATCCTCATTATATTTCGTGTCACATTCCAAAACCAGATTGAAGTCTTGAAAATCCAGAAGTTCGAGAACTTCCTGAATGTGCATTCTTTAGGCAGTTTTGTGATAATAAATGAATTGTTTCACAATGGACCACTTGCTAAGATTATTTTCATATAATTCAGCATGTTTAGTAGGAAGTAAAGAAAGAGCAGTTACCAGAAGACTTGCCCTCGGTTGGGACGTACCAGCTTGTGAAGATGGATCTCTAGTGGTTTTTTTTCCAGTGACCCTTCTTGTAGCCATGAGGTTAAACAAATGAAGAAGATAAGCAATAAATTGAGCTTTCTTTGTTGATGAGAAACTCAGTAGAAACCTTGTGGTATTTGAGGAACTTTGTTGAGATTAGGTTTTGGTAGAGATTTTGGGAAGAGGAGAAATGGAAGAGATATGTGTGGATGCAATGAACTAATGCGAATGATGATGTTTGAAAGCATAGAATGAATGAAAACATTAATTGGGTCAAGGAAGTTTGAAACGGCGCAGCAAATTCAAGAATTTTTCAGAAACATTTCCAGCGACGCGTCGACCTAAAAGTCTGTGCATCGACGCATATTGGAAAAATCTTGACAATGAGAAAAAGATATAGTTTGAGTTGACCGAAGGGTCGACCTGTGCATACTTGATCCAAAATCTTGAAAATTAACATTTTTATGAGTTGACCTATGACCTGTTTTGGTCGACTCATACAGTTAAAATGAGTAAAATGCACCTTTTTAAGTCATTTATTCATCAAACATGAATAAATAGAGAGCTAACACATATTTCAACATCTCAAATGGATAAAACATGTTCAATCATGAAATAATCATCAATTTAATACACAAAATGGTATACTAACTTACACATATTATGTGATTAAGAAGATTTTGCTAGAGAGGAACAATATTACCTCAATGACGATCAATGATAGATGCCCTCATATATAGCTCAAACTTCTTCACGTTGTTAGACAAATATATAGACAAGCAAATATATATAGAGCAAGAAATCATGAAACCCTAACCACGACTCGAGATGTCGAGAAGGCCTAGTTCCCTATGGATGTGAAAGAAAGGCTCTGTCACGAATGGTTTAGTAAAAATATCCGCAAGTTGATTTTTAGTATCAACATACTCAAACGCCACATCACCTTTCTCCCCATGATCCCTAAGGAAATGATGGGGAATTTTGATATGTTTGGTGTGTGAATGCAATACGAGGTTCTTGGTTAGATTGATGGCACTTGTGTTATCACATAAAATAGAAACACACTCGAGTTTAACATTGAAATCGGGAAATTATTGCTTAAGCCATAAGACTTGAGCGCAACAACTACGGACTGCAACATATTCAGCCACGGCTGTTGACAAAGCAACGAAAACTTGCTTTTTGCTGTGCTAACTCACTAAGGAATTCGAGAAAAAATGACAAGTGCCACTTGTGCTTTTCCTATCCGATTTGCACCTGACAAAGTCGGAATCGGAATAGCCAACCAAAGAACAATCAGTTCCATTGGAATACCAAAGCACATACTTTAGAGTACCAGAGAGGTATCTAAGTATGCATTTTACGACTTTCAAGTGTGATTCCTTGGGACATGATTGGTGCCTCGCACACATACAAACATTAAACATTCTATTCGGTCAAGATTCGGTAAGATAGAAGATAGGACCTATCATACCTCTATACATATTTACCTCCACATCCTTACCATTCTTATCACGACTCAAGTTTGCACAAGTAGGCATGGGTGTGTCAACCGCTTTGGAGTTGGCCATGTCGAAACGCTTGAAAAGCTCAAGGCAATATTTCGTGTGGCTCACAAACGTTCCTCCTTTAAGATGCTTGATTTGCAATCCGAGGAAATAGTTTAGCTCCCTCATAATGCTCATCTTGAACTCTCCCTGCATCAATTTAGAAAACTCCTTAACCAGATTAATGTTAGTAGATCCGAATATGATATCATCTACATAGATTTGTACCAAAATTGAGTGTTTTCCTTGGCGTTTAATGAAGAGGATTGTGTCAACTTTCCCTTTTGAATATCCTTGATCAAGTAGAAATTTATCAAAACGGTCATACCAAGACCTAGGGGTTTGTTTGAGTCCGTATGAAGCCCGTTTAAGCTTGTAAACATGATCAGGATACTCATGGGATTCAAAACCAGGAGATTAGGCTATATAAACCTCTTCATTGATATACTCGTTTAGGAAAACACTTTTTACATCCATTTGAAATAACTTGAAATTCTTAGCGCATGTGTAAGCAAGCAAAAGGCGTATAGCCTCGAGTCGGGCAACCAAAGCATAAGTCTACTCATAGTCTATTCCTTCCTCTTGGTTATTCCCCCTATGCCACTAAGCGTGCTTTGTTTTGTGTTATAACTCCATTTTTGTCAAGCTTGTTCCTAAACACCCATCGGGTGCCAATTGTTGCGGTGAAAATCGGATATCAAGCTATTGAATTAACTTGAACCTTAATTCTTTTACAACCGGACTTTAATTTATCCAAAGGAAAGGTCTAAAGAAAGAAAGAACCTTTTGCGCGATGTTACAACAACGCTAAGAGATTCGGGGATCGGGGGTTGGTTATACATAGGGTAGGTATTTCACATCCTAAACATCTGTAGTACTCTACAGGAACCTTTTGTTTGTTTGCATGCTAAGTTTGTTAAATATTTGCTAAGGTTTGGGTATTGGGTAAAAAGGTGAAGGTTATGATAGATGAAGACCTAAGATTGTTTCTAAGCTTGCTCGCAAAGACATTGCGTCCTCTGCCTACGTATCCTAACTAGGATAGAATCAGAGCAATCGTAGTTCACCTCACTAGGGTTGAAGAACACTTGATTATGATCAAGGTTCAAAGGGGAACAAACATAACAATGTTTGTGTAGAGTTTAACAAAACTCTCTAGATCTATGTTGAAATCTCAAGGGTAATAAGTAATCATATCCATGATCCTTACATAGAGTTAACAACTCTATCCTAGGGTTCTAGTTGGTAAACACTCCTAGTGAGGGGGAAGGTTGCTCGTCAAGATATCGCATCTTGTGCCTACGTATTCTCATTGTCCAATGAGAAATCAGAGCGGTCGTAGTTTGGGCTCGAACTAAGGAATCAATTGGTTCTTTCCAGACCAAAAGAGGGGAAGGTTCTATCCAGACCTATGAGTTTATATCCTATTGGTTCTATCCAGACCAAAAAGGGGGTTAAGGCTCTTTCGAGGCCAATGAGGGTATTAAGCTATCTATGACCCAAGGGTCAATAGAGAGACTTTCCTTTGGAAGGGAGGAGATGAGGCAACTTGGATGAGAACTAAAAAAGTTCCATCACTTGGGGAAGAAATAATTAATAAAGTAATCAATACTTTAAACAAAAGGGGCATGGTTACAACCAAAGATCATGTATCTTAACAAAGATGAAAGCATATATTAACAAAGATTAAAGGTATATCTTAACAAAGATTGAAGGTAACAACCACATGTATCGATGACAATCAAATACAAGCAAATTAGTTTAACCTCATAATTTAGGAGGAAAGCAATATGAAATAATGGTAACAACCAAGGGAGAGTACCCTAACATGTTAACTAACATAGTATAAATGAGAATGAGTGAATATCATAACACAAATGATCACAGTGAAAAAGAAATTCATCTGCATACGCGAGATAACGATCTCAATATAAAGGCAACTTACAAGCAACCAAAAGGTATGAAAATATGAACAAACATGGAATTAAAAAATATCACATGAAAGTAGGCATCAAGACAAACACAATGCAAAAAGAATGAGTTCAAAATGATGAAAAATGGATGAGTTATGATTTTTTGAAGTTTGGATGAACAAAACATGAAAATCTAAATGATAAAAGGAATAAAATGCACATGGTAAGACAATGAATCAAACAAATTTGATTATTTAAACATGTTAACAAAATTTTAAGAATAATACAAGATCAATCTCACAAGAAAAATCAAGTTACAAGTTGAAAATTTTCAAGATCATCATGGTAAAAAAACAGTCATGGTAACATGTGGAATGCAAGTGGAAAGTTCACATTTATGAGTTTTAGGTTTACCTCTTGAAGCAAGCTTAAGCAATAAGAAAATCAGAGATCTTGAGAGCTCTTCCAAGATCTTGTTACATAAGTGTGGAAGTGACTTGGATAGCTTCAATACATCATACTTTATGTGTTTGAAGTGTTTCTTGAGTTGGAAGAAGTTTGGAAATGGTTTTGAAAGGTGTTTTTCAAAAGCAAATTTTGAGGGATTTTGGAAACTTAATGAGATTTTGTAAGAACTTGTGATTGTGTAAGAAAGAAAGTTCTAGCTGGTTTCTAGCATGGAACTTGTGTGTTTTTGATGTAAGAAGTGAGTTCTATTTATAGCCAAAGGCCTTGGATCAAGGTATGGGCAAAAGTGAAGCAAATTGCCAATTTTAACCTTCCATCATGAAAATCTTTGAGTTTTCCAATGCAATCTTCATCTTTGTCTTTAAGACACTCTAATAAGATATTCTCCATGCCCCATAGATTTTTTTCATCATGCTTGATAGGATAGAAGGTGACTTGTTGAATTAAAGTTGATGATTTGACAAGGGTAGCCACCTTTTTTCTCTTTCTTCACTATTCACTTTTACAACTTGCATTAAATAATGATTTCCTTTGATCTTTGGTCTATTTTCGTGGGAATTGATGTTAAACATGTTTATTAACAATGTAAACATCATAAATGAGGCTTAGTCTTTGATTAGCATCAATTTGGAGAGGTTTTGGAATAAAAAAAACTCATGTTGACCTGGTTTTGCCAATGTGAGTTTTTGCCAACTTGTGGACCTCGGTTCTCTCTAACCAGGAAGAGTTATGGAACCCACTTGTACTTTTTAGAAAGCCCCAATTAGGTACTAAAATATTTATGCTTGTGTTAGGAACTCATTCCCCTTGAAACTAGGTCAAAAACCCTTGTGTGGTTAAGGAGTTATGGCTTTGCCCTTTTCAAAACCTTAATTTCCCAACTTTTGAGATTACTCCCTAACCCTTGATCCAATGGTCATGAAACTTCATGGGTAGGTGTAATATGTCATTAGGACCATTTTTTATTCCCATCTTTAGGTCAAATTCCTCATGAGTGAAGAGTTGACTTTTCGGTCAACCGAACGATCGATCGGTGGCTACCGAGTCGACTGTTGATGTTCCAGGTATTTTGAGGACTTGAAACTCTTTGGATGGACTTTACTAAGCCATAGGAACTTAATGGACCTTGATCCCACCATTGAAACACTTTTTAAACCAAAATTCAAACTACAGTTGACTTTTCCTGATCGAAAACCCTAATCGGGCGTCTTGAACTGTACTGTTCTCAATTCTTGGGTGACCACCTCAAATTGAATTCATACTAGATCCAATGGAGTATATTTGATCTTGTGGAGACTTATTTGAAGTTGAATCAATCCAAAACATTGATTGGTCAGACCATTGAAATCCCGATTTTGACGGTACGGAACCCTAATTCATCTGCATCTTAACAAAGATAAACTGGAAATGGGTTAAGGTTAGTTAATCAACTGAATATGATCCTAAAATGATGATGAGGATCTAAGGGGTCAAAATTTGGGGTGCAACAGTTTCCCCTATTTAAATATCTTCACTAGATGGTGATGAGAGATGACAATCCTCATAGAATCGCAGTGAAAGGTATTTAAATATAGTAAACCAGAAATTTTGTCCCTTAGATCCGATGGTATGCAAAAAGGATGAACGCAAATATGCCATGAATCTAAATGATGCTATATGATGCTTGAATGCAAGACAGATGCGGACACACGAGCAAATATAAAAGAACGGCGAAACGACGAGTAACCACTCACGAGGACCCAACACACTGGGGAAAGTTTCAAGACCAAGTAAGCAAGATAGTTCAGACATGACTAAAGATGCTTATCAAGGAAATCTTTCACACAGGGGACACAAATTCCACCAGGGAAGACACATCTTCATTGGGGAAAGGAGAAACGAATCTCACTGGGGATAACCAGATGAGGAAGTCCACCGGGGAAGATAATAATTCTTCACTGGGGAAACGAAAGAAAAGAAACGCAAACCATACTGGGGAAGAAACCCAATGGGGAAAACTTCGTTGGGGAATAAATCCACTGGGGAAGCACAACTTCAACAGGGAAAAGACAGAATGGAGACACGAGTCTCACTGAGGATAACCCGATGAGAAATTTCCTATAACGAAGAGTTCAAACGGGATCTTCAAGAAAAGGTTAGAAACAAGACCGGACGTGCCGGGGAAACTAGTACCCACTAGTTCTCTGAGACTCGACTGGAAAAGCAAAAGCTTCAACCGGGGAAACTGGTGATGACCAGAATAACAAATAGCTTCAAACAGTGTTAGTTTCCACTAGACTTACTGGGCAGGATGGTGATGACCAATCCAAAGTTCGGTTTCCAAAATGTGCTAAATATTACTAGACTTCCTGGGGATATGGTGACAACCAAGTCGAAGTTCCAATTTCAATTGGGAATTCCCAAACAATATTGGTAAAACACATGACTTCGCTTGGGGAAGTTGGTAACGATCAACTTGTAACAATTAGCTTTCAAGCAATGCCAGTAACTACTGGACTTAGAGGAGACTGGTGATGACCAAATCAGGATATACCAATAACAACTAATTCTGGATAATGCCAGTAACCACTAGACTTAAATGGAGAAATTGGTAACGACCGAGTCCTAGGAGACCAATGACCATTGGATTTTCACAGAGTTTGGTAACGACCAGACCAAAGTGGTGATAACAATCTGATTTAAGCGATGCCAATAATCATTGGACTTATGGTAACTGGTGATGGCCAAATCCATGGGTATACCAATAACAACTGGTACTGGATACTGCTAGTGAAAACTAGATTTTCCAAGCAATGCTAGTGACCACTAGACTTAGAAAGATTGGTAATAACCAAATCAAAAGCCACCAATAACAATTGGATCTGAAGGTAATACTAGTAACTATTAGATTCAAAAAGACTGGTAATAACCAAATCAAACAGGTACCAATAACTATTGGATTCCAGGCGATGCCAATAATTATTGGACTTTTTAGGGAATTTTGGTGACGACCAACTCAAGTACCAATGACCATTGGTTTTAGAAGGCAATACTAGTAACCACTAGATTTTTTAGCAAAGATTGGTGAAAACCGAATCAAAAGGACTCCAATGACGATTGGTTGGCTTTATAACAGAATCAGTGACGACTGGGTTTGGAAAATTGTTGGTGACGACCAAATCAAGATACCGAATATATCCCTGAATACCTTAGGAACAAAAACTAATACCCTCAATACATTAGGATACAGCAGAGACACAACCCTCAACACAATAGGATTGGGTGAAGACCCTCACTGCTTTAGGATCAAAATACATCCTCAATACATTAGGATATATAATACTTATGCAAATGTAACCACTTTAGCTTCTGGGAATTTCTGAACTCGGGATCCAAAGTATACATCTCCAAAGGTACACGACCTGTGCTCGGGATGGCAACAAACATCTTCCAAAGGTACAAAACCTGTGCTTGGACTGGCAACAAACATCTTCCAAAGGTACGAAACCTGAGCTTGGGATCAAACAATCTATCTCCAAAGGTACACAACCTGTGCTCGGGATAGAAACAAACCTCTTCCAAAGGTACAAAACTTGTGCTTGGAATTAAACAATACATCTCCAAAGGTACACAACCTGAGCTTGGGATCAAACAATCTATCTCCAAAGGTACACAACCTGTGCTCGGGATAGAAACAAACCTCTTCCAAAGGTACAAAACCTGTGCTTGGAATTAAACAATACATCTCCAAAGGTACACAACCTGAGCTTGGGATCAAACAATCTATCTCCAAAGGTACACAACCTGTGCTCGGGATAGAAACAAACCTCTTCCAAAGGTACGAAACCTGTGCTTGGAATTAAACAATACATCTCCAAAGGTACACAACCTGAGCTTGGGATCAAACAATCTATCTCCAAAGTTACACAACCTGTGCTCGGGATAGAAACAAACCTCTTCCAAAGGTACAAAACCTGTGCTTGGAATCAAACAATACATCTCCAAAGGTACCAAACATGAGCTTGGGATAGAAACCAACATCTATCTCCAAAGGTACACAACCTGTGCTCGGGATAGAAACAAACCTCTCCAAAGGTACGAAACCTGAGCTTGGGATGGCAACATATCGTGACTTAGTTTGGAATGATACACAACCAAATTGTCAGTATTCGTCGTCCATGGGTTTTCATAATGCTAGTTACCAACGGGCCTTACTTGAAATATGATTGGTCACCACCAAATTACTTATATCAGTATCCACTGGATTTTCAAACAATGCAGGTCACAACCGTGCGTCGACATCCTTAAGATAAACTTCTCAAATGTGACTGCCATTTATTACTGGTGCAGGTTAAGCTTCTCTACAGAGACTGCCACTTACCGCTGAAGACAATTAAACTTCTTCGAAGAGATGCCATTTATCGTTGAATATGGTTAAGCTTCTCCTAAGAGATTTCCACTCACCACTGAAGACGATTAAACTTCTTCGAAGAGACTGCCATTTATCACTGATGAAGGTTAAGCTTCTCCTAAGAGATTGCCACTCACCACTGAAGACGATTAAACTTCTCCGAAGAGACTGCCATTTATCGTTGATGAAGGTTAAGCTTCTCTACAGAGACTGCCACTCACCTGTTGAAGACGATTAAACTTCTCCGAAGAGACTGCCATTTATCGCTGAATACGATTAAACTTCTCTAAAGAGACTGCCATTTATCGCTGAATACGATTAAACTTCTCTAAAGAGACTGCCATTTATTGTTGAAGACAATTAAACTTCTCCGAAGAGACTGCCATTTATCGCTGAAAACGATTAAACTTCTCCGAAGAGACTGCCATTTATCGTTGAAGACGATTAAACTTCGCCGAAGAGACTGCCATTTATCGCTGAAAACGATTAAACTTCTCCGAAGAGACTGCCATTTATCGTTGAAGACGATTAAACTTCTCCGAAGAGACTGTCATTTATCGTTGATGCAGGTTAAGCTTCTCTACAGAGACTGCCACTTATTTGTTGAGGATGATAAGCTTCTCACCAGAGATTGCCACTTATTTGTTGAAGGCAAATAAGCTTCTCTACAGAGACTGCCACTTATTTGTTGATGACGATTAAGCTTCTCCGAAGAGATTGCCACTTATCGCTGAAGACGATTAAACTTCTCCGAAGAGACTGCCATTTATCGCTGAAGACGATTAAACTTCTTCGAAGAGACTGCCATTTATCGCTGATGAAGGTTAAGCTTCTCTCAAGAGATTGCCACTCACCGCTGAAGACGATTAAACTTCTCCGAAGAGACTGCCATTTATCGTTGAAGACGATTAAACTTCTCCGAAGAGACTGCCATTTATCGCTGAGATGATACGCTTCTTGTCAAAGATTGCCACTTATTTGTTGAGGATGATAAGCTTCTCACCAGAGATTGCCACTTATTTGTTGAAGGCAAATAAGCTTCTCTACAGAGACTGCCACTTATTTGTTGATGACGAATAAGCTTCTCTACAGAGACTGCCACTTACCATTGAAGACGAATAAGCTTCTCTACAGAGACTGCCACTTATTGTTGTGTAAAAATTTCTTCTTGATAGATAGTGCAAAATAAATGCATGTCCAGGTAGGTTTTAGCGACCGACAGGGACCAAAGTTCAATCTAGAATGGAACTAGAAAGAATCTGTCACCAAGACTCCAATCATTGAGAAATGAACTCGAATGGTGACTCACCTTATCCAATCATGGAAAAGATAACTGAAGCAACCATCATCCACGAGGATTAAACTCTGTGGGGAATTGAGAAATAATGGACGTTTTATGCCTAAGGGCTGACAACTCTATTGAAGAGAGACGAAACACCCAATCACTGAGGAGAACACCAAAGTGAAATAAAGCAGGTAACAACCAGAGATAGCAAAAAATGCACAAATGATATGCATATGCATATGCCATGCTTATGTTTATGCTGACGAAACAGACAAAACAAAACTGGAGATGAAATAAACATCTCGACACGGAGACCCAACCAAACTTTACCAAGATTGGACATCAAAGGGATGATCATGAAGAACAATTCCACTTCAAGGTTACCACCTTCTTTGGGAGAGAGTAATCTTCTTAGGCCAGAATGTCATGACTTCACTTGGATTGCCATCATGAGTTTGAATTCTTTGCTGAAGGAAAATCACGTCGAGAGATTCCCAGATCAACTGAAGTAACAACTTAACTGGAGAGTTGACAAAGGGTATCATGAGACCAAAACATTTATGCCCTATTATGATAACAACCCTCTTCAAGTGAGCGACGACTCTTGTGACAAAAAGTCTTCAAAGCTTTTCTGCCCCAGATTACACGGTCTGTGAGAAGAAGTCATAAGGATGCCTTTACAAAAGAACTGGCATAACGATGCTTCAATGTCTTCAAACACTTAAAGAGAGATTTACAAATCTCGACGTGATTGCCCCAGTTTAACGGTGCTTACACGACAAAGTCTTCAGACTGTGGAAGTAACGACTGGGGAACAAACTTGCCCCTGCTAGCTGGTAACTGTAACAAAGTTGCCCCAGACTAAACCGCTCTTTCAAGAGATTCAACTGATCTTGACCTGGTCAGCTCTGATTAACTGAATGTTATGACAAATGATTAACAAATCCTTCAAATTGGTCGCCCCAGGCTGAGCTTCCTTTATCAAGTCAAATTCCCTAGCTAACAGCGTTTGTTGGGATTCCTTTGACATTGGATCGTTTTGCACGCAATGTTGTTCATTAAAAATTGACAATTTTCAATGTAAAATTCATGCAATCTTTTGAAAACATTTTTTTGATAAAACACACACGACGGAGTAATCAAGTGATCAAAGTGAAAGTGATCCAATCATTTTACAAATGATGGATAAAGTGATGAACACATACAATCAAAGATCATTAGGAGTCAGGTTATCCAACCTTGTCGTAATATGCTTTCAAAACAACCTTACCTTAATTAGGTCTTTTAAGGGTTGTAACGTGGCTTGGTTCACGGTTCATGAAACAAAGGATAAAAGCTCAAAAATTATTTGTCCCACCCACTCCCCATGATGAACTCCAATCCTACGCTCAGTTAACCCAAACTATATGTTCAGGTTCTTACAGGCTTAAGAATTGAACTGATGATAGTCGGTGATGGTTTACAAACCTAGGGCAGTCACTACTCCCTTACAGTATTTGATAGCTTTTGCTATTTGAGGATTTTTAAGAGTGATAACTCTTACAGAATTCCTCTCTTTTGTTATCCCTGACTTTTGTCTGAACTGCTTTGTTCGAATATACAGTCAATGGGATGCCCCATTTTTGCCTAAGTCTCCTTCATAGGTTTCGACTTAGCGGGCTTTTTTTTCACTTTTCCTTTTTTTTCTTTTGGGAAAGGAGGTGACTACCTAATTTAATGGATATGGTAAACCATCATTGTCTTTTATGCTGAAAAGCATCTTCGACACTTTCTTGTTGTGCACGAAGGAAAACCTGAGTGCACCACCTTTATATGAAAAGTGTCTTGTATGCACATATCTTCGAGTTAACCGAGAACTACCCGCCCCAGGTTCGAGATTTAAGGTTTTGTTTTTGTAAAGAAGGAAAAACTCCTACTTCTAGGCTCGAAGGGGTTAACGAGGGATTATCTTCCTTATTTCTCCAGTGTTTAGGGATTGAAACAATGTCTTACATCATCGGCAAAGTTAAATTGAAAGCATATCAACAACAGTTATGGATATAATTTTCATCATCCTCCCCAATCTTTGCTTTAAACAACAGTTTAGTAAAGAAAAGAAAATTTTGCATTTTTCGTATTTCATAACAATGAAAGGAAAAAGAAAGAGTGAGACGAATGGACTTAATCAAAAGATGCACAAACATTTCATTAATATTGCCAAATTTAAATAAACAACAGCTTACGAGCAATTCAAATGTAAAGAAGTTACAACACATGCTGAAACAGTCTACAGCTGCCAGCCTTAGGGAATTAAAATTCAAATTTTAGGCCCATGTGGGGAAACACCTTCAACCACCACTTTCTCCTTGTGATATAGAATTATGAGGGGTCTCACGGGTCCTTTGCCTTTGGATTTAGGAATCGCAGCATTGTCATTTGATTTATCCTCCCGAGGTTTCAGCAACTCTTGCAGTCTCAGTTTAAAACCTTCACACTACTTCTGGGTGGTCTTCCTCGAGGATCAAGTGTTTGTCAATGATTAGCTCTTGTACAAGATAACCCAATGCTATACATGCATCTAAGTTGTGTCCTCCGGCTCCTTTGTGAAATTCACAGTTTAGGTTCGCATTATGCCATGGTCCTGGCACCGGATTGGATAATCGTGGAGTCACTAGTGAGTTCTGAATCAATAGCGG
Organism: Lathyrus sativus; assembly: GCA_963859935.3. NCBI lineage: Eukaryota > Viridiplantae > Streptophyta > Magnoliopsida > Fabales > Fabaceae > Lathyrus > Lathyrus sativus. Next base: position 941,958,375 of record OZ012735.1, read on the forward strand.
GTAAAGCTTGCTTAACGGTACTGGAGTTTGTCTACCGCAAGTCTTATCTTTCCTGACATGATCCTTCTTGTTCAATTTTCGGCTTTGAGAAGCTTGAGGAGGAACAAACACTGAATGTTGGGCGTACTGACGTAATTGATGGTTATTTGTTCGTTGATACCGAGAATGTCCTTGAGTCAGAGGAATCATCGGAGATAATGCATCCCTCGTTTCTCTGGACGCAACATGGTCAGAGTGACCCTCTTTCTTCATCATATTCTGCAATGTCTCAAGTACCCAATTCATCTGACACTTGAGATTTCTGATGTCCTCTTTCAGCATTTCCTGAGCTTTCAAAAGTCCTTCCATTGTTGCCTATTTGTGCTAGATATCCCCCTTATGATGTCAACGGAACACAAAATGAACCAAAAAAACCAATGCAACGAAGTATGATATGTAAAATGTTGATGCAAGTGCAAAAACGTAACTGGTTATACAAAACTCAGAAGTTTGATTAGGTTAAAAATCCCATTTCATCAATCGTTGGAAAAGTTACAACTTTTTTTTTAGAATACCAGAGATCGACTGAGTTTTACAAAACTAGTTGCGACATGATATGCTTATGGTGATATGGCGGGATGATGCACACATAACACAAAGACAAGTATTCACAAATACAATGCATACACAAAGACCTCCTAGGCTCAAGAGCAAAGAGTCAAAGGTCTACCTATACCCAAGGATTTGTACTATGGGTTAATTTGTACCTGCCGAACGGGTTCTACAAAGTTCCCAGAGTCATCAACCCATCTTTCGGATATTATCGACTTCCCAAATTACTTGGTAATCGATAATATTCTCAAGAGAGTCTCGTCTGAGTGTAGTATCGCGTATCAACTATTTCGGAAATAGTTCCTTATAGTCATCGCACTACGTCCTAATAAGGCCAAAGTGGGGTAAAAAAGTAACTAAAGTCCACAGTGTCATGGGCTCCTTCGTCGAAAGTAGCATTGTTTTCACGAATACTCGATCAACAACACTAAACTTTCAAGAGTGCCTACACTGAGCGGTGGTTTCTCAAGTTAACTTGGTCGGGAATCAACTCCCTATAAGCCTTCTTGAATACCACCATCCTATCATAAGTACACTCAAGTCCGGGTGTAGGACCGTCTCACCACTCAAATCACCCAATACCCAACACACAAACAAATATATTGACAAATATACATGTTAAGCAAGTATTCACAAATATAGCATACAATTAAACAAAATAGGCTAAACCCTCAAGTTTTGCTGTCCCCAGTGAAGTCGCCATTTCTGTTGCGGTGAAAATCGGATATCAAGCTATTGAATTAACTTGAACCTTAATTCTTTTACAACCGGACTTTAATTTATCCAAAGGAAAGGTCTAAAGAAAGAAAGAACCTTTTGCGCGATGTTACAACAACGCTAAGAGATTCGGGGATCGGGGGTTGGTTATGCATAGGGTAGGTATTTCACATCCTAAACATCTGTAGTACTCTACAGGAACCTTTTGTTTGTTTGCATGCTAAGTTTGTTAAATATTTGCTAAGGTTTGGGTATTGGGTAAAAAGGTGAAGGTTATGATAGATGAAGACCTAAGATTGTTTCTAAGTTTGCTCGCAAAGACATCGCGTCCTCTGCCTACGTATCCTAACTAGGATAGAATCAGAGCAATCGTAGTTCACCTCACTAGGGTTGAAGAACACTTGATTATGATCAAGGTTCAAAGGGGAACAAACATAACAATGTTTGTGTAGAGTTTAACAAAACTCTCTAGATCTATGTTGAAATCTCAAGGGTAATAAGTAATCATATCCATGATCCTTACATAGAGTTAACAACTCTATCCTAGGGTTCTAGTTGGTAAACACTCCTAGTGAGGGGGAAGGTTGCTCGTCAAGATATCGCATCTTGTGCCTACGTATTCTCATTGTCCAATGAGAAATCAGAGCGGTCGTAGTTCGGGCTCGAACTAAGGAATCAATTGGTTCTTTCCAGACCAAAAGAGGGGAAGGTTCTATCCAGACCTATGAGTTTATATCCTATTGATTCTATCCAGACCAAAAAGGGGGTTAAGGCTCTTTCGAGGCCAATGAGGGTATTGAGCTATCTATGACCCAAGAGTCAATAGAGAGACTTTCCTTTGGAAGGGAGGAGATGAGGCAACTTGGATGAGAACTAAAAAAGTTCCATCACTTGGGGAAGAAATAATTAACAAAGTAATCAATACTTTAAACAAAAGGGGCATGGTTACAACCAAAGATCATATATCTTAACAAAGATGAAAGCATATATTAACAAAGATTAAAGGTATATCTTAATAAAGATTGAAGGTAACAACCACATGTATCGATGACAATCAAATACAAGCAAATTAGTTTAACCTCATAATTTAGGAGGAAAGCAATATGAAATAATGGTAACAACCAAGGGAGAGTACCCTAACATGTTAACTAACATAGTATAAATGAGAATGAGTGAATATCATAACACAAATGATCACGGTGAAAAAGAAATTCATCTGCATACGCGAGATAACGATCTCAATATAAAGGCAACTTACAAGCAACCAAAAGGCATGAAAATATGAACAAACATGGAATTAAAAAATATCACATGAAAGTAGGCATCAAGACAAACACAATGCAAAAAGAATGGGTTCAAAATGATGAAAAATGGATGAGTTATGATTTTTTGAAGTTTGGATGAACAAAACATGAAAATCTAAATGATAAAAGGAATAAAATGCACATGGTAAGACAATGAATCAAACAAATTTGATTATTTAAACATGTTAACAAAATTTTAAGAATAATACAAGATCAATCTCACAAGAAAAATCAAGTTACAAGTTGAAAATTTTCAAGATCATCATGGTAAAAAAACAGTCATGGTAACATGTGGAATGCAAGTGGAAAGTTCACATTTATGAGTTTTAGGTTTACCTCTTGAAGCAAGCTTAAGCAATAAGAAAACCAGAGATCTTGAGAGCTCTTCCAAGATCTTGTTACATAAGTGTGGAAGTGACTTGGATAGCTTCAATACATCATACTTTATGTGTTTGAAGTGTTTCTTGAGTTGGAAGAAGTTTGGAAATGGTTTTGAAAGGTGTTTTTCAAAAGCAAATTTTGAGGGATTTTGGAAACTTAATGAGATTTTGTAAGAACTTGTGATTGTGTAAGAAAGAAAGTTCTAGCTGGTTTCTATCATGTAACTTGTGTGTTTTTGATGTAAGAAGTGAGTTCTATTTATAGCCAAAGGCCTTGGATCAAGGTATGGGCAAAAGTGAAGCAAATTGCCAATTTTAACCTTCCATCATGAAAATCTTTGAGTTTTCCAATGCAATCTTCATCTTTGTCTTTAAGACACTCTAATAAGATATTCTCCATGCCCCATAGATTTTTTTCATCATGCTTGATAGGATAGAAGGTGACTTGTTGAATTAAAGTTGATGATTTGACAAGGGTAGCCACCTTTTTTCTCTTTCTTCACTATTCACTTTTACAACTTGCATTAAATAATGATTTCCTTTGATCTTTGGTCCATTTTCGTGGGAATTGATGTTAAACATGTTTATTAACAATTTAAACATCATAAATGAGGCTTAGTCTTTGATTAGCATCAATTTGGAGAGGTTTTGGAATCAAAAAAACTCATGTTGACCTGGTTTTGCCAATGTGAGTTTTTGCCAACTTGTGGACCTCGGTTCTCTCTAACCAGGAAGAGTTATGGAACCCACTTGTACTTTTTATAAAGCCCCAATTAGGTACTAAAATATTTATGCTTGTGTTAGGAACTCATTCCCCTTGAAACTAGGTCAAAAACCCTTGTGTGGTTAAGGAGTTATGGCTTTGCCCTTTTCAAAACCTTAATTTCCCAACTTTTGCGATTACTCTCTAACCCTTGATCCAATGGTCATGAAACTTCATGGATAGGTGTAATATGTCATTAGGACCATTTTTTATTCCCATCTTTAGGTCAAATTCCTCATGAGTGAAGAGTTGACTTTTCGGTCAACCGAACGATCGATCGGTGGCTACCGAGTCGACTGTTGATGTTCCGGGTATTTTTAGGACTTGAAACTCTTTGGATGGACTTTACTAAGCCATAGGAACTTAATGGACCTTGATCCCACCATTGAAACACTTTTTAAACCAAAATTCAAACTACAGTTGACTTTTCCTGATCGAAAACCCTAATCGGGCGTCTTGAACTGCACTGTTCTCAATTCTTGGGTGACCACCTCAAATTGAATTCATACTAGATCCAATGGAGTATATTTGATCTTGTGGAGACTTATTTGAAGTTTAATCAATCCAAAACATTGATTGGTCAGACCATTGAAATCCCGATTTTGACGGTACGGAACCCTAATTCATCTGCATCTTAACAAAGATAAACTGGAAATGGGTTAAGGTTAGTTAATCAACTGAATATGATCCTAAAATGATGATGAGGATCTAAGGGGTCAAAATTTGGGGTGCAACACCAATTACTCGATGGCCTCACGGAGGAGGGACAAAGTCCCAAACCTCATTCCTTGTAAACTGATTTAGTTCATCTTGCATTAATAAGAACCAATGTTCACCGAGTAATTCCTCTTTTGGGTTTTTATGCTCAATATGAGAGACGAAAGCAAAGTGATAACAAAAGTTAATTAGCTTGGATCTTGTGGCCACTCCCTTTGAAATGTCACCGATAATGTTGTCGATAGGATGGTATTTAAAGGACTTCCAAGCTGGAGGAAGGTCATCGGTGTTAGTCAGATGATCCTCCTCAATCTTCTCATGATGGTGATCTTTTTCCTCCTCAACTTTCACTGCTTCAGGTTGATTAATTCCTTTTTTAGTATCTTTGAGTATGTCTTCTGAAGATATACCTACACCATGAAAAGAAATATCTTTTCCTACATTTTTTGAATAAGTTTCATCAAAAGTAACGTGAACAGATTCTTCAACGATAAGTAACCTCTTATTATATATCCTATATGCTTTACTTGAATGAGAGTATCCAAGAAAGATACCTTCATATGAGTTCTGAATCAACGGATGAAAGATAATAAATATCTGTCATGTTAACATGTTCACTACCTCGTGGTTAATCTCATTCATTTGTTGCCTCATGTACACAAGAGAATTTGTAGTTAAGGTTGACATTCCTGGAGAAATATATCTGTTAGAACAAGATTTGTTCATGAAATATATCCTTAGTTTTGATGATAACAAAAGTATTAAAAGAACAATGGTGTTATCTAATATGTGTTCAAGTATGCAGGTTCTTATACTTAAAAGATATATTCAGAATATGATATGAAGGCACACTTGAGTGAAGCTGAGTTACGTGTTTCTAATGATATAGAATCTGAAAAACACTTGCTAAGTGATGTCTGACATAGACTCTGAAGCTGAAGGCATCGACATCAGAAAAAGTAGTACATTGTTTCTACACTTGGTAATTGTATTGGCTTCTGGTGATTGTTCAAAAGTTGTAGCGAAGCTGAAGCTATCCGTATTGCAGAAAGCAAAGTGTAATGTCAAATCAGTTAGAGTCTATGTTCACAAGGCTCAATAAGAGTTGACATGCTTTACGAATAACCACTCTTAACGGCTCTATAGTACAAGATATTTCTTAATACACTACACAATGGATCAAAATCTTTTGTGTATCTATCCTCAACATCTTTTATACTATAGAGAGAACAAAGACATTTAATTAAGTTATCTCTTCCAACATATAGTTCTCTGAAATCTGCTATATAAGTAGCTGAAGATTCTACTTCAATCTTTAACAAGGAATACGAAGAAGAAGGAATGCCAAATATGATAAAGGTGTTCAGTGCCTCTGTCTGAATGAAGAAATAATAAGATCAATAATGAGCAACACTAATGAATATGTAGAATCTTCTATTAATTATTTTAAATTGTAAATAACCTTAAGGTTTCTTAAACATTGAATATTCTGGAAATCTTGAGTGCTTAAGGTCTTTGTTAAGGTCATTACTTTGTATCTCTGATTCAGGATCAAGTACACCTTGTTCTCTTTTTTGCTGAACATGTTGTTCAACAGTTAAGATCAAAGTCTTATGCTATGTGTTTGAGCATCAAAGTTTCCAGTTGAAAAGCTTGAGCCAAGTAAGTCTCTTACTATATGCTTGAGCATTAAAAGTCTTGATCTGTTTTGATTAAGCAACAAACTCTTGGATTATGAATCTGAGCAAAGGAAGTCTTAGACAAAAGTTCTGAGGAGAGAAGTCTTAGACGATGCGTCTGAGCTGGAAAGTCTTGGATTGAGGATTTGAGCAAGGAAATTTTTAGGATTTGAGGATTTAAGCAGGAAGTCTCGATCAAGTGCTGATTGAGCAGGGAAGTCTTAGTCTGTAGGTTTGAGTAGTGAAAGTCTTATACTTAAGTGCATAAGCAGTTGTAATCATGAGTTTATTATAATGAAAAATCTCTTGCGAGACAAGATGACTGGAGTACTCTCAGTTGAGAGAGGAACCATGATAAATCGTTTGTGTTCATTGTTCTGTTTACTCTACTTCTGATATATTGTTCCGCTGCACTTATGATCAGATTATGAACCAATGTTTAGAATCTGAACTCTGCTCAGAAGCATAAATGTTTTTGGCGAACACAATTCAACCCCTATTTCTTGTGTATTTTCCTCACCTTCAATATCAAAATCCTCCTTGTCATTGTGTCATTCAATCAGGGTTGCTTATGGCAGATCTTGATGGCAAATGTGGATTTAGGGGTGACGGTATCATCCCAACATTGTCTGCAAACGTCGAAGCGTGACTTTGCAAGCCTGCCATCATGGTAGTTGGCATGCCATATGGGTAATCTCTAGTAACTAAAAGTAGGATAAACTTGGGACATAAGGGGGCGTAGGGTCCCCTACAACAGCCGAAGTATGCTTGGGTGTAGTTGAGATATTTGTTACTGGTGGTAACGAAACTACCACTCTAAGAAATTATGTCGACGTCACTACCCGAGTTAAGATTGGGTATGTAACTCTGACAAGGTTTGATGTCTCTTAAGTATCAACCGTCAAAGTGACTGGTAGTTCTGGGTTTGGAGCTTCATTTCGGGCAGGAGAAATATTTTTTGGATTAACCATGTCCGCTAAAATCCTACCACTTCTCAGACACATATAACTCCAGACATTGAAAATATTTCACGTAAAACAAAAATGTATAAATAATACAATAACTTCTTGAAAAAGAAAAGAAAAAATTGCACAAAGGATCCCACTAAGCGTCCCAAATTGTTCGCAGATGTTTTTAGCAAACAATCACGAGCTTAAATAGTTTGGAAGATTAACTTAAAAAATCTCGTAAGCTATTTGTGCAAAACGTGTGTACAAGAAAATATGTGTGTGATGTGAATATGAATATCTGTACACAAAAAAGTAAAGAAAAACTTTAATGACACAAAAGTTTGAACTAAAATAAATGACATTAATCGAAAAGTAGTAAATGATAAGAAATAAAAAAGTATTTCAATTAAGGAAACATAAATACAATAAAGAAAGGGACGCGTATTCATACATGATTCTCACAAACTCTTTTGCTCTTTAACTCGAGTACTCCAGTTTTACAAAGAAAGATATGAATTTGTGTGACCATTATTACAATATATGAACATGCTAATTATACTAAATTAAACATAAATGTCTCCAACTGTTTATTCTTGAAAAATAGACACATATTTAAAAACATGAACTTAGTCTTCTGAAAGTGCTACCACGTTGTCAGAACTTGTAAACTGCTTGAAACCATCATCCCACATTCTTAACTACTCTAAGCGAATAATAAATGTCTGCTCGTCTGCTCGTCGAAAGTAGTTGCTGAAAACCCTTAGTGTTAAGACCTCTTTCAAGTCTTTAATATCCAAAATTTTCTAAGTTTTTGAAGTCTGTCGAACACTTCGACCTCAACATGTTGTCGAGTGATTAGTTATATTTGCTCTTGAGATTCTTCTAAATCATGTTCGAGATCAGCTCCTGAGACTCCTCCAAACCATGTTCTGAATGCTAGCCGAAGTGCTTCTGTCGACGTATTCGTTTCTGTCGACTTGTGTCAATAAATACTAACATTTAACATTTTCCCAATGCAGTATCCAATTGACTTTTTTTTAACTAAAAATTTCAGGCTAACAGACATCCTTATATAAGGGATCTTTTTTATTATTTATGTGAACGTGAGGCAGAGTTAAATGTAAAAGAACTGGTGGCCGGAAATTCACAATGAGTGGAAGTTATATTTTTCTATCAAGTTCTGATTTATCAATGTAAGGTTGGATGGTGAAGTGGTTACTATAATGATGTTTTAGATTGCTTGAGCTACAAACCAAGCAGATAAACTTAGTTTTATCTAAACTGTAGCAGAATGCATCCTAATTTCCATTAACAAGATGCTTCACAATTCAATTACCATTGTCATTTCAGCAATTTTTCCTTTAGAAACAAACATATGGATGCAACAAATCTATCAATGCATCAAAATAGTGTCTATACAATATTTCTTTTTCTGTGTTTAAATTTCATACATCTTCTAATGGCCTTGTGCAATTTTACTCAGTTTTGGCATTATAAATATACAACATTTAATGATAATATGTTAAAAACTTATAGTAGAAAAACAAGTAATTTATTAGATAGTATACACAAACCAAGTCCAAATAAGCTAGATCTTGGAGATTCTTCATTCTTTACAACATGAAGGATAACCAAAATTCTGCAAGAATCGAAGACCTACAACATTACCGGCCGTCTCGAATGACATCTGAATCTGATGTTGGAATGGAATTTGAGCCACTTGTAGATGCCTTAGAATTATAACTAAACATTCTAATTTTTTCAAAAGTAAGATGGTCTCTATTTGGAACTGCACTTTCAGTTCTAGACCATATTGCAGCTGAGTTTATTCTTCCAAGTAAACTTGTCTCCATATTTTCTTCTTCAGAATCAATGCAATCCTTTTCTCCCTCCAACATTTTCACAACCTGTCTCATTATTGGTCTAACACTAGGGTCTGAATTTGAACACAACAAACCCAAATGAACCAATCTTTCAGCTTCTTCAATGAGGTATCCTCCTTTGGCCTTCAACCTTTCATCAACAGCATTGTGCAATTGATTAAGCACCATTAAAGACTCCACCCATTCAATTAGCCCTAGCTTATGTTCTTCAATAGGTCTTCGCCCGCAAATTACTTCCAACACCAATATTCCAAAGCCGAATACATCAGACATAGTCGATGCTCTTCCTGTTCGAATCACTTCCGGAGCAATGTATCCTAATGTCCCTAGTACTTTTGTTGTGCTGGCCACTTGTCCATGATGCTCATGCATAAGAGCCAAACCAAAATCTCCCAATCTTGCATTCATGTCCTTGTCAAGTAGAACATTGCTTGCTTTGATATCTCTATGCAAGACCTTAACTTCCCAACCTTCATGCAGGTATAGAATCCCCGCGGCTACGTTTTTCAAAACTTGAATCCTCTCATCCCATGTTAGCATCTTTCCTTCTTCACACTCAAAGATCCGTTTTTCTAAACTACCGTTGTGCATGAAGTCATAAACTAGAATCAAGTTTCCATTTCCTTCTTTGCACCAACCTCTAAATCCTACTAAATTTCTGTGTTTCATTCTTCCTATGCTTGAAACCTCTGCCAAAAACTCTCTCATTCCGTCTTCTCTTTCTTGAGGGATTCTCTTGACCGCAACTTCAACTCCTTGCAAAATCCCTTTATATACCTTTCCATTCCCTCCTACAGCAAGCACATTCTCTTCACAGAACCCTCCTGTTGCTGCATGAATCTCTTGGAAACTAATTCTATGTGGCCAATATTCTAGTTCCCACTCTTCAATTTCTGCATCTCCCTTTCCCCACCTATTTAGGATGAAATAAAACACTACATAACCACAACCAACGATTAACAAACAGACAACACATATGACTCCTACAGCTATAACTTTTGCTCGAGAAGACCATCCCTTATAAGGGACAAATGAAGGCAAATTTTCTGTCACCAAAGCATCACCAATTGAAAAATTCGAATTACTAAAGCTCCAAGCAAGAATCCTAACACTATCTTTTTTCACCCCATTGGCTGCACAGAATCCAACATAAGTTTCATTGCTAAGAACCTTAGAAAGGCTAAGTTTCGTTCTGATAAGAGGCACATTAGGCCTCTTTCTTCCTGCTCGAGCCATCGTAACGTTTAGATGAGGTTGGATAAACTCAATCCATACTTGATAGTTTTCTCCACTTTTTATGTTCAGCACTTTAAATTTCTTGCCATCTTTCCCACCCCAATAGCCAGCCGTGTGCGAAGTTAAGGATGTAAGAGAGTTTATGTCGATACCAACATGATTATCATTTATATCGTTGAATTCTTCGTTTTTAACTACATCGAATTCTACTCCAAATATATGATCATTATGATCACCTTCATTGGTGTAGTTGAGGAGACCGATATACTCTGTCGATACTGTTCCATTTAGAGTTCTTGAAGGCGCGAATATGAAAGCAAAACCATGTCCTGTGATGAAGTTTGCAACAGGAGCAACAGAGAAAATGAAGGAAGTAGCAAAGGGGAGAAGAGTGGAAGAGTTTGGTGGTTTGGTAGGTAATATTTTCGGGTAAAAAGCGCGAGCTATTGCGAAGGAAGGTGAAGTATGATTAATGAGAGTAAGAATGGATTTGTTAATGGTTGCATTTCCATATAAGTCGATGTTTGTGGAGTTGAAGTTTGTATTATAGACAAATTCAGTAGTTGAAACACAAGAAAGAATCATGGTTACAGTGTGAAGAAGAATAGGAAGTAGCTTAAGTTGAGGCATTGGGATAGGACTGAGAATGAAAGAGAAATTGTTGCTATATTGAGTTTATTTGATATTAGATGGTAGGAAAAGGGAACGAGTGGTTGCTAAAACATGCTATAGTATATACTTGTTTGAAAAATGATGAATGTATGTGATCCACACATGACTTAATAAGTCAACACAATAATTCCAACGCGGTATACTAATTTGGCAGCTTAACATATACCAATTCAAACTTGACATACTAACAGCAGGTTTTCCTGAGTGCCCTGTGGTATGCAAGGCCAGCAAGAACATTTACCTTAGACCCCAAAAGAAATGTACATAGTACATATTATACTATAGTATGAATTTTTCCCCATCCTTTAAATCTCAAATTCTTGGAATAAAAATTCATACTCACCACCTTTCTTTACTTTCCAATCATACGAAAAATATCTTAATAATTCCGAATTTGTATTTAAATAGCTTAAATAGTTAATTAGTCTTTGTAAATTGAAGTGTTTTTGTTTTTTTTTTTCCAGTATTTTTTTTAACAAAGTCCTTAAATGTTGAATCTACCGTATAAGAAAGGAAAAGCCTCTAGAAAATATTTCTTTGCCCTTTAGTCTTCTTCTGCCAACACATCATTTTGAGGACATTTTATGTCTAAATATTACTTTTTCTAACGATGATGTCATTTTGTTCTATTTCAACTATATGTTTATTCAATTTGGTCTTTGTTTATTAGGTGTGGATTATTGGATGATGTCATTTGGTTCCATTGGAACAACTTTTTCTTTCGGAACGATACTATGACCATTTTGTTTATTATCTTCCTTTTCTTTTTTTTACTATTCTCTCTCTCTCTCAACTTCTCCCGATTCTTTGTTCATCCTCTTTTACTCATTTTTAATGTACTTTTTCAATATTGAGTTTCAGACTGGTTTGATTTTGTTTTTGATTTAGCGTTTGTTGTTTCACGTCTGGTAATGTTGGCTCACGCGGAAAAGGGGAAGATTCGCAGACGGTGCGATTTCTGATGGCTCCACGTGCAGCGCCTTTGTGACTTAAAAAAGAAGTCGCAAACGGATCGTAACCTTTTGACACTACAACTTGAAGCTCGGAAAACAAAACCAGGTCGAATTTGCTTTGGTGGAAAAAAAACTGTGTATCTGTGGTGAGACCAGATCGAAACTGCTACTGATTGAAAGCTTGAAAAAATAGCCATAGCCTGAATCCAGAAGTCATGTTTGTTGTTTCGAGTTTTCTCTTTTATCTATCTTTTGTGATTCATCCACCATATCGAAACTGCTACTGTTTAAACGCTTGAAAAAATATTCATAGCTTGAATTCGGAAGTCATTTTTGTTGTTTCACGTTTTCTCTTTCATCTATCTTTTATGATTCATCCACCTGGTCGAAACTACTACTGATTGAAAGCTTGAAAAAAATAGCCATAGCTTGAATCTGGAAGTCATGTTTGTTGTTTCATTTTTTCTCTTTCATCTATCTTTTATGATTCATTGAGTCTTCTTCATTTGTTAAATGTTGTGTTATTTTACTACTTCTTCGTCCATATATTAACATTGGAAGAATATTAAAACCCTCTCCATTTGATTTTTAACTTCGCTATATTTTTGTTTTCCAGGGTCATCAAGTTTGATCTCTTGGTTTCTAACTTCTTTTTTCAACAACAACAAAGAATTTGTAGTTCTTTGTAGGTAAAATAAAAAGATTTAATTAAGTGAGAAAACAAACGAATTGAGGAAGTTAGGGTTTTGATTTTATTGGTCTTGATAATGAAAAGAGGATAATTTATACTAGATTCATTTGTTTTTGTTTTAAAAATTAAAATTTATTTATATTTTTTTAAAAAAAAATCATAATATTTTTAAAAAAATAAAAGTTTTATTAAAATATATTTATAAATTAAATGATTAATTTTGAAATTTAATAAAATAAATATATTATATTAAAGATTAAAACATAATTAAAATCATGAAATGTTTCAAAAAAAATATATTTCAAAAATAATTTTAATAAAAAGTTATTAAAATAGCTTCAAGTTTAAGTAATTTTATTTTGAAAATTTACTCATAAAAAATAATTATAATAAAATGATAAAATACATAAAATAACATTTTATAAAATTATTCAAACTAATTTTACGTTTGAAACTCTTCTTTAACAAAATATTACACACTATAAAAATAATTTTTAAAAAATTAAAACAAATAAACCTTTTATCATGTTCTTTCAATTTCATCATCTTTTTATCAATTCAAAGTGTAAAGAATAATTTTGTTCCATTCCATTCATTCAAACATAGCTATGTTTATGTTAAATATTATAAAACAAACTAGGTGGAATAAAATAGAGCAAAATAAAATAGAATGAAAGAGAACAATCAAAATAAAATAAAAATATCATTTATTGATTGAATATTTCATGATAGAATTGGATAATTTTGTCATTCCTCTAAAACCTTAGTCATAATTTCACAGTTCTTATTAATCAAACTTCTCCCACTAGAAGAACATTGCTTATTCTCCTAAACATCCTTAACCACTCCCATAGAGTTCACACGAACTTCAACTTTTGAGAACTTCATTCGCCTAGTTAGATTAAGCCTTTCAAGCAACCCCAAAGCTCCACTAAATAAGCATCTTCACTCCTAATGACTTTTGATAACCCACTAAGCCATTCTCCAACACTTCCTCTAATAACACCCCCACACCCAATGACTCCATTCTCACAAGCTCCGTCAATATTTAAACAAACCCATTCAGCACTATGAGGCTTATAACCCACCTGATCAATTGTGTTTTGCTATCTGAGGTAAAAAAAATTCTCCTCTAGCTCCATTCCACTTCACATTTTTTTTCACACTTGTCACATAGTGCATAATAACCTTTATCATCACCTCTGGTAACCCTACCTCCATTAGCACTTGCCAAATGAAATTCCAGTTTAATTTATCATATGCTTTTATAAGTTGACTTTGATGGCAAAGTAACTTTTAAGTAATTTATCAAATGGAATTCATTTTAAAGTTTTTGATAAATTGTATTCATATTTAAGTTGTATCTATATTTAAAAAGTATAGATGAATTGTTTTATTAAGAATTAATAATATAAAAAAGTTAAACAAGTTAGTGGGTCCATTTCAAAAAGCGTGGATATTCTAAGATAATTTTTATTAGGGTAACGTTAACTTGTGTCTTTGGGGCACATGTTAAGGAAACCACTTTTAGTAAATTTGTATTGGAAAAAACAATTTAAAAATTGCTTTTATACTTTAATTTAAGTTTGTATACAATTTCCAAGATAATATTTTTTAATTTAATTCTTAACATGTGCCCTTGCCCCAAGGGCACAAGTTAACATTACCCTTTTTATTAATGTTTAACTATGAAGCACGTACATCTTTGAAAGCTTAGGTGTTGCGGTATTTGACATGTGTTAGCGTTCGACTCTTATATGACATTCATACGATATATATTGAAAAGTCAGACAAAGATCAGAAAAATTATACGAGTGTCTAAAAAAAAATTATTTTCTTAAACACTCTTTAAGTCGGTGTTTCAATATAAATATACACTCATACAACACCGTATTGAACAATTCAGATAAATTGTTTAAAAAAACTAATTTTTATATGATTCAACATATATTATATATTTTTTTTTGTTGTTGATAAATCTCACCCATATTTAAAATAGTTAAACATATATTGAAACAATATTAATTTTGATTATAATATTTTTAAGTTTTTTAATCGTAGATGGATAACTAAAGATAAATAATAGTATATATGTAATGATGTCGGTGCTTTTTATTTTAAAGTATCTGTATTGTGTCATGTCTTCGCGTCAATGTTGGAATCCATGGTGTTTGACAATTGTCAACTTATAGGTAGGTTCTTGGACTAGGAGTTATAAGCATTGTTTGGTGGTTGGAATGAGAAATTTATATAGTTGAATGATAAGGAGAAAGAGAGTTCCATCCTCAAACCACAACATGATACTAGTTATACTAAAATTTCCAAAATTAAAAAGGTTTTCATTGTAGAATAAAATCATACAGAGTTCTTGCTCAAATCAAATTACTTAATGAAATCACAGGTACAATGCATAGAATATAAATCACACTAGCACAAGAGAATCTTTTGTCACACAACCATTAGCATGAGACTCTTAGCTTCCACTGCCACAATCACAATCAGATGCTTTGTTTGTCCAGGAACTCAATGATGAGCTTGTTCACTTTCTCTGGGAATTGTTCACCCAAAAAGTGCCTTCCTTCTGGAACATATGTGATTTCCAAATCCGGCACAAAATGTTTCACCACCCCACTTCGGATGTACTCTTCCATGCCAGGAAACTTGAAGCAATAGTCTTCCTCACCCATTACCAGCAATGCAGGGACATTGACTTTAGGATCAACTAGGCCACTTTCCACTGTCAGAGATCTGCGCTGATCGAAATTCAGTTCCATTAGACACGAATATATCGCAATCTAGAAGTAAATGGATATTGAGTTGAATTGTGAGATTTTGGTTACCTGTATGGAACCTGCAAGGCAAATCTGAAGCCAGATTTTTCGTATAAAGATGCGTAAACGTTCAAGTCTTCCTCAGAGAACCACGGCGGGAGAGGAGTTGATGGGTTAAACAAGTCCATGATTTCTTGATCATCACCTGCTACTGGCACCTCACTTTTAGAGAACAGAATATAGATGTTCCTTATAACCGACTTAACATCGAATCGGCCAAAATCTGCCTCTGCCCTCCCAGGCTCCTGAATTATTTTATACTCAATAATTCATCATTGTCATAACTCATAAACTACTCCGAAGACAAATACAAACAAAAAAATACATGTATATCTGATCTAATATAGATCAGATATACATGTATTTTGTTTTGCTTATATTGTCAGGAAAGAATAACAAAGAAGATGAAAATATTATGGAAGAGAATTTACACCTGCCACCTAGTAATGTAAAAGCCTTTTGGGAGAAGATCGTTTTTGACAGCAGAAGCACCAGGATTGATGAAAGGAATGCCTAAAGTTATGACAGAAGCTACTTTTTCCGGATATACAACTGCTACAAGATATGCTATGATGGCACCAAAGTCCTGACCAATAATGAAAGCCTGATAGAAGCAATTGAAATTGCACAAGCCAAGAAAACATGTTATTTGCCTCAATTGGAAAAGTCTTTGATCTTGTCTAAGAAGCATATACACCTCTAGAACTAGGCGTGTTGGAAAAGTCGGACAAGTGTCCACACAAAAAATGGTTTACATGCATCTTTGATTCAACGTTTTTTGAATTGGTGTCCGACACTTATATTCAACAAAACACAAGAGATACTATACTAGGTAAAAATTGATTGTATAGAACATCTTGGTTGTTACCTTGCTGATTTTCAATGAATCTAAAAGATCCTTGACTTCATGAACAAGGTCCAATGAAGATGCTTTTTCTGGCTCTTGTGGATGATCAGAAAGTCCATAGCCTCTAAAATCAAAGGCAATAGCCCGATATCCAGCATTTGCAACAGCAATCATTTGGTTTCTCCATGTATACCATATTTCTGGAAATCCATGTAAGAAAACAACAACCTTTTCACCTGAACAAACAAAAACAGTGTTATAATAGTGTTGAAATGAATCAATGAAGAAAAATTTGTGATGTAAGAGTTTTGATATACCAGATCCAATTTCAGCTACATGAAGCTTTAGTCCCTTCACCTCCACATAACTGTGCTTGATGTTTTCCATGTTGGTTGCAGTGTGAAGTGTGTGAGTGTGTGTGAAGGAGTTATGATGGCAAAAGAAGAGAAAACAACAAAGGTTTAGGACAAATGAAGCACCTAGCTTGTTTACCACAGGTTCAGATGGAGACAAGTTAGAGTAGATTTTTAGATGCTGTTTTGTAAAAAATAGTCAATGGTGAATGATTGAGGCTTGTGTGGTTAAGTATATTTAATAGGTTTTAATAGTCATAGCCAATGCAAGCACTTCAAAACTATTTAAAGAGTTAGTTATGATAAAAATTAAATATTTTTAATAGTTTAACGGATGCAATTACAAATGTGTAAAAATTCATTACATAATATATAAAAATTAAATTCTATTTTTAGCATAATATTTTTCAACGAAGCACGAACATGTTAATATTTCTGCCGAATTGTTAAGACATATCGATACATTGATATGCTTTGATATTGCGCCTATACGAATTAAAGAAGTATAAGAATTTATTTATTTTAAAAAATAAATAATTTTTTTTTGTCTTCTATACTTTATGTATACGTCACTTTTCAATTTCTTTTTTAATATATTGTCTCCAATACTTCACATGTATGTGATTTTTCAATTTTTAGCATATTTTTTCTTTTATTCTATTATGACTTTTCATTTCATTTTAATTTAGTTTAAATGTATTTTTGATCCTTGATGGATAATTTATTATTTAATATTTTTTAAATTAAAAAATTACTAATTTTAATTAAATTTTTTTCATAATGCGCAATCTCTTATTTTTTATGTGAATCTTGTAATCCTTTTTAAGTTGTTGGTCAATACTTAGAAGATTACATTTGATTCCTGAAATGTACAAAACATCTTTGATCAAGAAATATTCATCATCCCTCGTGATCAAAACATCACTGATCCCATCGGAAATTAGAGTTGTGTCATCCGCGAACATTACTTTGTTCTTCATGGCATGATTGATTTTGACAAACCAATCATTCCTTCTTGTCATATGAGTTGAACAACCCGAGTCCAAATATCACTCCTCGATGCATTGAACTCCTTTCATACTCATCATAGCGTCTTCCTTTTCAAGCAACCAATTAACTGTATCATTCAACCGGTCACAACTCAATTTTTCATAATTCTTTGAGTTGTTGCTATCCCGTAGCTTGTAGTTGCTACATTCTCCTTCCATGATCATGACCAAGAGTGTATTCTCTTCATCAACCTTTTGCCTTGCAAACTTGGTTTCATCTCATTGAGATTCCTTCTTGTTCATAGTGCACTCTTTTGCAAAATGATCAAACCTTTGACACTTATAGCATTGTTCCTTGCTCTTGTCAAACCTCTTATTCTCACTTCTAAAGTTTACTTGACCATCATTTTTGTTGCAACTGCTCTCACCCCTTTCACAAGTCGAATTCTTTGAATTTTGAGACTCTCTTCCACCAAAATTATGAAAATTCCTTTTGTTATTCATGGGTCATTTTCCTTTTGATCTCTTGTCTTTATCATTGAAGTGAGCTTGCAAAGTGATCTCCGTCTTTGCCTTATCATTATTTTTCTCCTCCATCATTTGCTCACGAGCCTCAAGAGAGCTTTGCAGCTCCTCTTTACTCATCGTCGCAAGATTCCTCGATTCCTCAATCGCCATAACTACATTGTCAAATCTTAGTGTTAAAGAATGCAAGATTTTCGTGACAACATATTGCTCCGTAACAGCTTGATCGCATGCCTTCACTTGATTTATCAACCGAGTGATTCTTGTTGCGAAATCGTTAATTGTCTCCTTTTCTCCCATTTGAATCAATTCGAAATGACGTTTATGAGTTTGTAACCTCACCACTTTCGCCTTGTCATCCCCTGCATAGGTTTTCTCTCAGGTCTCTCGTGCTTGCTTTGACGATTCATTGTCACCAACTTTCTTAAAATTGTCGCCATCAACATATTGATGGATAAAAAACAACGCCTTAAAATTTTTCTTCTTCTCTTCCTTATGTGTTGCTTGTTGTGCTTCTGTTGCATCTTGGACAAGAGGAGTAACATCACTCTTGATCACTTCAAGAACATCTTGGTATCCAAACAATACCTTCATTTGCTTGCACCATTTGTCATAATTCTTTGCATCAATAATAGGTTAGTTTGCAGGGGGATTCTTTCATTGGAAACAGAATTCATATTGCACGCAAGGTGTTTGTGGATCAGAACCAAGATCTTGATGCCAAATGCTGGAACAATGAACCACAAGGTTGGTAAATAATGGTTGAGAAACTTTGAATGTGGAGAGCGAAAGAGAATAATTGATAGAGAGAGAGAGAGAGAGAGAGAGAGAGAGAGAGAGAGAGAGAGAGAGAGAGAGAGAGAGATAATTGAGGGTGAGAAGTTATGATTGCATTAACCTAGGATCAGAATGCATCCATTACATTTATACAAAGGTTACAATGTGATTGGAAGTCAAAACAACCAATTAAAATAACAGAAAATTACAAAATTCGGGCTCGTAACCAATTACACCATTTGGTTAACTGGTTACACCTGACAAATAATTAAGTTCAACTCAGTGGTAACTGGTTAAACCCACAGGTTAACCGATTACAACAATGAAAACTTCATGTTTTTTTTGTTATTGGAATGAGTTGTTGGCCTTGTTGTATCCGGTTACCACCCCGTGTTACCGGTTACAACACTTGAATTACTTGAATACCCTTTAACAAATGCTGGAAGAAGAAAATGTTGGAAGTAACATGAAGAAGAATGGTATTGCATGTGTCTTGAGTGTTGAAGTCTCACATTACTTTCATTACAAGAAACTTTAGTCTTTATGTATCTTACACAAATGCAATTTATCAAAAGCTTGTGGGTTGGAGAGAAGTACCAAGTACAAGGGCCTTAAGCCCAAAACAATTTTTTTTTTAAAAATTGTATTGCATGTGTCTTGAGTGTTGAAGTCTCACATTATTTTCATTGCAAGAAACTTTAGTCTTTATATATCTTACACAAATACAGTTTATCAAAAGCTTGTGGGTTGGAGAGAAGTATCAAGTACAAGAGCCTTAAGCCCAAAACAATTCTTTTAAAAAATATATATTAAATCATTTTCAATTACATAGTTTTAAAAAAATTATATTAAATAATTTCAAAATACATTTCTAAAAATATTTGTACAATCCAAAAAAGTAAAGGGTGTATGTGTGTTCCTCCTGCAAGGACAAGGAGACTTTGAGGCCCTAGTAGGTATATTACATGAATGGGATGAGGGCTAGCTCACAATGGCAAAGCCTTGTATGGTGGTTTTTGAGACCCTGTCGGTAGTCGGCCCTGCTAAAATGCAGGTGGGCAGTTAAATTAGTGGTGTTAGGACTTCTAGGAGCGAAGTGCCCTCCGAGCAGTATTGGATGGTATTGAGTGCATATGATTTGATCCCCCATTCTCCCTCTTGGGAGAGGTATTTATAGATGCTTATTGGGCTTAGGCTAGAGATCTAGTTAGTAGTTTACCCTAAATTCATGATCAAGTAATGTGGTCATGGGAAGACTTGGTCTTCTTGGATTAAGGGGAGAGAATTTATCCCTTTGAATGACCCATTGTCAGTTAGTCATTTTGGGTCCATGTAGTCACCCATGTTTACTAGGTGAACGGATCGTGGGGAACCTGTCCTCAGGTCTGACGGCCCCTTTTGGATGGTTGAGGGCTTCGCTAAAAGACGCACTCCTCTCCCTTCTGTTGGCCCACCTTACCTTTACGTAATTTGTCCTCTGTTGGATCCTAGTAAAAATATAATACTATACAGTCCCTCGAGCACGAGGGCTTGAAAAGGGCGAAGTGGTTTGTCAAAAGTGCTCATATTCTTAAGGCTCCCTTGTACGGTCAGTACGGATCTATCCCTAGTGAAAATTTTCTCAGTGAGGGCTTATAGTGTGTCCCTCAAGCTAGAATTTATAGTAGAGTCCCTTAGGTGAGACTGAATATTAAGCCTGATAGACGAGACTCTAAATCTCTCAAGCAATGCATTGAGACAAGCATGTTTGTTGGGAAATATTAGTCCCTTAGGCAAAGTTATATCGAACCTGGATGATGAGACCCTAAGTCTATCATGAGATGTGATGGACCTCAGGTGGAACTTCCATCAAGCCCTCAAACAAGACTTAGGACTAAGTCTCATAGGAAAGACTCTAGTCGCGCCTCTTGGGCGAGATTCTTAAGTATGGTCTCACACGAGGAAACCCTAAGTCCTTCAAGTGAGATTTTAGTTAGCCTGAGGAGTCTAAGTCCCTCAGGCGTAATTATGTGTAGACCAGCTAATGAGACTATAAGTCTCTCAAGTGAGGCGTTCAACATTTCGGACGGGACTCCTATTGATCCCTCAGGAAAGACTTGTGATCAAGTCTCTCGGGCTGGATATTGGTCGGGCCTCTTAGACGTGATTTTTTATGTTGGATCCCGCATGAGGAAACTCTAAGTCCCTTAGAGGAGGATTTTATTTTTCTAGGAAATTCTAAGTCCCTCAAGCGCAGTAATATGCAGCTCGGTTGAAGAAACACTAAGTCCCTCAAGCGAGTCATTGATTCTCTTGAGAGAGACTTTATATGTCTTGGTCCCACCCGAGGAAACACTAAGTCTCTCAGGCAGAGAGTTTAAATAGACTATTTTCATATCCCCTAAAGGCGGAAAGGATCTCCATTATGAAGTCGAACGTATGGAATATTACCTTAAGAGGTGGCAAGGAGCTTCTTGTGGAAGTGCAACATTTTCATATGGTCATGAGAGGTGGCACGGACCTTCTTGTGGAAGTCCAGCAAATGTAATCGCCTTAAAGGGAGGCAAGGACCTTCTGGCGGAAGTCCAACAAATGTAATTGTCTCCAGGGGCGACAAAGATCTTCCCAGAGAGAAGTCCATCATAAGATATTGCCTCGAGGGGTGACAAACACCTTCGCGAAGAAGTCTAACATAGGACATTACCTCAAGGGGTTGTAAGGACCTTTGTCGTAGGTACAACAAATTATATGTAAAAAAATAGACTTTTACCTACGCTTTTTGTGTTACTTTAAGCATGTGCCATTCTAATTGGTATCTATGTACAATTTTATTGTGCATGCGTCAATTTGAGTGACGACTCCAATTTTTTTTTGTTTGGAAAAAAAGATTATTTTAGTAATTTATTTGAAAAGATAGTTATTTTAATATATAAATTGAAAAAGAAGGTTATTTTAAAAAAATTTCCTAAACATCCTTTGTTAAATTTAAACAATGAAATAATTAATTTTTAAATAATTTTTGAAGTA
Source organism: Lathyrus sativus (assembly GCA_963859935.3). Taxonomy (NCBI): domain Eukaryota; kingdom Viridiplantae; phylum Streptophyta; class Magnoliopsida; order Fabales; family Fabaceae; genus Lathyrus; species Lathyrus sativus. Next base: position 941,980,239 of record OZ012735.1, read on the forward strand.
TTATAAAATTGTAGTATAATTCGGCCAATTATTTAAAGGAAAAATGTAAATACCATACGTTGAGAATCTAATATAATTGATTATATTTAAATCAACATAAAATTAATTATATATTTAAATTGATCAAAATATATAATCAATTAGATCATACATGAACACAAATAGATTTTATCTAATTAAATTAATCTCTATTTAATTTTAAATAATTTAAATAATTTTTTTTTACGCATACCACTTATTCATCTTTCACACTCCATCAATGCGATAAATGATACATTAAAAAGCGCAGTAATTTATTTTTTCTAAGACATAATACCAACCTTTTTAGTTTCTTCAAATTTGCATATTTTCAATGAAGATTAGTGTTACCCCCAAATTGAGCCGAAGAGTTTCCTAATAATTTGTTAATCTAATTTGTCGATCAGAATAGGTAGGTAGACGACAGCATGTCAGTAGACTTAAACAGTCAGCGAATAAATAGGGTGTATTGATCGCGACTTTTTATGTCTAACTCAATTAACTGCAAGTGCACAGTCTATCGCGTAGTAATCAAACTAGTATTTTCGGGTGTTACTGTGTTTAGCTAGGTTGGTAATGTTTTAGGGGAATAATAACAAAATAAGTGCGTAAACTAAAGGGAACTAAAGCTTTTACTTAAGGTATAAATGCTTGAATCGGTATGTAATATGTTAGTTCTTCAGGGATTCTATAGGTCACCGGTGTCTTTAGGTTTTCAAAAATAGTTTAAGAAGAAAATGAAGGTTTAAAGACCTTTGTCTCACGATGGTTGTTGACACTAGTCGCAACTCTAAGGCGGAACGTATGCTGTTGCTATCCTGTTCGGGGTTAAAGTTACTTTTTGAAAACTATTAAGTTCTAATTCCTTTTAAAGCGTTGTCGCTGTTTTTAAAATGAATGCCTAGTTTTTACTATCTGGTCTTAGCCTCAGCTGTCGCTTGTTGGTTCGTACCTTTATGAATTTCCCACTGTCGTGGCAAAACTACTGTAAATAATTTCTCGCTGTCGCGATGAAGGTTTATTTAGAAAAGTCGATTTAAAAACTGAAGCCATAAATAAGTTTTGAAAAGGTAGATATACACCAGTTAATTATCGAATCCCATCAGATTATTTATTACATACCGATTACTTAAGATTTAGCCAGACATGGGATATAAATTAACAACACGTAAATAATGGCAGAAAATAATAATATGCATTATAATGGGAAATAGCAATTCAATTAACGATTAGAATAGAAACCTGTAAATAATTCGATTTGGCTTTTGGGAAATCCTCCAAAATGGCGGCATGATTTAGTCTTTATGACAATTACTCGTACAAAATAGAAATGGGAAAGTAAAACAACAATTGCAAGGAAAGAAAGGAAAAGGAAACAAAATAACGATAAAAAAATGGGAAACTGAATAATTGCTCTGAAAGTAAATTGGTAGCACTTCGTCTCTTCAATGCGGCTCCCTTTTTCTGGTACCAGCTACCTCCTTTTATAGATGGGATTTTCAACGGTTTATTTCTTCGGGAAGTGGGAATGATATCAGAAAATATAGGAGTTAGTGGTCCACTCCTCTTTGGCACTGTCATCACTTCACAGCACGTGCAGAAAAACTGCATTTTAACTCCATGACGGTCGTCATGGACTTGTGACGGTCGTCACACGTATGACGGTCGTCACACCCTTGTGACGGTCGTCATATCAGCAGAACTCGTTTTTGCTGCTTTTTGGCCTGGTTTTCACCTGTAAATGCTTCTTTTCTTCATCTTGCTCCACTTGAGCATGGACTTTGAATACCTGCAAAATACTGGACAAATAGTATGGAAATATCCGAAATCGGAGTGAAAACGGTCGCCGATTAGTAGAAAAGTACGTCATTATATATATACGATTTCGCGTTATCAAACTCCCCTAAACTTGAATCTTTGCTTGTCCTCAAGTAAAGGTAGGAAAAATTTAAAGTTCGGCAAGCACGCGACACGCTCTTCCCTTGATAAGATTTCTCGGACGCCAAGTTAAGAAGAGCCGGGGATCCAATGGAAACAAAGCGTATACGGCAATGACACTTGATTGCACGTCTTCGAAGGCCTCTCTTTTATGCAAGCCAGTCTCAATCATGTTACTGCAGCTCGACTTCAAGTCTCTCGCAACAAATTTTACCCGGCTTCGCTCTGGCGCAGTCACATTAAGCCCGTTATCCGTACATGTTCATGGCAAGAAAACCTGTTGGTGATTTTGATCTCTCTGCTAGTTTGATTTTTTTCTTTGCACATATGCTCATTCTGCTATAAATCCGCAAGAGTTTCGTACCGTTGGGCTAAATGCTTGGGCGAGGAGCACCTAACTTAGAAGGGACGTATCTCTATATTCATGCTATATGGTTTTTCTTTTCTTTCAAGATTTTTGAATTCTTACTAGAGATCATACACTTATTTGCATCGGTTTCTTGCTTAGAAGTGTTTAGGATGGTGCTGACTGCTCGTATAAACTACTGGGGGCTCCGTTCGAGTCGAAACTTGAGGCTTTGGTACGAGTAAGTAGTGAGACTGACTCGCATAAACCAGAGGTCTAAGGTGTCAGGGCGTAGAAGCTTTGTTAAAATTTTCTTCTCGGAAATTCCAACTTGGTAAAGTTTAGGCGTAACGCGTGATGCTTTGGAGAGGATAAAAGTTTCTTTGTATATGTCAGATGAAGTGCGGGGAGTTCACGTAACGGATATATATATATATATATATATATATATATATATATATATATATATATATATATATATATATATATATATATATATATATATATATATATATATATATATATATATATATATATATATATATATATATATATATATATATATATATATATATAAAAGAGCTTATTTGCCGAAAATTAAAATTACTTTAAATTGAAAATTCGAAAGAAAAAGTACAATCGGAAATGAGAAATAACAGGGAAAAGGGAAATGAAAAGGGAAATAACGGTCCGCTCCCACACTATCTCAATCAGTGTCCTCACTGATTTGAAAGAATGCGGAAGGGAGAAATACAAAGGAAATAAATAAAGAAAACAAAATGACAAAAATGAAAAATACTACTAGTCCCTTCCTCTTCCTCGATCTCTACCTCGACCTCTGGCTGTGCCGTCGCGTGCCGCGAGGTTCAAAGCTCCAGTGTGGAAGATGTAATCACGGAGGCCGTCGACTCGTACAGTGAGGTGTGCCATCTCATCGGCCATGCCGGAATGGACATCCTGGATCATCTGCATTGCCTCATGTGACCGGTTTGTTCTCTCTGCCACACTTTGAATTCTTCAGCCCTTCGGTTCTGCTGTTCCATCATAAGCATCATCTGATTCTGCTGTTCGATGCAGCGGAGGAGGGCCTCGGATGTGTCATCAGTGGCAGGACAGAGCCGGCGGCGCGCGGAAGGGCCTTCAGCAGCAGGTGCTTGTGATGGCTCAGGCTGGTCGGCTCTGTCTAACTCCTCTTGAACTTCATCCCTGGGCTCTTGGGCATTATCCTGAGTGAGGGCAGCAGGGGCAGTGGTATCGAAGAGCCAGTTGACTCTATCCTTCGGATGCATTCGGGTGCGTGAAGGCATGATGATGCTCTGGATAGTGCAGCCTCGCACTACCGGATGGTATCTCCCATTTGCGCGGGATCTGATGAGGTGGGAGGCGCGACAGTGGTCGGTGTCTAGGAAGACAGGGGGCATCTGGCGGAGTGTCTGGAGGCGGTCGCCAAGGCCGAGGCCTATGGCAATGGATGTGATGATGCCACCAAAATAGAAAGGTTTTGAGCCGCGGTTACAATTGGCTTGAATGTGAGCCAAGAGGAACGGGGCGGCGTTAACAGGTTCTGAAGCGAACACGCAACGGAGGAAAAACAGCTCCTTCGAGTTGACCTTGTGGTTACTGTCACGAGCGAATATGGTGTTGCTCAACACGCAGTGGAAGTAGCGGATTGTTGGGTTGTGGATATGAGTAGCGTTCAGAGTGTCCCAACTTTCTGGAGTGGTGCTGGTCAGTTGGTTCCATAGAGGGAAAGCTTCTTGGTAGAACTGATCGGATATGCGGCAATGAGCATCGTCGCTGTGAGGTAACTGTAGAATGACGGCGATGCGGTCCTGGGGGACTTGATATTCGGTGCCGAACAAGCAAAAGCAGGCGGCGCCGGTAAGTTGGTTGGTATCGCCGAGCGATGTTGCGTACGCGAAGGAACTGAGAAACTCTAGTGTGAGTTGCTCGTAGGTGGGTTGGGGATTGGTGCAGAGATGCCAGATGCCGGCTCTCTGTAACATCCAAGTTACACCATCCAGAATCCCGAGTTCTGTCAGAGAGTCCAGGTGAGCATACCCGGTCGGCTGAAGCGACCGCTGATGGAATGCTATGAAGTTGGTCTGCTGCCGTTCGCCGGCCTCGCCTTCTCGGAAAGTGATAGTGCTCAAGTCGGGGTTTGCACGGGTTTGTCTGGTCATTTTCGTGAGAGAAGTGCAGAGGTATGAGAATAGGAAGTTTCTGAGGATGGTGAGGTATGGGAATGCAGAGGTTAATATATAATAGTGAATTGGAAGTTGAAATGGTGGAGGTTTAATGGGGGATTCAGAGGGTTTTTAGTGGGGTTTAAATGTGGGAAAGTGGGGAATTAGGAGAGTGGAAGTGGAGAGGTGCGTGACCTATGTTTTGACAGAATTGGGGTTTTATCTGCGTGACGACCGTCAGGGATGTGTGACGGTCGTAACACGCGTGACGACCGTCATGGGAGTGTGACGACCGTGACAACAGCAAATTCTGCAGAAATGCAGAAATTCGCTCGTGGGGCGTTTTAACAGTAGAAAATATGATTTTTGAATACTTTTGCAGTATGATAGAGTGATTACAAAATAGAAAATAACATGAAACATAATAAAGGGAGGTACTGGAATGAAATTAAAATAACATTGAATCAAAAGTAAGTTTAAAGTAATACAATATCCAAAAAGAAACAATTTCAAAATTAAATAATGTGGAACAATGTGAAATGCAGTAAACTAAAATTAAAGAGAAACTAAAATATCACTCCTTTGGTTTCTTCAAGTTGTTGATCTGCTGAATAACGTCATTAAATTGGTCGCTAACTACGTCCATGTAAGTAACGAAATCCATGTGAAGCTGCGTTAATTCATCTTTTATAGTGGTTATTTCCAGCTTGAGGTCGTCCATAGTTCTCAGAACAGTGTCCAACTTGTCTGTGTTTTGTTCAGGAGTGGGGTTAGGAAAGTTATGGTAGTTAGGAGGGGTCTTAGGATCTATCTCCACTTCGGACTCATAATCTTGGTAGTACAAATAGTCATGTGCTTCTGAGATTTGATCACTGTCATACATGTAAGCCTGGGGTGTGGAGTGAGGTGATGGGGGTCCCATAGGCTCGTCCAATTCATAAAGCCAATTGTCTCTGTTATGGATACTGGTTAGATCATGGTTGGGCAATGTGAAAAGGTGGACAGGTTGATCAACTATGAGGTATTCGTAGGCTCCTGGTCCTAAGGTACCTAAGATACGTCTGTTGAAGCAGAACTGGATGTCCATTGATCTGAGGTTGCCGAAACGAACGGCTTTGTTCAGGTAATACCTCAGGCCAATTTCGTGGGCGATCATGGTGACTAGGCCTCCTATTAAAATGGGTGAGTGCGGTTCCTGATTGAGGCGTGTGAATGCCCTCATCATAAAAGGGACAACATTTACAGGGCGGCCTTGTGAAGCACAGAGAAGGATGAACAACTCTTCCTTTGAGACTGTTGTAATGTTTTCCTCCTTCCCAAAGAGGGTATGGGCTAAAATCCTATGGAAATAGCGGAAGGCTGGATTATGTATCTCGTTGTTGTGCATGTCATTCGGTTCAGGGTGATAGTTACCGGTGATGGTACCCCAGAATTGTTCTAACTCGAGATCAATATCCTCTTCAGTGGTGGTAAACACAAAAGGTCCGCTAGGGAAGCCTAGGATGTTAGCTAACGATGTACGGTTGTGTGTTTGGTCCATTCCAAACATTCTAAAGGTTATCAGCTCTTTAGTGAATCCATAGCCATGTTCGGGTAAGTAACTTAAGGAGCTAAGGAATTCGAACGTCAGTTCGCGGAAGGTAGCAAATCGGGTCTTTAGAGCAGTTTGCTCCCAGCCTAATTGGTTAAATAAATACTGAATGCTATCCTGGATTCCTAGCTTGTCCATAGTGGGTCTATCGTAGTACAAAGTTGAAGCAAAGCTTCTCTGAGTCAGTGCTTCAAATCAGGCCTTATGAGCTAGTCCTCTAAACACAACAGTCGTAACGTCGATGTCAGCCATACTCGTTGGTCGGATAAAAACGGGAGAAAAGTAGAACGACTTTAAAATCCTGGAAAAGTTAAAATCACATTCACTCAGATCATATTTTTAAGAAGCAAAGGGTGATAAAAGAAAGAAAAATAAAACAAATAGTAGAAAATAAGAAAATAGAGATTTATAGAAATTATAAGTTAAAGGGAAAACATAGTTTTAATAAATTTAGAAGGGAAAATGGGAAAAATTTGGGTTGCCTCCCAATCAGCGTTGTCTTTAACGTCAAAAGCCTGACGATAGCTTGGCTATAAGCTATTCGGGAAGCTCGAGCAATTTCATATTGCTCACGTGGTCACTGTGCTCATTTTGATTATAATGCTTCAAACGCTGTCCGTTTACTATAAACGGTGCGTTGATTTGATTTTTGATTTCAACAGCTCCACTCTTAAGGACTTTGGTGACCTCAAAAGGTCAGACCATCTAGATTTTAATTTTCCAGGGAAGAGTTTTAATCTGGAGTTGAATAGGAGCACGATGTCTCCCACACTGAATTGTTTCCGGATCGAACGTTTATCATGCCATTTTTTGGTTCTTTCTTTGTAGATGCGTGCATTCTCGTACGCGTCTAATCTGAGCTCTTCCAATTCATGAAGGTTCAAGATTCGTTTCTCTCCTGCCGCAGTGTAGTTGAAGTTTAGCGTCTTAATAGCCCAGAAGGCTTTATGCTCTAATTCTACCGGAAAGTAACATGATTTTCCATAAACTAGTTTAAATGGTGTGGTACCGATTGGTGTCTTAAAGGCGGTCCTATAAGCCCATAAAGCTTCGTTCAGCTTTGATGACCAATCTTTCCTGGAGGTTGCGACAGTCTTTTCCAAAATTTGCTTTATTTCTCTGTTCGAAACCTCCACTTGTCCACTAGTTTGTGGATAATATGGTGTGGCTACGCGGTGTTTGACTCTGTATTTGGAGAGGAGTTTGTCAAAGATTCGTGATATGAAGTGCGAACCACTGTCACTAATGACGAGTTTGGGCACACCAAATCTAGGAAAGATTGTGTTTTTAAAGATTTTAACGACTACTCGCGTGTCATTTGTTGGAACGACAACGACTTCTATCCATTTAGATACATAGTCGACAACGACGAGTATATATTTATTTCCAAAAGAAGACGGGAAAGGTCCCATGAAGTCGATTCCCTAGACGTCAAAGATTTCTACTTCTAAGAGGTTTTGTGATTTTCGATAAATCCTTTATGAATCTTCGGTAGAATCCAGCGTGTCCTAAGAAGCTACGTATTTCTCGTACAGTTTTCGGAGGTTGAAGATCCTTTATGATCTCTATTTTAGCTTTGTCAACTTCAATCCCTTTTTCAGATATGACGTGTCCTAAAACGATGCCTTGTCGGACCATGAAATGGCATTTTTCCCAATTAAGGACAAGGTTCACTTTAGCGCATCTTTTGAGTACCATTTCTAAATTTGACAGACAGCTTTCAAAACGTTTTCCGCATACAGAAAAGTCATCCATGAACACTTCCATGATGTCGTCTATGTAATCCGCAAAGATTGCCATCATGCATCTTTGGAAGGTTGCTGGAGCATTGCACAGTCCGAACGGCATTCGGCGATAAGCAAAAGTACCATAGGGACAGGTGAATGTTGTCTTTTCCTGGTCATCGGGGTGAATAGGAATTTGAAAGAATCCTGAATAACCATCTAGATAGCAGAAGTACGAATGTTTCGCTAGTCTTTCCAACATATGGTGTATGAAAGGTAAAGGGAAGTGATCTTTCCGAGTTGCCTTGTTCAGTTTTCTGTAATCGATACACATCCTGTTTCTGGTCACAACTCTTTGGGTTATCGATTCACCTTTCGCATTCTTCACTACAGTAACGCCTCCTTTCTTGGGTACTACGTGTACTGGGCTGACCCATTGGCTGTCGGAGATCGGGTATATGATTCTTGCGTCTAGTAACTTTTTCACCTTGTCTTTGACTACAGTGCTTAGGATCGGGTTTATCCTTCTCTGATGTTCTCTTGAAGTTTTGCAGTCTTCCTCTAGCATGATACGGTGCATACAGATGGAGGGACTTATGCCTTTTAGATTGCTTATATTATAGCCTAACGCAGTTGGGTATTTCCTTAGGACTTCTAATAATTGCTCAGATTCTGATTGTCCTAAATTAGCGTTGACTATTACTGGTCTTTTGAATTCTGTATCTAGGAATTCGTACCTGAGGGTTTTAGGTAGCTCTTTAAGTTCTAAAGTTGGTTTTTTCGGACCTGGCATGTGATTTGGAGTGAGTGCTAAGATCTCGCTCAGACTATCATCTTTGTATGGTGCACGCCAGTTGTCGTCTTCATGAATAGCAGGGATCTGGATTTTCATGATTTCAGAATATGTAGTTTCTTCCTTCTCTAATTCTCGTATGCATTCGTCAATGACATCTACTATATAGCATGTGTCATCTATAACTGGTGCCTTTAAGAACTTGGTAAGGATGAACTCTATCTTTTCTTCTCCTACTTCAAATGTTAGCCTTCCTTTCTTTACGTCTATGATAGCTCCAGCTGTAGCTAGGAACGGTCTTCCTAGGATAATTGGGGTAACAGAGTCCTCTTTGATGTCCATGATTATGAAGTCGGTTGGGATATAGAATTGGCCTATGCGTACTGGAACGTTTTCCAGTACACCGACGGGATATTTGACCGATCGGTCAGCCAATTGTACGGACATTTTAGTTGGTCTTAGTTCTCCCATATTCAGCTTTTTGCATATAGATAAAGGCATGACGCTTATACTGGCTCCTAGATCGCATAGAGCTTTGTCTATAACGAACTTTCCTATGACGCAGGGTATGGAGAAACTACCTGGGTCTTTTAGTTTAGGAGGCATGTTGTTTTGAATGATTGCGCTACATTCGGCAGTGAGTGTCACTGTCTCGTTATCCTCTATTTTCCTTTTATTAGACAAGATTTCTTTAAGAAACTTAGCGTATGACGGCATTTGAGTTATCGCTTCTGTGAAAGGAATAGTGATGTTCAGTTGTTTCAGAAGTTCAACAAATTTCTTAAATTTTCCTGAAGTTTTGGAGTTTATTAATCTTTGAGGATAAAGGATAGGTGGTTTATATGGCGCTGGAGGCACATATGAGTTTTCATCTTTGGCGGCTTTTTGCTCGTCACATTCCTTCTTTTCTGTTTCAGACTCCTTTTCTGTTGGTTTATCAGATTTCTGATGCATTACTAAATCTTCATTCCTAGGATCTGTTGGGCCTTCCAATTCTTTTCCACTTCTCAATATAACAGCGTTTGCGTGACCTTTCGGATTAGGTTCGGGCTGGCCTGGAAATGTTCCAGCTGGGGCAGCTGCAGAGGCTTGTTGTTGAGCCACTTGTGATATCTGCGTTTTGAGCATTTTATTGTGGGTGGCTAAAGCGTCTACTTTTCCGGTCAGCTGTTTAATCTGCTCGCTAGTGTGTATGTTTTGATTTAGGAATTCTTTATTTGTTTGAGCTTGAGCAGCTATGAATTTTTCCATCATCACTTCGAGGTTTGATTTCCTAGGGGCAGTCTGGGCAGCAGCGGCTGGTTTCTGATATCCTGGCGGTGCAGCTGGTGCTTGCAAGGCATTATCGTTCTTGTAGGAAAAGTTTGGGTGGTTCCTCCATCCTGGGTTGTAAGTATTTGCGTAGGGATTTCCTTGAGCGTAGTTTACTTGGCCTGGTGGGATTCCTGCCAACAATGGGCACTCGGGCGCATTATGAGTGGCGATTCCACATAACTCGCAGTTTGGAGTTACAGCAGCTACGGTTGCAGTTGGGGTAGCGGCCAGACTGTCGATTTTCTGTGCTAGAGCATCTACTTTAGCGTTGAACTTTTCAAGACTGCTGATCTCGTACATCCCACCTTTCGCTGCGGGTTTCTCAGCTGGAGTTCGATCACCTCCCCACTGGCAGTGGTTCTGAGACATGTTTTCGATAAGTTGATAGGCTTCGTCGTATGGCTTATCCATAAGTGCACCGCCCGCAGCGACGTCTACCGTTAATCTGGTGTTATATAAAAGCCCATTGTAGAAAGTATGGATCATCACCCAGTCTTCTAAACCATGGTGAGGACATGCTCTCATCATATCTTTGAACCTTTCCCACACTTCGTACCTGGGTTTCAGTATCTTTTTGTCGAAATCCGTTGATTTGAGCTCTAAGCATAGCAGTTTTGCTTGGCGGAAAGTATCTCGCTAAGAAAACATTCTTCAACTGCTCCCACGTTGTAACGGAGTTGGATGGTAAGGATTGTAACCACGTCCAAGCTCTATCTCTAAGAGGGAAAGGAAAAAGACGAAGTCTTATTGCGTCTGGAGTTACTCCATTTGCCTTCACTGTGTCTGCGTATTGCACAAACTTCGTTAAGTGTTCGTTCAGATCCTCAGTTGCATTTCCTGAGAATTGATTTTTTTGTACAGATGACAGCAATGACGGTTTTAGTTCGAACTTAGTTCGATTGATAGTTGGGGCAACAATGCTACTTCGAGGTTCCAACTGAGAGGGTGTAGCGTAGTCCTTTAGCGGTTTGTTCTGAGGTCCGTCAGCCATCTTTGCTTCTTCAACATGAGGATGAGCTAGAAGATCAGGAATATTGTGTCTTCGTTGATATTCGATGATGCGCCTTCTTAAATGTAAGAAGCGCTCTAGTTCGGCGATTGTAGGTTGTAAGATATCGCCTTATGAGCGAGTACTTGGCATACAATTGAAGAACGAGTAGAGGGAGAGATAATAGTTAACCTAGTCTAAACTGTGTAACAAAAGATTACACTATTGACTAAACGGGTCCCCGGCAACGGCGCCAAAAACTTGATCGCGACTTTCTATGTCTAACTCAATTAACTGCAAGTGCACAGTCTATCGCGTAGTAATAATAGGTATCGATCCCACAGGGACTCGTAATCAAACTAGTATTTTCGGGTGTTACTGTGTTTAGCTAGGTTGGTAATGTTTTAGGGGAATAATAACAAAATAAGTGCGTAAACTAAAGGGAACTAAAGCTTTTACTTAAGGTATAAATGCTTGAATCGGTATGTAATATGTTAGTTCTTCAGGGATTCTACAGGTCACCGGTGTCTTTAGGTTTTCAAAAATAGTTTAAGAAGAAAATGAAGGTTTAAAGACCTTTGTCTCACGATGGTTGTTGACGCTAGTCGCAACTCTAAGGCGGAACGTATGTTGTCGCTATCCCGTTCGGGGTTAAAGTTACTTTTTGAAAACTATTAAGTTCTAATTCCTTTTAAAGCGTTGTCGCTGTTTTTAAAATGAATGCCTAGTTTTTACTATCTGGTCTTAGCCTCAGTTGTCGCTTGTTGGTTCGTACCTTTATGAATTTCCCACTGTCGTGGCAAAACTACTGTAAATAATTTCTCGCTGTCGCGACGAAGGTTTATTTAGAAAAGTCGATTTAAAAACTGAAGCCATAAATAAGTTTTGAAAAGGTAGATATACACCAGTTAATTATCGAATCCCATCAGATTATTTATTACATACCAATTACTTAAGATTTAGCCAGACATGGAATATAAATTAACAACACGTAAATAATGGCAGAAAATAATAATATGCATTATAATGGGAAATAGCAATTCAATTAATGATTAGAATAGAAACCTGTAAATAATTCGATTTGGCTTTTGGGAAATCCTCCAAAATGGCGGCAGGATTTAGTCTTTATGCCAATTACTCGTACAAAATAGAAATGGGAAAGTAAAACAACAATTGCAAGGAAAGAAAGGAAAAGGAAACAAAATAGCGATAAGAAAATGGGAAACTGAATAATTGCTCTGAAAGTAAATTGGCAGCACTTCGTCTCTTCAATGCGGCTCCCTTTTTCTGGTACCAGCTACCTCCTTTTATAGATGGGATTTTCAACGGTTTATTTCTTCGGGAAGTAGGAATGATATCAGAAAATATAGGAGTTAGTGGTCCACTCCTCTTTGGCACTTTCATCACTTCACAGCCTGTGCAGAAAAACTGCATTTTAACTCCATGAAGGTCGTCATGGAGTTGTGACGGTCGTCACACGTATGACGATCGTCACACCCTTGTGACGGTCGTCATATCAGCAGAACTCGTTTTTGCTGCTTTTTGGCCTGATTTTCACCTGGTTTTCACCAGTAAATGCTTCTTTTCTTCATCTTGCTCCATTTTGTTGCACCCCAAAATTTGACCAACCGGGTCTCGTATCTGGCTCGAGATTTCGACGCATAATCGCATTCGCATCTGCATATCGCATACACGACATTTTTCATTTGTTTTGATTTTATCAGGATCACAGCTCTCGTCTCGCGTCTCAGGTGTCTTTTATCAGTTTAGATAGGTAGAATCGTATTTTTGAGATATTTCGGCGCCCGTTTATTTTTACCGGCTATTTTGGTGCGCTCTAGCAGTGTTATGTGTCGTTCGGTGCTTATTTTGTTCTTCTGGGATTTATTGTGATTTTTCTGGATTTTATTGGTCATTTTTAGGGTTTAAATAGCTTTTAAATCATTTTTAGGATTTAATAGGATTTTTAATAGTTTTAATTCTTTTTAAATAGATTTTTAATCATTTTTAGCATTTTATAGAATATTAGTAGGTTTTAATATTTTTAATAATTGTAATTTCTTTTTAGAATATATTAGGGAGATTTTAACCATTTTTAATAGTATAGAATTTAATAGCTTTTTTAATATAGAGATAAATAGATTTTTCTTTTAAATTTATTAGATGTTATTAGGAATTTAATAAAAAATTTTAATATAGGTGTTGTTAGAGATTTAATAGAAGTTTAGAGAATTTTAGATTTAATAGAGATTTATTAATTTTTAGATTAGTGGATTTATTAGAGTGTTATTAGTTTAGCAATTAATTGAGTTTAGTTTAGTTAATTAGGTTTAGGTTAAATTGGGCTGATCTGTTTTGTGTAGTTTTTTTTGAGTTTTTGTTGGCAGTTTTCGTATTGGGCCAGCATCCATGAGTCTTCAGCAAGCCCATTTCGCATCAGTCCAAATCAGTTCAATGCAAAGTCCAGAAAAATGTCCAGCAGTTTCCAGCAATTTCCAGAAGAATCTGGAAGCGTCCAGAGAAGTTCTCAGCACTATAAAGTCTTCGCAGCCACGTGTAGCTTCGGGGGAGACCACCACGTTACACCTCACACGCACGCCACGCATCAAACCCGTTTCATCTCTCACTGCCACGCACACACACGTGGAAGCCATGCACCAAACTCCTCCACCATCCCTGGCCACGCGTCCCTCCACCAGCGCACCTCCTATCCTCGCCGGGAACACCCACCGACCGGCATGCATGGCCGGCGGCCACCATTAATCTCACCATAAAACCTCCAAAAACCCAGATTCCGATCAACCTCCTCCGATCCATCAACCACCAATCATCAACCTCCAACCTTCATCTTTCTCATCCAATCTCCGGTCATCCCTTCCGATCAACCTCCAGATTCGACCGTTCAACAAACTTCAAGCATCCTACCTCAACCATCAATCATCGTCTTCGTCGTCTCTCCGATCAAAGCATTTCCAGAACCAATTTTCTCTAGCAAGAACCTTCAAAGATCTTAAGCTTTTTTCTGAAAATCCCCCAGATTCCTTCAATATTGTTCATCGGAAGATCCATCATCTTCATTCTTTCCAGAAGAACATCAACTACAATCTTCAGTACGACATCAAGTGTTCATTTCGAATACCCAGAAAATGCCAAAGAATCTCCAAAAGCTTCTCGTCCAAATCGCCATCAACAATCTTCAAGTTTCGTCCAGTTCTCAGGTCTGTTCAAGAACAACCTTCAAGATTTTGATGAAGATCTTTGGATCTTCATCGTTCATCTCCAGAATAGTTCTCCAGATTCCGTAAATCCTCAACAGATCACCAGGATCTCCCAAGCGCGCTCATCAACATCCTCTAATCTTCAACCACGAACATCATCCAGGATTCCTCGTCTTTCAACAACAACCACAAGGCGATCTTCATCGCTGATCTTCAGAAGATTCTTTCTTCTTCAGTTTTTCTGCAAGCACCTTCGTCAAGAACATGGAATGTACTCTAAGATCTTCAAGCTGGGAATGGATTTGCGACAAAGCGTCATGTGGTTCAAGATCTGATTAAAGGTGTTGTGAGGTTCTTGTTATGGAATTAAAGTTTGTGAATCAAAGATTAAAAGGATACGGTTGTTTGGTGGCAATTTTGTGAAGGAGAAAGTTCAGAGACGAAAGGAGAACGGCTGCGCTGTGAAAGGAAGAGAGAAAGGGCTAGGGTTTCAGAGTGAATGGAGAAGGAGAAGGAGGTGGTCCACGTGAGGGTTGGGCCAGGCCCAACTGCATGTTTTTTGATCCAGCACCTCCGTTTTTTTGCAAACATCCCCTCCGTGTGCTTTTTTGAAAGGGACCTGGGCTGGGCCCAACTCATTTGTTTTTTTATATTTGTTTTGCTTGTATAACCCCCCAGCTGGGCTGGGTACCCCCCTCCCCTCTTTTGTATCTTTTTTCTTTATTTTGATATTGTTTAGTTTTTTTTATTATTGAAAAACAATAAAAGAAAAGAATATACTTTGAAAAAGAAGAAAAGAAGGAGAAAAATATATTGAAAAGAGATGAAAAGACATAGAAAAAGGAGAAAAATATATAGAAAAATACAGAAAAAATATATGAAAAGATATTTTGAAAGAGAAAAGGAGAAAAATAGTTGAAAAGAAAAGAAGAAAAAAGAGAAAAAATATTAGCGTCGATTTAATATTTTTTAGAGCATGGTTTTTTCATAGGAATTCCTTTTCCTTTTAGGATAGTTTAGAAGCCCACTTGTTAGGGGGCTATTTTCCATTCGATCTTTCAAGATAGGATAGGATAGTATTTCCTAGGAGATTTATTTTTCAGTATTCATTCATTGTAATCATTTTTCAGAATGTTAATAAAACGAGATTTGAGCTGTGGTCCCGAAGTAGCCGAACTACAGCTGCTCTGATTTCTCGTACCAGACGAGAATATGTAGGCATAGGATGCGATATCCTAGCGAGCACACTAACGACTGACTTTTGTTCTCTCGCTGCTGTGCGATCGAGACTTTCCCGCTGACGATTAACTGTAACCCTTTTTTCTCTCTTGCCCGAGTGCATTTGAGACCAAGCCATAGTTTTGCCCATAGGTTCCCGAACCTTTGCAATCAGTTGTTTTTCTCACTGCTGTGTGAGAATACCCTGTTTAGCTGTAGTTAGCCTGAACTACGTAAAGCTCTGATCTTCCATGCAGTGTGGAAGTACGTAGGCACAAGACGCGAGGTCTTGGCGAGCCAATTTTCCCTGTAGTCCCGAACTACGTTGACTCTGACTTTCTCTCTTGAGAATACGTAGGCATAGAGTGCGACGCTCTATCGAGTCAATTCCCTTCCGTTTAGATTTAGCAGCCGTAGATAGATTGTTTTGCATCCTTTAGACAACCCAAGCAAGCGTGGATCCCGTCGAGTACGACGGACGTGAGGGGTGCTAATACCTTCCCCTTGCGTAACTGACTCCCGAACCCAGGTTTTGGTTGCGATGACCATACCTTTCCCCATTTTTTGCGAGGTTTACTTTGAGCGTTTCCTTTCCCTCCGTTGGGATAAATAACGCACGGTGGCGACTCTTCTGTCAGCCGGCGCCGATTTTCGCAGTAGCGACAGCTGGCGACTCTGCTGGGGACTGCGATAGTTCCTTATGTGAGTCTGCTGGGGATCCAACGTCCCTGGCTGCTAAGGACTGCGATAGTCCTTATGCATGTGGGATTCAACGTCCCCTAAGAGAGAGTCAATCCTAACGCTTGTTTGCTTGGCTATTGGGGCTTATTTATCGATATTATCTGTTGCTGTTGAGGTGTTACGGGTGTTCTATGATTGAGAGATAAGCCGGACCTGGGCTTGAGTACGCACCTAGATATAGTTGCGGAGAAGTAGTAGACGAACCTGTCTGCTGAGCAGGCACAGTTCCCTACGAAAATCTGCGCTCAGACGAGGTTCTCGCAGAGGTGCTCCTTTCCGGTCCTGAGGATCTGAGGGGAGTCCAGATGTGAGGATTGTCGACTCTGGGAACCGATCATTTGGAAGTTAGCTAAGAGAGGCCTCTTCAGGACTCGATGATGCCACTCCTTCTGGGAATCGTACCGTCAGTTCTGAAAGTCTGTGACGCTGACGACCGCATAGGATGCCGTACCTTGTCAGATATAGGTCCACACCTGTGAGTGGGGGGGGGGGTTTTTTTGTGTAGGAAACTTGACTTCCAACCTACCCGTTATTCTGGTCTTCTCTTTAGAGCAACCGTACTCCGTCAGCAGTGCAACAGTATTTAGATTATGTGGGGGCTGTGATCCCGTGTTTGTTGCATTGCATTGCATTTGCATAGGCATCTTCGTATCATATTGCATACCATTCGCCAGTTATTCAGAGCTCTTATCCAGCCATTATTTTGGTTCTGAAGGTGAATATTGAAGACGACCAAGGGGTTGAAGCAGATTTAAAGCAGATTTGATCAGAGTCAAGCAGTGAAGTCAACTGACAGTTGTTGGTAGCTATGTCAGAGAGTAGCTTCCAGTTTGTTGATACCTTGTCAGGTTTCACCGTGACATCCAATCCTCTGTATGGATCTCCGCACGACGAAGACTTTCCGCAAGTGAACAACCTTACTGCAGCTCAGCTTGTGCAGCCATCTGTTGAAGACCAAGGTCTGCGTGAGCAGTTGGTTGTCCAAGGTGAACGTTCTCCTTCTGTTGATGTCTCAGACTACCAGGGTTTTGCCTTCCCTGTGCCAAAGCCCCGAAGAGAGGTCCCGACAGCAAAGAATGAAGACCCATTAGCTCCCGTGTATGCTGAAAGGTTTCGTGCATTAGATGAGAGATTCAAAGCCTTGAAAGGTAAAGACGCTGTTACTCCTAGTGCTGCAGATATGTGTCTGGTTCTTGGCCTAATGTTACCTCCGAAGTTCAGAATGTCGAGGTTTGAAAGGTACAAAGGAGATAGTTGCCCGAAGCAACATTTGGTGATGTTCTGCCGAAGAATGACTTCATTTGTGCACAACGACAAGCTGATGATTCATTGCTTTCAAGATAGTCTGACTAGGGCACCTCTGAGTTGGTATATGCAGTTAGAGCGTGATCAGATCCGATCGTGGATGGACTTAGCCAATGCCTTTCTGAAGCAGTACGACTATAATCTTGACGAAGCTCCTACTCGCGTGCAACTGCAAGAATTGTCTCAAGGGAACAATGAATCTTTCAGAAAGTATGTTCAGAGATGGAGAGAATTTGTTGGTAGAGTGCAACCACCGCTCCTAGACCAAGAGCTGAAAGGCATGTTCGTAAACTCCTTGCAGAGCCCGTACTTCGAAAGAATGTTTGAAACTGCACCAAATTTCTCTGAGTTGGTAAGGACGGGAGAGCGCATCGAGTATGGTGTAAAGACTGGAAGAATCCCGAATGTTTCGAGAGGTCAGGCCAGTGAAACTGAATCCCTCTATAGCTCTCAATCTGAAGATGAAACTATGATCAATGCGGTCCTGACAGATGTTGGATATCCTCAAGTCGAATCGGTGAAATCTGTTGGTTCTCCGTCTTCTCCGCGGTCAGTATCTTCTGTGTCTCGTTATTCTGGACAGACAACTGTGCCTGGGGCACCCCATCGGGAACCTTATGTCACTCCTCTTGCAAGTCCACGAGCCCGTGGCCGAGGTTATCAGAATCAGCGTCAGAACCAGAACCGACCTCGTAACAACTTGGAACGAAGGAACGCTCCTTTCCATCCAGTACCTGTGCCGTATAGCCAGATTCTTCCGCGTTTGATTCAAAATTCTTTGGTGGAACCAAAAGCTCTCAAGCCTGTGCCAGAGCCTTACCCTCCAGGGTACAATCCCCACGCTCAGTGTGGTTATCATGGCGGATCTCCGGGGCATTCAACTGAAGATTGCAAGGCTTTCCAGGCGAAAGTGCAACAATTGATCGACCAAGGGTGTATTTCCTTCCCAGACGGAGTTTTGGTTGTGCGTGACGACCCCTCAGCTGTCTGAGCTCGCAGATTCAGAAGGGTATTTCCAAAAGCTAGTGATCCAGACAGGCGGGCGCCTCAGCATTGGCAGTCCTCAGACCTTTATATCATTTGCATTTGTAGTTTCTTTTCTGTTAGTTACTACCTGCTTTAAACATTGTATGTTTCGAATGGTGATAATAATGAAGTGACTATGCATTTTTCTGAATTAATCATGTCGCTGTCGCTCATTTACTGCATTGCACTGACACTTGCATTTTATTCACTCCATTTTATCCCTGTGACTAGCAAAGATTGGAGGGAGGATGACGAAACTGAAACTCATAACCGATGATCGTAGGCTTTCAGATAAGACCTTACCGATGACGTACAAGGCATTGTTTCAAATCCCCCAAACACTGGAGATATAAGGAGTTAGTCCCTTGTTAACCACTTCGAGCCGAGAAGTAGGAATTTCTTTCGGACTTTTTAACCCTTACATCTTAACCCGGGGCAGGGTAGTTGTCAGTTAGCTTGACCGAGCATTCAAGTCTTACAGAGGAGTGTTGTCTTTCAAGGACCAATCAGTTTACACCTTTCAAGAGGTCAAATCTCACCAATCAGGAGTGAGACGGTTACAATCCTTTCGGAGCAATCAAGACAACCAGTGTCACACGACTTTGTTCCAAAAGAAAGAAGAAAGAAAGCCCGCTAAGTAAAAAGAAAGAAAAAGCTGGAAAGCTAATACTTGGGCAAAAATCAGGGCATCCCGCTGGACTTCAAAAGAAAACGAAAAATCGAAAAGAACTCAAAAGGAGTCAGTCCAGGCAAAAATTAGGGAATCAAAAGAATGAAAAAGAGGGATTAAAAAGAAATTTTTCCCCAGCAAATCACAAAGTCGTGTACACAGACACCGAAAGCGAAGAAGGAGTAACTATCACTCTAGAGGAAAAACCTTGTGAATTCCTTAGTTGTGGTTCTTACCATTCAACATACCTCTCGAAGAGGTGAGCGCTTGTGCCAGGTTAACTGAACTTTAGGATCGGAGATCATCACGTAGACGGGGTGGGTACAAATCAAAATTTGAGCTAAATATCCTTTATTTCACGAACCGTGAACCCGACCACGATACAACCCTTAAAAGACCTAATTGAGGTAGGGTTAGTCTGAAGCGCATTACGATAAGGTCGAGTAACCTGACTCCTTCTTGACTTGCTAGTCACATCCTTGTTGTATTTTTCTGATCATGTAAGCACTACGTTTGAACTCTGGTTCATTCGTCACTCACAATCATATGCATGTAAATGAGTGACAGCTCAAATTTTTTCAAAATCTGCATGAACACTGCATTAAAATTACCATTCGTGAACAGACAATTTTAATTGCAGGTTAGTAGTTGGCATGAAAGAAATTCCAGCAGGAATAATCAAGCAAGACTGAGTAATTCAGTAGTCTGAACCAGGATGGTGTATGTTGTGAAGACCTATGACTCCGGGGCATTGACTTCCAGTTAGTTCGGAATCAGTCAGTCTGAGGACAAGTCCCGAAGTTTCAGTTGAGCAGAGGCAGTTTGTGTGAGAAGCAGTTGAGCAGAAGTGAGTCTTCTCGAGACCCAGTCAGGGGCCATTAGGCAGAGCGTTGAGATTTGAAAGCAGATATTTCAGGTGGATAATCAGATCAGGTTAAGTCGCTAGAACGCTCAATCAGGGGCAAGTCACTACAGAAGTGTTAATGGAGATTGAATTCTGTTGTCGTACAGATACTGGGGCAAGTAATCTCAAGGTTGTCCAGTAGCAAGCTATTCAGAGCAAGTACTCCCAAGAGTTAGATTGGGGCAAGTTGAGTTAGATTGGGGCAAGTTGTTCAAAGCCAGTCTTTGTATCCCCAGCTGAGTGCACCGGGGCAAGTTGTTCAAGCTAGCCTGTTTATCCCCAGCCAGAGTTGAGTATCGGGGAATCATGTCAATACCCTTATCAAAAACCTTAGCATTTCAAAAAAGAACCTTGTTGTCATTGGATCATTATCCTACAGTCTAAACCTGTTACGTGTCAGTAACCAGTCGTTTCCAAAGTCCAGTTCTCGTCTGGACCACCATTTCGTAAGCATCAGTTCCCGTCTGGTGCAGTTTATTGTAACCAGTTCTCGTCTGGTGTTGTATCAGTTCTCGTCTGGTACATGCCGTCGCGTAACCAGTTCTCGTCTGATCATCGTGTGTTTTAACCTATGTGTTATACCAGTTCTCATCTGGTGTACGTCAGCTTTCAGCCAGTTCTCGCCTGGTTGTCTATACCTCAGTCTGTTATCCAGTCAGCCCGTCTGATGTCCAAACCAAATCAATTCTCGTCTGATATCCAGAACCCGTAAGTCAGTTCTCGTTTGACAACCTAACATGTTTCGCTATCAGCTCTCGTTTGGTAGTCCACCCTGAATGCTAGTTCTCGTCTAGTATTTCTTATATCTCCCACTGTGTACATAATCCACGTTTATTCTAAACCAGAAGAATAAAAAACCTAAAGGTATCTGACACAGTATTTCCCAATGACCCGCATGTTATCATGTTCCCCGATACGAAGCTCGACGGATGCCAGCGCTCCGAGTAATGTTTGAATTCCTTGTGGATGTTGTTAAATCAGAATTGCCACTCTTCAGCAGATGAAAGCTGCTTATTATCCCCGGAAGAGTCGAGATCGTATTTTACCCCGTATCAGAGTAGGATCAGAAGGATCCTCAGCAGATTAAGATCGACATCCTTGATAGTAGGGGCATTTCCAGCAGTGTGCCGCGCGTAATCAATCCCAATTTGGGTCAATCCCCGCAGAGTACAATCAGTTGTCAATGGTTTGAAGGAAGCATCCCCAAGCAGAGTTGTTTTCTTTCCCTAGTAAAGTCACCGAAGCAGGATTCTTCCCCCAACACCGGGTCACAAGTGCAGGTTTCGCCGAAGTACGCAGTAACTGATGGTGCCAGACTGAAGTCTCCAGCGGAATTGAGATTCCCCACCAGAGCCGTATTCTCTCCCGAAGTCGGATGATTCCCTCTCCCCCAGTAGAGTGTTGGAACAACTGATGTTGTATTCCCCTGCAGAGTTGTACTCTCCCCCGAAGTCAGATGATTCTTTCTTCCCCAGCGAAATTGAAATTCCTCATCAGAGGCGTACTCTCCAATGAAATAGAATGATTTCTCTTTCCCCGACTGAGTCCGCAAACCTCCAGGAAAGCAGAATCCTTGGAAGCAGGTGGGACCTTGAGTGGATTTTCCCTAGCAGTTGTTGAGCAGCTGATGCTGTATCTCTCCAGAGTCGTACTCTCTCCAGCGAAGCAGAATGATTTCTCCTTCCTCAGCCGAGCTTGCAGATGTCCAGGAGAGCCGAGGCCTTGGAAGTTGATCAGACTATGGTCGGTTTAGTCCCCAGTGGAGTGTTGCAGCTGAAGTTGTCTCCCCACAGAGTTGTCCTCCCCAGAAGAGTAGCCGAGACGGCCACGCAGTTCACTCCCGCGATTGACATCGCTTTCCTTCAGCAGGATCGGGTTCTCGTAGAGCTTCGTTCCCCCGCAGCAGATCAACTGAAGTTGTTTCCCCTGCAGCGGTCCGCGGAAGATCAATTTCCCCAGACGGAGCCAATTGACATTGGCATGTCCACGTTCTCCTCAGCAGGATGATTCCTCTATCTGAGTAGTTCCTTCTCCTTGACAGGAGAATCTCCCCTTGGCATTTATTTTGCTGACGGGATCGCATCATTGTGCATGACTGCATAGCATTTAACATTGCATAGCATTGTACATGATTGCATGGCATTTAGCATAAACACATAGCATTGTGCATGATTGCACAGCATTTAGCATAAACGCATATCATTCCCACCGTGTGGGTCATGGCGCAGAAGCATACGCATCATAAGCATGATCTAGGTTACTATCACTCTTGTCTTACAGGTGTTCCACCAAGAGACCAGTTGCTCAGGACGATTCCTGATATTCTCTCCAACGAGGTCGTTTTCTTGAGATGATTCTTAAAGACCCCGGTGTAATCCCCACAGTCGCTCGCTCAAGATGATTTTTGAGATCCCCAGCGAAGTCTTCAGTTAGAGATGATTCTTGAATTCCTCAGCAGGGCCGTTTGCTTAAGATGATTCTTAAGACCTCAGCGCAGTTTCCCGAGTTGTTCGCCTAGTATGATGCTTGAGCTCCCCAGTAGCGTATCCAACAAGAGTTGCCCAGGAGGATTCCTGGAATACCCAGCAGAATAAAAGTCTCCAGAAAGGTTATCAGTTCAGGATGATTCTTGAAGGTGCCCGACGGATTTGTTTGTTCAAGATGATTCTTGAAGTCCTTAGCAGCGTGATATGTCTGCTCCAACAGTGATGTCTAATCTGAAGATTGACTTCGTAAACGCCTGAGGGCGGTATCAGAAGGTTCCTGCGAGTTCAAATTTCCTTGTTGATGAATCAACGTGTGGCTGAAGACAAGGTTCCAAAGCTTGTAGATATAGCAAAGTGATCCGTGTTGGCCTGAAGACCAAGTCAGTTATCCTGAGGTGATGATTGATTGCGATCAAGTGAATGATATTTCTTCTGACTAAAGTCGAAGATGATTCCCCAGCTGAAGCGGAGTTTTGCCTGAAGGCAAAGTGTTTGAATCCCCGTAGAGTCATGAATGGCTCAGGATACCATTTCTCCGACTGAAATCATAGATTTCCCAAGCTGAAGCGAAGGTGCCTAAGGGCAAGGTTATCCCCAAGGTCATGAATGACCTAGGATTCATTTGTCGGACTGAAGGCCGAAGTATATCCCTGACTGAAGTCTCGGATGCTCTATAGCAGAGGCGGAGTTGCCTGAAGGCATATCCATGTATCCTTGAAGGCCAAGGACCATTTCTTCAGACTGAAGTCGAAGATACCTCCTGCAGAGTTGCCGACAGGCAAAAGTTTACATCCTTGAAGGCCAAAGATGCTTATCTTCAGAAATACTTGAAGATGTTTCTAGCTGAAGCTGGAAGTGGCCAGGGGCCAGGGTTTCAAATATCTTTAATGTTGAAGTTCTACGGTGGGCAGTTGTGCAGTAGTATCCCGATGTTCGTTATGGTTCTGAGGGTGAACCCCAGATCAGAGTGTGCTCGGTTAAGTCTCTCATTCCCAGCGGAGTAGTTTCAAATACGCAAGTGTACCTTTTGTTCCATTTACCAGGGGCGAACCCCAGGTCATAGTATGAATTTGTTCGACGGCGAGGTTGAATGTTTGTTGACGGCGATGTCAGACTCTTTAAATCCCCAGCAGAGATGATGTTTGTACAACGGCGATGTCGAGTGTCTCTCAGAGCGATGTTTGTTTCCGACGGCGATGTCAGATTCAGTTTTCCAGCGGCGATGTTGGGCATGTCAAGTTGATCCAGTCTTCTGACGGCGATGTTAGGTGATGCAGATCCTTTAGTTCTCCAGCGGTGATGTTGGGTATTTTGATGGTCCGACGGCGATGTCAGATTTAGTTCTCTAGCGGCGATGTTGGGTGTTCCTCAGAATTTTGTCTGCTTCTGACGGTGATGTCAGGAGGTTTAGTCTTCCAGCGGCGATGTTGGGTGTTGTGGTTGTCTGAAGGCAATATCAGAAGAATTTAATGTGGATAACTGACGGCGATGTCAGATCAGTATTCCCCCAGCTAGTTGCCGTGCAGCTAGTATTGCAGTATTCAAAGATTTACCCTCCGCAGAGTATCGTGTGCTCGTGCAGTTGGAAAATTTTCGGGTTTACCGGTATTCAACCGTCTCGCACCTTGATTGGCTGAGAGCCGTTCGCTCCTCACCCAGTCAGGTCCAAGCCGCTTGAATAGGGGCAGCTGTTGCACCCCAAAATTTGACCAACCGGGTCTCGTATCTGGCTCGAGATTTCGACGCATAATCGCATTCGCATCTGCATATCACATACACGACATTTTTCATTTGTTTTGATTTTATCGGGATCACAGCTCTCGTCTCGCGTCTCAGGTGTCTTTTATCAGTTTAGATAGGTAGAATCATATTTTTGAGATATTTCGGCGCCCGTTTATTTTTACCGGCTATTTTGGTGCGCTCTAGCAGTGTTATGTGTCGTTCGGTGCTTATTTTGTTCTTCTGGGATTTATTGTGATTTTTCTGGATTTTATTGGTCATTTTTAGGGTTTAAATAACTTTTAAATCATTTTTAGGATTTAATAGGATTTTTAATAGTTTTAATTCTTTTTAAATAGATTTTTAATCATTTTTAGCATTTTATAGAATATTAGTAGGTTTTAATATTTTTAATAATTGTAATTTCTTTTTAGAATATATTAGGGAGATTTTAACCATTTTTAATAGTATAGAATTTAATAGCTTTTTTAATATAGAGATAAATAGATTTTTCTTTTAAATTTATTAGATGTTATTAGGAATTTAATAAAATTTTTAATATAGGTGTTGTTAGAGATTTAATAGAAGTTTAGAGAATTTTAGATTTAATAGAGATTTATTAATTTTTAGATTAGTGGATTTATTAGAGTGTTATTAGTTTAGCAATTAATTGAGTTTAGTTTAGTTAATTAGGTTTAGGTTAAATTGGGCTGATCTGTTTTGTGTAGTTTTTTTTGAGTTTTTGTTGGCAGTTTTCATATTGGGCCAGCATCCATGAGTCTTCAGCAAGCCCATTTCGCATCAGTCCAAATCAGTTCAATGCAAAGTCCAGAAAAATATCCAGCAGTTTCCAGCAATTTCCAGAAGAATCTGGAAGCGTCCAGAGAAGTTCTCAGCACTATAAAGTCTTCGCAGCCACGTGTAGCTTCGGGGGAGACCACCACGTTACACCTCACACGCACGCCACGCATCAAACCCGTTTCATCTCTCACTGCCACGCACACACACGTGGAAGCCATGCACCAAACTCCTCCACCATCCCTGGCCACGTGTCCCTCCACCAGCGCACCTCCTATCCTCGCAGGGAACACCCACCGACCGGCATGCATGGCCGGCGGCCACCATTAATCTCACCAGAAAACCTCCAAAAACCCAGATTCCGATCAACCTCCTCCG
The DNA here is from genome assembly GCA_963859935.3 of Lathyrus sativus. NCBI lineage: Eukaryota > Viridiplantae > Streptophyta > Magnoliopsida > Fabales > Fabaceae > Lathyrus > Lathyrus sativus. Next base: position 942,005,600 of record OZ012735.1, read on the forward strand.
ATCCATCAACCACCAATCATCAACCTCCAACCTTCATCTTTCTCATCCAATCTCCGGTCATCCCTTCCGATCAACCTCCAGATTCGACCGTTCAACAAACTTCAAGCATCCTACCTCAACCATCAATCATTGTCTTCGTCGTCTCTCCGATCAAAGCATTTCTAGAACCAATTTTCTCCAGCAAGAACCTTCAAAGATCTTAAGCTTTTTTTCTGAAAATCCCCCAGATTCCTTCAACATTGTTCATCGGAAGATCCATCATCTTCATTCTTTCCAGAAGAACATCAACTACAATCTTCAGTACGACATCAAGTGTTCATTTCGAATACCCAGAAAATGCCAAAGAATCTCCAGAAGCTTCTCGTCCAAATCGCCATCAACAATCTTCAAGTTTCGTCCAGTTCTCAGGTCTGTTCAAGAACAACCTTCAAGATTTTGATGAAGATCTTTGGATCTTCATCGTTCATCTCCAGAATAGTTCTCCAGATTCCGTAAATCCTCAACAGATCACCAGGATCTCCCAAGCGCGCTCATCAACATCCTCTAATCTTCAACCACGAACATCATCCAGGATTCCTCGTCTTTCAACAACAACCACAAGGCGATCTTCATCGCTGATCTTCAGAAGATTCTTTCTTCTTCAGTTTTTCTGCAAGCACCTTCGTCAAGAACATGGAATGTACTCTAAGATCTTCAAGCTGGGAATGGATTTGCGACAAAGCGTCATGTGGTTCAAGATCTGATTAAAGGTGTTGTGAGGTTCTTGTTATGGAATTAAAGTTTGTGAATCAAAGATTGAAAGGATACGATTGTTTGGTGGCAATTTTGTGAAGGAGAAAGTTCAGAGACGAAAGGAGAACGGCGGCGCTGTGAAAGGAAGAGAGAAAGGGCTAGGGTTTCAGAGTGAATGGAGAAGGAGAAGGAGGTGGTCCACGTGAGGGTTGGGCCAGGCCCAACTGCATGTTTTTTGATCCAGCACCTCCGTTTTTTTGCAAACATCCCCTCCGTGTGCTTTTTTGAAAGGGACCTGGGCTGGGCCCAACTCATTTGTTTTTTTTATTTGTTTTGCTTGTATAACCCCCCAGCTGGGCTGGGTACCCCCCTCCCCTCTTTTGTATCTTTTTTCTTTATTTTGATATTGTTTAGTTTTTTTATTATTGAAAAACAATAAAAGAAAAGAATATACTTTGAAAAAGAAGAAAAGAAGGAGAAAAATATATTGAAAAGAGATGAAAAGACATAGAAAAAGGAGAAAAATATATAGAAAAATACAGAAAAAATATATGAAAAGATATTTTGAAAGAGAAAAGGAGAAAAATAGTTGAAAAGAAAAGAAGAAAAAAGAGAAAAAATATTAGCGTCGATTTAATATTTTTTAGAGCATGGTTTTTTCATAGGAATTCCTTTTCCTTTTAGGATAGTTTAGAAGCCCACTTGTTAGGGGGCTATTTTCCATTCGATCTTTCAGGATAGGATAGGATAGTATTTCCTAGGAGATTTATTTTTCAGTATTCATTCATTGTAATCATTTTTCAGAATGTTAATAAAACGAGATTTGAGCTGTGGTCCCGAAGTAGCCGAACTACAGCTGCTCTGATTTCTCGTACCAGACGAGAATATGTAGGCATAGGATGCGATATCCTAGCGAGCACACTAACGACTGACTTTTGTTCTCTCGCTGCTGTGCGATCGAGACTTTCCCGCTGACGATTAACTGTAACCCTTTTTTCTCTCTTGCCCGAGTGCATTTGAGACCAAGCCATAGTTTTGCCCATAGGTTCCCGAACCTTTGCAATCAGTTGTTTTTCTCACTGCTGTGTGAGAATACCCTGTTTAGCTGTAGTTAGCCTGAACTACGTAAAGCTCTGATCTTCCATGCAGTGTGGAAGTACGTAGGCACAAGACGAGAGGTCTTGGCGAGCCAATTTTCCCTGTAGTCCCGAACTACGTTGACTCTGACTTTCTCTCTTGAGAATACGTAGGCATAGAGTGCGACGCTCTATCGAGTCAATTCCCTTCCGTTTAGATTTAGCAGCCGTAGATAGATTGTTTTGCATCCTTTAGACAACCCAAGCAAGCGTGGATCCCGTCGAGTACGACGGACGTGAGGGGTGCTAATACCTTCCCCTTGCGTAACCGACTCCCGAACCCAGGTTTTGGTTGCGATGACCATACCTTTCCCCGTTTTTTGCGAGGTTTACTTCGAGCGTTTCCTTTCCCTCCGTTGGGATAAATAACGCACGGTGGCGACTCTTTTGTCAGTTGGCGCCGATTTTCGCAGTAGCGACACATTTGAGCATGGACTTTGAATACCTACAAAATACTGTACAAATAGTATGGAAATATCCGAAATCGGAGTGAAAACGGTCGCCGATTAGTAGAAAAGTACGTCATTATATATACGATTTCGCGTTATCATGTATCTGCAGGCATTCTGATACTTAAGTTAGTTCGGGTGAAGAAGTGAGCAAGAAAGGGTAAGAACAAAATACATGACCCTTCTACAGAGGAGGATTTTTATAGTGAGCTCCTAGGGCTTAGCCAACGGTATCCGTCATGGACTGAGTGTTCAGGCCCATAATGGATTACCGTCAGGACTTCCACGTGAGAGTAGGGATGAGCAGCTCGTGCTCATCGTCATGGATTAACCGTTACGCATTTCCCATTTGGTGGACGGACTTGCCTGTTACGAAGGGCATAATGGTTCCACGAGGCGTGCGGGTCAGTTGGTGATTGTCCTAGGGGAAGAGGCACGTGGGGAACATGCTCTCCACTGGCCTTAATGGGTTGGGCCAGCACTCTGAAGGTGGGAAAAACACTTAGAAGGGGGGTTGAATAAGGGTTTTGAAATAATTATGTCAATAAAAACAACACAGTATTTTTATCCTAGTTCGTTGAACTCAAATAATCCAGTCCACCTTACTAAGGTGATTTGTCTTTCTCAACAAGGACTTAATCCACTATATTCAAACAGATTACAGTGTCAACCACTAAGAACAACTGTCTTAGTCTTCTCAAGAAATCCTGACCACAACTTGGTCTTCTTAAGGAACCTTTTACAAATAAATGTAAACTAACAAGTGTTTAAGATGCTTCTAAAAAGCTATATCACAATTGTGATTTTTACACTTAGATTAAGAACGAATAAAAACTATTCAGCTTATGAAATATATTGTATGAGAGCTTAAGAGTAGTTTTTAATTTGATTTCTCAATAATTCGTCAACTTTGAAATGTTGTTAAAGACATCCTTTTATAGAGCAGAAAGTCCAATGCTTGAAGACTGTGCGTAGCAGAGTAGCTGTAGCCTTTTTGTCTTCTATTGACTTTAGCTTTCCCAGAAGAGGAATGTTCAGACAAACCCCTTTTGTCTGATTTCCTGTGCCATACATGAATAAGGAAAGAGCCGTTTGGAATATGCCAACGGATATATCTTTGAATAATATCTTCTTCAACAAGCTTTTGTCTCAAAGTTATCAACATCAGAGTCTTGAAGTGATCAGAGTTTGATGGTATCAGAGTCTTGATGTTATCAGAGTTTTGCAGCCAATGTGCTTCAGCGTGAATATCAATCAGAGCAGAGTTTGAATATCAGAGCCTCTGTACTTGCAGTGAAAAGTACTTTCAGAGTCTTCTTGAAACAATGCTTGAAACTCTTCATACAAATTCTTCAACTACGCTTCAGAGTCTTCTGCAGCTTCTGCTTCAGACTCTCTTCTGGCAGCGCTCAGAGTCTTCTGATGACTTGCTTCTAATGCTTCAGAGCTTTGCGTAGAGTAATGTTCAGATGCATTTTTGCTTCCATAAGAATATTTAATTTAATATCTGAAACAAAAACACTTGAACAAAATTAGAGTATATATTTTCCTAATACAAAATTTCATTAGTATTATCATCAAAACATAGAGATATATTAAACACCAATATGTGTTCTAACAATCTCCCCCTTTTTGATGATGATAAAAACATAGGAAATTTTGTTCAATAAAAGGATAAATATATAATTCCCCCTGAGATAAAGAATCTCCCCCTGAAATGAATACTCTAATAGAAGAAAATACTTCTCTTTTTTTGCATGAGTATACTTTTCAGATTAAGAGCCTGGTTAGAATCCTGGTTAGAATATACTTTCCAGAGTCAGATCTTGATTTACTTTCCAGAATCAGAGCTTGATTTACTTTCCAGAATCAGAGCCTGGTAATCAGAACCTGGTTTGAATTAAGGTCTGGTTTGGGGATTCTCAGGGTAACTTCAATGAATTTTGTCAGATGATACGTTATAGTTCTGAAAGACTAAAATTCAATGTTAGTTATAATTTATTATGTCTGAATTCCATTTTAGTAAGTGTTTATTTTTGAACAATTAGAATTTCTTTTTCTCCCCCTTTTTGTCATAATAAAAAAGAAACCTGTAAAGACAAATAAAGGATAACATAGGAAAATAATAAAAACAGATAAGGAAACAACCAACTTCATTGATAAATAAAATTCATAAAACATTCAGATAAACAAAAAAACAACATCAACAACAAAAACAGTAAACAGGTGCACAAACATAACAACTAAGGTTGATGAGAGGCTAAAATCCTAAGAAGATGGGTCATCTCAGAAGTAGATTCCTCTTGTCTAGCCATCCAAGTTTTAATCTCATCTGTGGTTTGTTCTTGCTTGACCATCCATGTTCTGATCTTTTTGTTGCTGGCTTATAGTTGAGCAAACTTTTCTTATAAATCTGGATTTTCTGTCTTGATTTCAGAAGAAGCAGGAGCAAATGCAGATGTAGGAGCTAGAGCACTATCAATGACCATAGCAGATGCAGATGCATTTTCTTGGATCATAGAATTAAATGCTTCTTGAGTTTCTTCATGTGCATATTCTTCTGTCAGAACTTCTTGAGGAGCAGATTCTTCAGCAATCACAGAATTAGCAGATTCTTCAAAAGATGAATTTTCCAGAAGAAGGGTTGGTGTTCTGGTAACATTCCAGAGAGTCTGTCTGACAGCTTCAACAAATCTGATCTTCGCATCATCAGAGCAAACGTTCTTCAGATTTGAAGCAACAATGTTGAATATGGATATGAAACTATTCCAAATAGCATCAGAGTCATCTGGATTGATGCTTCTGAGGCATTTTTCCTTAACAACATCTAAATTCATCTTTATTTCATTTTCAAAATTAACAATCAAAACATCAACATTCAGCCTAGGTTTAGGTTTCAGGTAGGCTTCCAGAGGTGATGTTTTGGGTTGTTCTGGTGGGGGTGGTATTGTAAAGGTTGGGATAATGAACATAGGACGAGAGAAAGATGGAAAAGATGTTTGGCCAGATGATTCAGTGATAGCCTGGCGTTTTGGATAAAAGTTTTTAAGTTTGAGTCCAGAGGGATGGTCATCAGATGGAAAAGGTTTTAATGAAGCAAAATAAACAAAAGTAGGTGATCTTGGTTTTGGAGCGGGTTGAGAAAGGATAGAGGTTACTTCTAGGGGTAAATCAGATTCAGTAGATTCACCTGAATCTATAGTGTGACATGAGGTGGAAGAAATGTCAAAGAGAGTTTTGAGGGGTTGGATGTCCAGAATATCTGAATCAGATATATAGGATTTAGATGGTTGAGGAATTTCTGGTTGAGGATCAGATGGGATAGGTTCTTCTGGTATAGATTGTTGGGGTTCTGGTTGTTGTGATTGTGGTTGTTGTGGTTCTGGTTCTTGTGGAGTAGGTTCTTCTGGTAGTGTTTGTTCTGGTGGTGTTGGTTCAGTAGAAGTTTGTGGTTCAGAAGTGATTGGAGGTTTAGTAGTAATTTTTTCAGTTTGAGTGGATATAGGTTCAGGTTACGGTGTAGGAACAGATTCAGTTACAGTTTGTGTTTCAGATGAAGTTTGTTGTACATAAGTGGGTGGTTATACAGATGATTGAGAAGGTACAAAAGTAGTTTGAGTTTGAGAAGAAGGGGGTAAATAGACAGAGCTAATTGTTGATGGTTATGTTACTATTTCAGAAATATGAGGTAAAGATGAATTGTTACATGTCTTCTTTATTTTCTTGATTGGAAAAGATGAAGCTTCTCCAGAATGTGTGGCAGATCCACTTTTGTGCTCTGACTCAGGCATAACATGAAGTACATCTGTTCATTGTTAACATAATCAGGAGAGTTTGTAGATTTTCTGTGGTGTATAAAGCCCAGAAAAATCTTGGCCCAGATCTTGTATTTAGGTTTTAGATCCTTAAGCTTGTTTGAAGCTTTTCCAGATGTAATCACTTCATCATAAACTTCCTCCATATCAACACGCCCAGCTGGAAGATGAGAAACTCCATCAGTTTCTTCATATCCAATGAGCTTCCTGATCAGATCTTCAGTTATAATAATCTCTTTTTCCAGAACTGAAGAGACTATGAACTTGGGGTAGATAGATGCATGAATCCAAAATTCTTTCACCAAATATGGATAAACTGGTCCAAACAGTCTATCAAAGTACTTCACCCAGCCTTGAGCATCAATAATAGGACGCAAGTCAAACCCATTATCAGCCATGGAGTCAAAATCTGCCATTGATTCACATAAAACTTCAAGTTGATCAACTAGTGTTAGAAGAGTTCTAACTGGTTCTTTGAAAGCAACAACACCCATGTTAGAAGATGAAACAACAGCCATAGTTGATTGAAATTGAGCAGAAGTTGATGAAGAAGTAGCCATTGTTGTTCTTGAGAGAGATTTAGGGTTACGAATGGTTTTGGGTTTGGGAGAGAGATGAAAGCAGTGAAACAGACAGAAATGCATACAAGAGTGTGAGAGAGTGAAAAGTGTGAGAAGTGAAGTGTTGTGGAATTTATAGAAGAAATTAGGGCACACATAGAGTCACACGTTCATCACGTTTACACTTAGCATTTAATAAAAAGAATATAATCATTTCAAGCATTTAATGATTCTGACAATTTAGGGGGAAACGAGAAACTCAATATTTAAAACAGTACCTCAAATGTCATTTCATTAATGTGCACTCCACCTTTTCAGATTCAGAGTTACATGTGTTTGCTTGCATGTGCTTCTGAAACTTCTTTGAGAAATGAAACGTTAGCCAACGTTCATATCCTCTGAGGCTTGTTAGTTCAGATACACACAAATGAATAAACAAAGAAATTAACAGAAGTAATACTTCAAGTTTAAGCATTTTGCATCTGAGTAAATTGGCTTCTGATAAACATTTTATTCTGGACAGAAATCCATACTTATATTTTTCAGAATAAATTTAAACCTATCTTTAGCAAAGGGTTTAGTAAAGATATCAGCCCATTGATGGTCTGTATCAACAAAGTTTAAGCTTAAAATTCCCTTCTGAATATAGTCTCTAATGAAGTGATGTTTAATTTCTATATGCTTAGCTTTAGAGTGTAAAATTGGATTTTTAGATAAGCATATAGCCGAAGTATTATCACAGAAGATAGAAATGTTACTCTCATAAATCTGATAATCTTCTAGTTGACTCTTCATCCAGAGTATCTGAGTGCTACAACCAGCTGCAGCTATATATTCTACTTCTGTGGTTGAAAGAGCTATTGTAGGTTGCTTCTTGTTGTACCAAGAGATTAGGTTACTCCTCAGAAACTGACAGCTTCCAGAAGTACTTTTTCTTTCAACTCTGTCTCCAGCGTAATCAGCATCACAAAATCCAACTAACTTAAATTCATCAGATTTTCTGTAACACAAACTCACATTAGTAGTACCTTTCAAATACCTTAGAGTCCTCTTAACTGTGAGATTCTCTAGGATCTGATTGGAATCTAGCACACAGACAAACACTAAAGAGGATATCAGGTCTAGAAGCAGTCAAATACAGAAGAAAACCAATCATACCTCAGTAGAGCTTCTGGTATACCTTTTTACTTACCTCTTCCTTACCCAAAGTGCTTGTAGGATGCATTGGAGTCTTTGTTAATTTGCTTTCAGTCATGTTAAACTTCTTCAGAAGCTCCTTTACATACTTAGTCTGATGTATGTAGGTGCATTCTGGAGTTTGGTTAACTTGAATTCCCAGAAAGAATCTGAGTTCTCCCATCATGCTCATCTCAAATTTAGCCTGCATAGGTAGAGCAAACTCCTTTCCAAGCGTAATATTGGTAGATCCAAATATAATATCATCTACGTAAATTTGACAAATTAACAAGTCTTTCTTAAATGATTTACAGAAGAGAGTTGTATCCACTTTGCCTCTGATAAAATTCTTTTCCAGAAGAAAATTACTTAATCTCTCATACCAAGCTTTGGGAGCTTGTTTTAAACCATAAAGTGATTTCTTAAGTTTAAAAACATGTTCTGGAAATTTATCATTTTCAAAGCTAGGAGGTTGATGAACATAAACTTCCTCTTCTATAATACCATTTAAGAAGACACTCTTAACATACATCTGATATAGAGTTATGTTATTTTGTGCAGTAAAAGAAATGAGTAGGTGTATAGACTCTAACCTGGCCACAGGAGCATAAGTCTCTGTGTAGTCAATTCCTTCTTGCTGACTATATCCTTGAGCAACTAGCCTTGCTTTGTTTCTTACAACTTCTCCTTACTCATTCAGTTTGTTTCTGAAGGCCCATTTAGTTCCAATAATATTGAATCCTTTTGGTCTTGGAACCAGATCCCAAACTCCATTCCTTGTGAATTGATTTAGCTCCTCTTGCATGGCAAGTATCCAATCATTGTCTTGTAGAGCCTCATCCACAGAGGTTGGTTCAATGACTGACACCAGACCAAATAAAGATGTTCCAGATGATCTGATAAAAGATCTTATTCTGATAGGGTCATCCTTCTTTCTAATGATCATTTCTTCTGGATGAAAAGATTTGATTCTGGATGATCCTTTAACAGTTGGTTCTTCATAAATATTCAAATTGTTCATCTGAGCAGCCAATGGAGTTGCATCTAGCGTTGCTTCTAGTTCTTTTACTTGAGCCTTTTCTGCCTCTGAGTCTTCAGAGTCTGTGAGAATGACTTTTCTATCTGCAGAATTTTCAAGCTGCTTTGGCTTTTGATTGCCAAGCTTATCATCAAATCTAACATGAATTGATTCCTCCACAATTTGTGTCTCAGTATTGTATACTCTGTAGCCTTTAAAGCGTTCAGAATACCCAAGCATGAAACACTTCTGTGCTTTAGAATCAAACTTGTTCAGATTCTCTTTAGTATTCAACATAAAAATACACATCCAAAAGGATGGAAATAAGAAATGTTGGGCTTTCTATTCCTCCACAATTCATAGGGAGTCTTCTCCAGAAGAGGTCTTACAGACACTCTGTTCTGAATATAGCAAGTTGTGTTAATTGCTTCTGCCCAAAAATGTTTTGCCATGTTTGTCTCGTTGATCATTGTTCTGGCCATTTCTTGCAATGTTCTATTTTTCCTCTCTACAACTCCATTCTGTTGAGGAGTTCTAGGGCAGGAGAAATCATGTGCAATGCTATTTTCTTTAAAATATTTTTCAAAAAATTTATTTTCAAATTCACCACCATGATCACTTCTGACTTTAACAATTTTAAATTCTTTTTCAGTTTGGACTTGTTTGCAGAAGTCAAAGAACACAGAATGTGACTCATCCTTGTGTTTTAGGAATTTTACCCATGTCCATCTGCTGTAGTCATCAACAATGACTAATCCATACTTCTTGCCTATGATGGATGCAGTTTTCACTGGTCCAAACAGATCAATATGAAGCAACTCTAATGGTCTTGAGGTTGAAACAACATTTTTAGTTTTAAAAGAAGATTTTTAAAATTTTCCTTTCTGACATGCTTCACAAAAAGCATCTGAGTTGAACTTCAACTGAGGAAGTCCTCTGACCAGATTGAGTTTATTAATCTGAGATATACGTCTCATACTAATATGCCCCAATCTTCTGTGCCAGACCCATTGCTCATCATTAACAGACATAAGGCATTTTACATTTTGAACCTTAAGTTCTGAAAGATTAATTTTGTAAATGTTGTTCTTCCTTTTTCCATTAAAGAGGATTGAGCCATCCTTTTGACTGACAGCCTTGCAACATTTTTGATTGAAGATTATATCATAACCATTGTCACTTAATTGACTTATGGACAATAAATTATGTGTTAATCCTTCAACAAGTAAGCCATTAGATATGGAAGGAAGATTACCATTACCAATAGTTCCAGAGCCAACTATCTTGCCCTTCTGGTTCCCTCCAAACTTGACGTCTCCTCCAGATATAAGTTCCATACTTTGGAACATAGACCTTCTTCCCGTCATGTGACGTGAGCAGCCAGAGTCCAGGTACCATGATTAGTGTTTTGACTTTGCTGCTAAAGACATCTGCAACAGATATTATTTTGTCCTTAGGTACCCAGATCTTTTTGGGTCCTTTAGGGTTAGTTGCTTTAAAGTTTTGTCTGAACTTCTGTCTTTTGACAGCTGGTTTGTTCGGACTAACTTTAGGTTTAAACACAGGAATGTTCTGACCAGAACGTGTGTGTTTAATATCATTAAGATGACCATACTTAAAGTGAGTATACAGAGGAGTATGCTTAATGATCAGTTTATCAACAGATGTTGGATTTAAATCTTTCTCAGAAGAAGATTCATATCTGTCGCTACTGCGAAAATCGGCGCCGGCTGAACAGAAGAGTCGCCACCGTGCGTTATTTATCCCACGGGAGGGAAAGGGAACGCTCAGAGTAAACCTCGCAAAGACGGGAAAGGTATGGTCGTCGCAACCAAAACCTGGGTTCGGGAGTCGGTTACGCAAGGGGAAGGTATTAGCACCCCTCACGTCCGTCGTACTCGACGGGATCCACGCTTGTTTTCGGGTATGGATTGTTATTCTATCTACGCTAAAGGTCTGGGGTTAAAAGAAAAGAAAATAAAAATAGAAAAATGACTCGGCAAAGTATCGCACTTTATGCCTACGTATTCCCGTCTGGAACGAGAAATCAGAGTCAACGTAGTTCGCCTACCTACGGGAAAGGAGGGGAAGGTTGCTCGCTAGGATATCGCATCCTATGCCTACGTACTTCCACACTGCATGGAAGATCAGAGCAAACGTAGTTCGGGCCACGTACGACACAAGCTTGTCTTGGTTGATTTTATTCCTTCTGAAAAAGGTTTTTCTGATTAACAGTCCAAGAGGACAAAAATGACGTCTTGATGAGTTCACATTCTTTTACGGAAGAAGTGTCTTTTATTGTGTTTGAAATCTTTATGGTGTTTTTCTGTTTGTTTTGAGAAAGAAAGAGACAGAACTCTAACCTACGGTTGCGAAGGGAATCAAACTAACCTAATGTTATCATGCATGGGTTAAGACCTAGTGTCTATCATGCTCCTCTCTTGCACAGAGAGAAACAGAGATCCTACGGGATAGGCTGAAACAGAAACAATACCAGATATATACAGTAAAGCAGTAAAATGCATGGATGCAACAGTACGAGCGAGGCAAGGGAGTCCCACTCAACCTCGAACCTAGAAAACAATAGGCAAAAGTGAACAGGCTTCACTTTCAACCCAGCAGGGTAAACAACAAACAATACAGTTCAGAAAACCAATCAATACATCAGCAAATGAAATACAACAGCAATAAAACAAACAGCTTCAGCAGCTCTGAATCAACATCTGGCTTCAAGTAATCTCCAATCAGTTACAGTCTTCAACAAGCATCAATCTCCATCTTCATGGCCTTCAGGCAAGGGCTTTGATCATCAGTCTTCTATAAGCAATGGCTTTTCTTCATGCTCAAACCTCCAGGATGAGGGATCAGTCACAAGAGTGAATTGGGTGTTAAGCAATCAGTTGACTACCAAAGGTGGTGAACAGACTGCTTCTAACACAAGAGACATTTTCTCTCAAGAGTTCTATCTCATAGACACTATCACCAAGCCTTCCAAAGGAAGGGGGTGAGTGTCTTAGAGAGACTCTGAATCACAGAGAAGAATGGATGCAGACAAGGCAATCCATGTTTGAGAAACAAGCTTTCTAATATAGAGCTCTGCCTAGCTCCTAAACCCTAGTCTCCTCAGCATCTGCTAGCAAGAATCTCCTCCTCAACTCTGACAGTTGATCTTCAATCTTTGAATCTCCAATGGTCTTCATCTTCACAAGTCTTCAGCTCTCCCAGGGCCCCAGACAAACCCAATACCCAAGCAAGCAAACAATAAACCCCAGAGGGCACACCACACCAGACAAACAGATATACAGACAGTATTAATAGCAGTAGGGGAATCCTGACTTTTTCTAAGGGATCTAGTAGCTACCCATAGCCCTTATAGTCCCATAACTAATCTATTCAAACCCTAAGTCCTAAGGGAAATGAAATCAAACTTCTTAAGTTGTCACCTAAAACCCTAGTTTTGTTCATGATGTTCAAGCATTTATTAATCACCTAAAATTAACTCCTAAAAATGGGAACTAAAATATTTCTACAAGTTGAGTATCTCATCTAAACAATATAAAAGAATGACCAAAAAATATTAAAGCATGTAAGAGAACAAAAATCATTAAAATGATGCATGAAATGAAGCTATTTAATATGACATTTATTTAAAAAATATGGAAAAAATATGAAATAAAAATAAAAACGAAATTTTATTTCTCTATAATTTTCTAGACATTTTAATGAAAAAGATGTAAAAAGAATGAATTAAAACGCATTTTCTATGAATTTATTATGAATTTTTGAAGTGAATGAAAAATTAAAATGAATTAAAAACACAATTGGAATTAAATGAGAAGGAGGGGGTATGAATAGAAATTCGCTCCAGTTCAAATCAGGATGGGCCACACAATGGGGGGTGCAATCAGCGCTTTTACCAAGGCCCAGTCATCACTCAGAATTGGTGAAAAATAAAAAGGACGCTGGGGGGTGAGAAAAGAAGAGAAATCACGTTCAGGTTGCAATTGGGCTTAACATTGGGGGTGGGAATAGCATAAAATTCTGAGGCCCGCCCGTTTCAATTAATGAAACGGCGCGTTTTGGCCAACTCAGTAATCTCCCTCCAAATCTGAAATTAAATGAGAACCGTTGGATCACGCTCCAAGTCAAAAGTCCAACACGCCTTGAAGGGTCCAGATTTCGTCTTCCTCACTTGATCTGAAACTTAGGGTTTCATCCTCCATGAACATCCATGCACGAACCAGACTTACACCTCTCTGTTCTCCATCTCCAGGCCACGAATCCACATGCTATAAACACGAAAATTATTCTAAACCTCTCCCTCTACAATCCTATGATCTTAATTCAGTCTGAAACTCAATAAATCCCTCAACCCGATAGCATCAATCTCTGGTCACCATGGATATACACTGAGATGCACCATTACAATCCTCCATCAAACTTACCCTAACCTAACCTACAACTAATGGTGATTAATCTGATCCATCAAACTAACATTCTAATGCATTAACCTAATAGATTCAAGCCCTAACAGCTTATGGCACCTGCTAACAATTGTCACCAATCCTCTCCAAATTCATCCTAATTGTTCTCCTAACCACCTAGATCAAATCTAAACTAACAACAACATGTTAAACTAACTAAATCGAGCTGTGTGAATGAAAACTCACCTGGTGCAAAGCTTGAAAACAGCTATGGAGGATTGAGGATCTGAGGCTTTTGAGACTTGGATCTTGATCTACACACTCAATACTCAATTCTGTATGCAATATTTTGGAGCTTCCTAGCTTGAATTATGCTGTCCAATGAAAACTTCAACTTTGATGTTCTTGAAGAAAGTGCACGAAAATGGATGATAATCACCAAAACTTTGCTTCAATTCTGATCTAGGATGATGATGGAGCAAGATTGAATTGATGTGGATGATGATTTTGTGAAGAATTTGTGAGATTGAAATGAAACTTCAAAGAGAAAGAATGAGGGAATTTTGTGAAAATCTTGGTGCAAATGAAGCCAACCCTTGCTAAATTCTCATTTCATGCTTATATAGACTTCATATGAACATTCTAGATCCATCTTGCACATTCCCTTGTTTTCCAACTTTGATCCATTTTGGTCATGTTTCTTCAATTACAAGTAACCAAAGATAACTTTCTTTTTTCCTTCTAAACTCAAAAAAGTGTTTGAACCATTGTTCTTAGAATTGTTTTTCCATTCAAAATCATATATTGGAAGTCTCCATTTGGACTCATAAATCTCCCAAACCATTTTCCATCTTGAATTTATTCACTTTATAAGCCATTTTAATTCATATTTTGACCAATTATGCAACATCATGCTATGAGCTTCTCCAATAATTTGTGACCTTCTTTCTAGACTTAAAATCCCATTTGGAGCAAGTTTGATGTTGTAAGTTTTTCCATTTGAGGCCTCCTTGTATGAGTTTTGGACATAGGTTAAAATGACCTGTAATTCACAAATGCCCAAAATACCCTTTGCTTGCCAAGACCATAAGTTGAGTTCCACACATCATATGAAGGCATGCCATACCATTATAGAAAGCTAAGACAATGAGGAACAATTCTTGTGTTGACCAAGAATTCATTTGAAATCTCCTTGAGGGGTAAAAATTGCTTGGAAGTCAAGTCACTTTCACAGACAAAAATTCAGATACCCCAGATGACCTGTAACTTGCAAGGACCATAACTTGAGTTCTATAAATCTCCTTGAGGTCTTCCACCACTCAAATTAAAGGTCTTGAGATCCTCTACAAGTTTCATGTTGGCCAAGAAGCCATTTGAAGTTTGCATTTTGACTTATCTTGCTTGGAAATTTGACCTAAACTAGGGGATTTTACAGAGAAACCCTAATTTAGTAACTCCTCTCCTCCTTGATTTCTCTTGAATTCTCCTTGGCATATCTCCATATCCTTCTTTATATGTCAAATGATGAACCCCACATCTCTCCACTAGACTTGAATGCCCCTTAAATCAGTCAATTGACCTAGGGTTGACCTAGGGTTGACCCAGATGAAACCCTAGTTGACTGTCTTCAACTGTAGCTCTTATGATCACATCAACAACTTGTCTTCTTCTCCAAATGACTTTCTAAGCCTCTCATAATGTCTAGATACTCTCCATGCCTTCAATTCACAGCTCACAATCCTCTTGTTGATCCTCAGACACCCTCAGCTAGGAGATGGACTCAAGGCTTGATCTGCTGAACTCTTTGCTTTCAAATTCTTTCCTGATGACTTGAATGAGGTTGAATTGGAATAATAACCTCTTGATAGGCCTCTAGAGATGAGAATAATGATTGGTCCCCTGTTGAATGACTTGTTATGCTTATGCTATGCAGATGGTTAGTCTATGTACATGACTCTATATGCAAATGCTAATGATAATGAAACATGAACCAAGTGAATAAGGTTAGGCAAATTTTAGGGTGCAACAGCTGCCCCTATTCAAGCGACTTGGACCCGATTGGGTGAAGAGCCCGGAGCCTTCAGACACTCGCGGTACGAGACGGTTGAATACTAGTGAAACCAGAAATTTGCCAACCACAAAACTAAATTACGCTCCGGCTTGAGGAACGACATTCGTCAGCTGAATCTGACTGTTACAGTAACCCACTGATCTCGTGCGACTGCCGGGGATTGTCTTCATCGTTCTGAAGAGGATTTTGTCATCACAGATTGCTTGCTTGCTTGTCCACGTTAGGACTCTGTCTGTCATCAATACGAAGAAATCTCAACTAGAACCTGTCCACGTTAGGACTCCACTTGCTGTTAACCCAGAAAAATCTCGGCAACTCCGCTGGGGGATATTCCAATAAATCGTCCACGTTAGGAATAGACTCTTCCACGTTAGGAATAACACCATCCACGTAAGGAATCATCTCTTCTGCATCTGTCCACACCAGGGCTAACCCTTCCATCTTTCCACGTCAGGAAGCAATCTTCTTTCCACGTAAGGAGAACTATATCAATCTGTCCGCGTAAGGACTCCGATACCACTTGACATGTCCGCGTCAGGACTCCAATCTTTCCACGTAAGGAGTACAACTTTTGGTTCTGAACCTGTCCACGTCAGGACTCAACTTTTCTTGCATCTGTCCACGTAAGGACCCCAATCTCTCCGCGTAAGGAATAAACTTCTTCTTCCACGTTAGGAATATCTTCTTTGATCTGTCCGCGTCAGGACTAAACTCTTCCACGTCGGGAATAATCCATTTCTTTCCACGTCAGGAATCAATCTCGATACGTCCGCGTGAGGACTCAATCTTTCCACGTAAGGACTAAACTCGTCTTTCCACGTAAGGAAACCATTTTTCTTCCACGTAAAGAATGCTCTTGATATGTCCACGTGAGGACTCTGATCTTTCCACGTAAGGAATACCAACTCTTTCTCGATTTGTCCGCGTCAGGACTCATTTTTCCACGTAAGGAATGTCATCTTAATCTGTCCACGTAAGGACTCCGCTCTTTCCACGTCAGGAATGCTATCATTTCCACGTAAGGAAACTATCTTTTAATACGTCCGCGTAAGGACTACCTCGTCCACGTTAGGACCCATTTCTCCTCATTAGGAATAATAATTTCTTTGATTCGTCCACGTCAGGACACTGATCTCGTCTTGATTTGTCCACGTTAGGACTCAAGCGTCTTCGACTTGCTGAGGAAATAAGACTTGTCCACGTAAGGACTCACATGCTGGTCTGATTTGTCCGCGTCAGGACACCAACACAAAGAGTAACCACTTTTGTCAACGTCATGACCTCCCATTCCACTAATTCCGAGAACTTGAATCTGCCCACGATAGGACTAACACCTCACCAATCCAGGGAAATAAATCTATCCACGTTAGGACGCCCACTTCTGAGGAAAACCCGTCAATATAGGAATAAATCGTCCACGTCAGGACTTAGTTCTCCATGATTCTCAACCACAAACTTCTCAGCACTGACGTAACAGCGACTTTGAGATGAACTCTACTGGGGATGTCTGGAAACCCACTATCGGACGCCTGTTCTGATAACCGGCGGTGGCCCCTGAAATTCTGATTCAGGGAACCCGTTGATGACAAACCAACTCTGCTTGGGGATAAGGATACACTTATCCTGGCAACTCTGGTGGGGAAAATGAGAGACATCTGCATGAATGACTCTGCTAGAGACAAAGAGAATCTCATCATGCTAACTCTGTGGGGGGAATACCGCCGAAACTGACATTATCATTGAATATCTCCTGCCGAGATCTTGACTGTTTGGTAATTTATCTGAGCAAGAGCTCTCTCCGCCTGAACTGCTGGAGTACAGAAACTGCTCCAGCAAAATAAATGCTAGAAGGATAATGCCAACTCGCTGGGGATAGCCTGATGCTACAGAATTATTCCAGCAAAGTAAATGCGGGAAGGGTGAAGTCATCCCGCTGGGAAATTGGGAACCCACCAAACACCTTGTTGAAGTAACATCCTGCTGGGGAATATAACTCTGTTGGGGAATGGCAGATGCGCATAGTTCAATCGGACTTTCTGCTGGAACGTGAACTGATATCACCAGTATCTCTGACAAAATAAATGACAGGACCCACCATCAACTCTGCTTTGGAGAGTCTTAATCTTCGAGCTCCACTGGAAGGAATGAAAATACTTGCAAAGAGAATTCCGCTGGGGATGGGATGATTCTCTTGGGGAAAATTAACTGACTCCGCTGGGGGAGAGTGCATGACCCTGCAGGGAAAGATGAACCTGTCTGAATACAGCCTCACGATCTTGGAATCGCCAAACTCTGCTGAGGACAAAGAACTTTTCTGGAGCACGTCCTTTTGATTAGCTACGGCTAGCTGGGGAATTCTATCCTTCTTCAGGAAGAACATGCATGACCTGCGTGGGGACCAAGTCTTTCGTGATCGCAATCTTTTGATCACCTTCTTCGTACGGTTATGAAACCTGCAACAACACAAACAAGACAAGACAAGCCTATGCAATCAAATCAATTCAGGTTAGTGACATCACACTCAATTAATTCAAAGCTTTAACAATTGTTGGCAAGGGCCAGTGATGTTATACTCATGCTAGCTTCAATAAACTCAGGCGTTTTATCATGCACAAAACAGTAAAGAACAGGCATCAAGTACTGAATAACACATTTTCATTGATTGGGCCCCTGAATGGGCGGAGTTTTGGTACACGGGATGTAACTCCTGAAAAGAGGAAGCTACGCAAAGCAGATATACAAGTATGCACAGGAAGCATAAATATTTTGACAAATTAAATTTTGTACACATGTCGGCAACTGGATGCAGATGAACACCACGAACTGATCCTCCTATGACTCATCCGACTCTAATGCTTTCCCGGTATCCCCACTTCTGAAGAGGTTGTATCCGATAACTGACTCCTCAAATGTATTCTCCCGCATTGATGCTCATTGCAATGTCAAATTCGGACCGCAGTCATTTGCTTTTCGAATCCCTAACTTTTGCGTGAACCGCCCTTTACGGGTTTTCAGTTCACCGGGATACCCTTTTTTGTCGAAGCCGCCCAGTGTAGGTTTTCAACTTCGCGGGTGTACATTTTTTCAATTTTATCCCTAATTTTTGCCCGAACCTTTTTATTCTGTTTTTGGTTCGCCAGGATGCCCCATTTTTGCCTGGACTCTCTTTTTTTGTCCAGCGGGTCTATTTTAAGCAAAGTATTTTTTAACTGCGTCCGAATTCACAGGTGACGCAAAGTCTTCTCCGTCCATGGTGGACAACAACAACGCTCCTCCTGAAAAGACCTTACTGACAACGTACGGCCCTTCGTAGTTGGGGGTCCACTTGCCCCTGTGATCTGCTTGCGGCGGGAGAATCCTTTTCAGCACAAGGTCGCCCGTCTGAAAGCTTCGCGGAAGTATCTTCTTGTCGTACGCTTTCTTCATTCGTCTTTGGTACAAACGACCGTATGCCAGAGAAGCTAGCCTCTTCTCATCCATCAAACTCAGTTGGTTCAATCTATTCGTTACCCATTCTGCCTCGTCCAGCTGAACGTCTCGCAATACCCTCAGGGAAGGGATCTCAACTTCCAATGGTAATACCGCCTCCATTCCGTATACTAACGAGAACGGAGTTGCCCCGGTTGATGTGCGTACCGTCGTACGATAACCGTGCAAAGCGAAAGGTAGCATCTCGTGCCAATCCTTATGAGTCACCACCATTTTCTGGACTATCTTCTTGATATTCTTATTGGCCGCTTCGACAGCGCCATTCATCTTGGGTCGGTAAGGGGAGGAGTTGTGATGTTCGATCTTGAAATTCTGACAGAGCTCCTTCACCATTTTGTTGTTCAGATTAGAACCATTATCCGTGATTATCCGCTCGGGGATCCCATATCGGCAAATGATATCTCTCTTGATGAATCTAGCCACGACTTGCTTCGTTACATTTGCATAAGACGCCGCTTCCACCCACTTGGTGAAATAATCGATTGCTACTAGGATGAACCGATGCCCGTTAGAAGCCGTCGGCTCAATCTTTCCAATCATATCGATTCCCCACATCGAGAATGGCCATGGAGATGACATCACATTTAGAGGACTCGGAGGCACGTGTATCTTGTCAGCATAGATTTGGCACTTGTGGCACTTCCTTGCGAACTTGAACCAATCAGTTTCCATCGTCAGCCAAAAATAACCTGCCCTCAGCAGCTTTCTCGTCATGGCATGCCCACCAGCATGCGTGCCAAAGGCACCTTCGTGAATTTCCTCCATGAGAAGCTTTGCCTCTTTTTCGTCTACACAACGCAACAACACCAAATCGTGGTTTCTTCTGTACAAGACGCCATCCGGGTTCAAATAGAAATTACCCGCTAATCTCCTGAGAGTCTTCTGATCTTGACTGGATGCCCCAGCCGGATACTCTTTATTTTTCAGGAAATTAAGGATATCAAAATACCACGGTTTGTCGTCAGACGCTTCATCAATAGCAAATACATAAGCTAGCCTGTCCAACCGAGAGATAGTGATTTGGGGAGCTTCGTTCCAGAAGTTGACCTTGTACATGGAAGACAAGGTGGCAAGGGCGTCAGCCATTTGATTCTCTGCCCGCGGTACGTGATGCAATTCAACCTTGTCGAAGAAAGGCAACAATCTCCTTGCATAATTCATATAATGTATCAAATTGGGCTGCCGTGTCTCCCATTCCCCTTTGATCTGATTCACTACCAGAGCTGAGTCTCCGTATACGTCTAGATGTTTGATTCGCAAATCAATGGCTTCTTCAAGCCCCATTATACAAGCTTCGTATTCGGCCTCGTTGTTGGTAACGGCAAAGGTCAATCGGGCAGTAAACGGGATGTGCGACCCGTGCGGCGTGGTGATAATTGCCCCTATTCCGCTACCGTAAGCATTCACAGCTCCGTCAAATATCATCTTCCATTGGGACCCCGGCTCTGGTCCTTCGTCTGGTAACGGCTCTTCACAATCCTTCATCTTGAGATACATGATATCCTCGTCAGGAAAATCAAATCTCATTGATTGGTATTCTTCAATAGGCTGCTCCGCCAGATACTCAGACAGCACACTCCCTTTTATAGCCTTTTGCGAGACGTATTGAATGTCATATTCAGTCAAGACCATCTGCCAACGGGCAATTCTACCTGACAACGCCTGCTTTTCGAATATATATTTGATTGGATCCATCTTCGAGATGAGCATGGTTGTATGATTCAGCATGTACTGCCTCAAACGCTTGGCGGCCCAGGCTAGCGCGCAACAAGTTTTCTCCAGCATTGAGTATCGAGATTCACAGTCTGTGAATTTCTTGCTCAAGTAATAGATTGCATGCTCTTTTCTCCCCGTCTCGTCGTGTTGACCGAGAACACAACCCATGCTCCCCTCAAGAACCGTCAAATACATTATCAAGGGTCTCCCTGCCACCGGGGGTATCAAAATAGGAGGCTCCTGCAGATACCTCTTTATTTTGTCGAACGCCTTTTGACAATTTTCGTTCCACGTTACAGCTTGATCTTTCTTTAACAGCTTGAATAATGGTTCACACGTGGCCGTTAGGTGAGATATGAACCGGGCAATGTAGTTCAACCTCCCTAAAAACCCGCGCACCTCTTTCTCTGTTTTAGGCGTCGGCATTTCTTGAATCGCTTTTATTTTAGCAGGATCGACCTCTATCCCTCTTTCGCTTACGATAAACCCCAGCAGTTTACCCGATCTCACCCCGAAGGTGCATTTGTTAGGGTTCAGCCTCAGCCTGAACTTCCTAAGTCTTTTAAACAACTTCAGCAGATTCACCAGATGCTCTTCCTCCGTCTGGGACTTAGCAATCATATCGTCAACATAAACTTCGATCTCTTTATGCATCATGTCGTGGAAAAGAGTCGTCATCGCACGCTGATATGTTGCCCCAGCATTTTTCAAACCAAAGGGCATCACTTTGTAGCAAAATGTTCCCCAAGGCGTTATGAAAGTAGTCTTCTCCATATCCTCTGGCGCCATTTTAATTTGATTGTAGCCTGAAAAGCCATCCATGAAGGAGAATACAGAGTACTGAGCAGTATTATCAACTAACACCTCAATATGAGGAAGTGGAAAATCGTCTTTTGGGCTTGCTTTATTCAAATCTCTATAATCCACGCACATCCGAACCTTGCCATCTTTCTTTGGCACTGGTACGATGTTGGCAACCCATGAGGGATACTTCGTCACAGCCAGGAAACTAGCGTCCCACTGTTTCTGAACCTCCTCTTTGATCTTCATTGCCATATCTGGTCGTGTTCTGCGAAGCTTTTGTTTAACTGGCGGGCAATCTTCTTTCAGTGGCAGGCGATGCACAACCATATCAGTATCGAGCCCTGGCATATCTTGATACGACCAAGCGAATACATCATTATACTCTCGGAGCATTTCAATCAGTTTTCGCTTGATATCACTCTGCAGTGCGGCTCCAATACGAATATTCTTCTCAACCCCTTCCGACCCCAAATTGATAATTTCGATAACCTCGTCATGAGGCAGAATGGCTCTTTCCTCTTGCTTCACTAACCAAGACAGTTCTTCAGGAACGTCGCTATCTTCGACAACCTCTTCTTCGGTCTGGAATACCGGGTGCTCGAAGTCGGGACGAGTCATAGGTGGTTCAAGGATGTCATCTGAAAATGTTATCCTGCAAAAGGAAGGGTTAAGTGCTTCAAAATGCGTATAAATCGAATAACCCCATTGCCATTTTATTGAAAAATACAAAACAAGAAAGACAGGGATTACAGTATTTGCACATGAAAAAACGCCATTTATTTAATGATTAACACGCAATGTTTATAACAACACGGCCCTAAGCAAATCCTGATGCCCCGGGCAAGACATCAGATTATTCAACAATTAATAAAGCAAAGCATTACTGTTTAAAAGTCACAGGAACAAGCTCCTGAATAGACCAGTTGCACAGTCCTTGTCCTGGCGTGCTTGGTTGAATCCAGGCATCCATATCACAGTCGCTGTCCCCTTCATCAGATTCTGAAGCAGCATTGACAGTTTCATGACATACTCCACTGGCAGAGATGGTGATTGACTTTCTGAAATGAGGGGCCCCCACAGAAGGAGTTGATGACGACGGTCTGTACCCCAGTCCGAACCGGTCCATTTTCACAGGAATGTCCAGCACTTTGCCCCAGCCCTTGGCTTCTCCTGCTTCCACCAGCGCTTGAGCTTCTTTATACGATGAGACAGCTATCTCTGGCACCTTGCTCGGCCCTGGACCTTTGTCCTTGATGCGCACACCTTCGAATGCCTGGCATGGCGTCTCGTGGATCTCTCCGTCGACTTCCACATATTTAAACGAAGATAGATGGCTGACCAGGATGTCTTCTTCTCCGCACACGGTGACTACGCTGTCTCCGACCATATACTTTAACTTCTGATGCAGGGTCGACGTGACTGCCCCTGCCCCATGAATCCAGGGTCTTCCAAGCAAGCAGCTGTACGCAGGCTGTATATCCATGATATAAAACTCAGTTGCAAACACTTCCGGCCCCACTTGCAGAGGCAAGGTAATCGATCAGAAGACTGTTCTCCGCGTGCCGTCAAACGCTCTGACTACCAAATCACTGGGTGTACACAAAATCCCTCGAACATCCAGCTTCATCATAGCCTTCTTAGGCAGCACATTCAAAGACGACCCAGTGTCAACCAATACGTGCGACATTGTTGATCCCCTACACTCCACAGACACGTGTAATGCCATATTATGATCCCTCCCTTTCGGAGTCAAGTCAAAATCAGTAAAGCCAAGACTGTGGCCTGCATTCACATGTGCCAATACTCCTTCTAGCTGATTTACGGATACGTCCTGGGGTACGAAAGAAGTGTCCAGGACTTTCAACAAAGCGTTTCGGTGAGCTTCCGAACACAACAGCAATGACAAGATAGATATTTTGGACGGTGTCTGCTGTAGATGCTCCACAATCTTATAATCACTTTTCCGAATTAAGCGCATGAATTCTTCTACATCTTTCGATGCTGCTTCTTTTTCATTTGCTTGTACCGGAACATTCTCAACCGCTTTCCCTTTTCCTTTCGCTAGCCTTTCGGCCTCCACCTCAGGAGATATAAAGATCCTGCCGCTCCTCGTCATGCCTCCTGAACCAACAACATTATCCACAACCTCCGCTGACTGCTTGTTAACATCGATCTTAATCCCATCACAATACACCTCTAGCCCATATGACCATGGGACTGCTCTCGTGTTCTCATACGGGATTGGCCCGGCTTTAGTTATGGTAATCGGTGGTCGCTGAGCTGGTGCTGCAATAGTGATCGTCTTCCGAGGAATCGTCACCATGGCCACATCACTCCGATTATCCACTACTGCCCCTGCAGGCTCATCAGTTGCCGCTCGATCAAACTGCAATATACCTTCATCAATTAAGGCCTGAATGCCTTTCTTCAGATCCTCACACCCCCCAGCCAGGGCCCAACAATCTAAGCAGTACTCATTACAACCCGGGTAAACACCTCCCTGCAACAGTCTGCTCTTTATTTCGCTCAGCGGCGTCTTCAAATCCTCCACATTCATGATCAGATTCAACCCTTCCTCCGTTAGCACGGCGTTCGCCCCATGATTAGGCATGGGTTTCTGGACTATATTCGGAACTGCCGTTCCGAAGTTGATAGACTTGTTGTCCAAGAGATCCTGCACAACGTGCTTAAAAGCATGACAACCTTCGATATCATGGCCCGGGGCCCCAGAATGAAACTCGCAGTGCCTATTTGCATCGTAGCCGAACGGGGGAGTTCCTGTTATCGGCGCCAAAGTTCTTTTCTCTACCAGATTCAATCCCAACAATGTCTGCAATAAATCAGCATAGGTCGAGGGAGGCTTCTCAAACACTCTTCTCGGCTTATTACCCTGGAATCTTCGCTGAGCTTGCTGTGCCCCCTGCTGAGGCTGCTGCTGCTGTGGCATTGGTTGCTGCTGAACCGGTTGTTGTTGCTGGATTGGTTGTTGCTGATAAGGAATAGTAACACTCGACACTTGCTGCGGCTGACGATATTGATTTCTTCCCCTGCCTCGGCCTCGGCCTCGGCCTCCAAATACCGCGCTAGCTTCGCCCTGACGGCGCCCACCATAAGCTTTCTTATTACTGCCAGATGCAGTTGATTCGTCAACTTGGAACTTTCCTTGCTTAATATTACGCTCAATCTTTTCCCCCATCAGAATCAGGTCTGAAAAACTGGCCAGAGACGTATGAAACAGCATATCATGAAACAGCCCGGTGAATGTGCCAACAAACATATCGTTCATTTCTTTATCTTCCACAGGAGGACGGACCCTGGCAGCCATATCGCGCCACCTTTGCGCGTACTCTTTAAAACTCTCCCCCTTCTTTTGCGAAAGCCCGGCCAACTGGACCCGATTGGGTGCCAGGTCGCTGTTATACTTGTAATGGGCTACGAATGCCTCCGCCAATTGTTTCCAAGTCTTGATATCAGTTGGCTCCAACCCCATGTACCACTCTAAGGAAGGGCCCGACAGACTATCCTGAAAGAAATGCATTAGCATTCTTTCATCAGTGGAGTATGCAGACATCTTTCTGTAATAAGCTCGCACATGCACTTTCGGACATGTGTCTCCTATGTACTTATCGAACGCAGGCGCTTTGAATTTAATGGGCACCCTCAAGCCAGGTACCAAGCCCATAGTTGCCATGTCCAAACCCACAACACTCTGATTCAGGACTCCCTTCATTTGCTCTTCTAGCATTCTAATCTTTTGAGAATCATCCATCGGCCCTTCAAAACCTCCTCCGGAGAAGGCGTCCTCCTGCTGATCCTCTTGCCACATACCGTTTCCAGCCCCGTATCCATCATATGCATTATTACGTCCAACTCTGATCTGATTCATCCCCGGACCTCGGCCTCTGTTGCCGTACCCTTGAACACCTCCAGCAGGACCTCCAGCCATAAATCCAGTACCATTTCCGTTTCCAAAGCCTCCGTAACCCTGATTGACCATACCATAACCATCTTGCCCAAAGCCTTGAGCATTAAAGCCATACTTGCCAGTGTTGTCGAATCCCTGATCGTTGAATCCGAACCCAGTATTGACAAAGCCATTGCCTCCGAGATTATCTCCCACATTGACATCACCCAGCCCAACATTATGGACAGCATTTTCATTCCCTACTCCGACGTTACCATTCACAGCAGTGGTAGCGTTGTTGACGTTAGCGGCAGGTATATTGACCACAGGCGGAGCCACTGGCGTGGGAGTGCCGTCTCCATGAGCAGTATCAACCCGGACAGACTGATGATCGTCATTACCATGACCAGCGTTGCGAGCCAACAGAGGCTGGACCATGGCCTGCAAATTCTCTTGCCCTTTTGCTATAGCTTCCATGGTCTGCATGAAGAGGGCGAGCTTCTCGCGCACATCCTGCATCTCGTTCTGAATCTGGTCCATGACTTTCCAACAGTTGGATCGTGTAGAATAGCGGTGCGGAGGTTGATCTGGAATCCTGTTAAGTACCTGGTGCAAAGCAAGAAATAAGACACCATTCAAAGATTACTTGTCATGCAATATGAACATGAATGCAATGCAATGTGTCTGTGCATTAGGGGAGTTCATTCCCCCAGTTCTAGTGCGAAGGTGCCGGTGCAGTGACAGTGCTGACAATAAGAGTACCGGAGCTGAATCATAGAAAGCCTCATATATTGCAGGGAAAATCAATAAGCCCAGGGTACAATATCACTGAGAGTACAAAGAAGGCATGACCTCAACCAACAATCCTGGTGATGGTCAGCACTATGCAAATAAAGCATACAAGTAACTATATGAAATGATCAAATCCTCCCAAAAGTCTGGTACTCCTCTATCAACTTCTTGGTCTCCGGATGGCTTGGTCGATCAAGCAGACCTTCAACAAGCTGGTTTCTCCTCTTAAGGACACGGCGTACGTCTTCAGCAGTTTCTTCCCATGTTGCTTCTCCGAAGCAATCTTCTAGTTTTCGCTTTTGGGACACAACTTCATCTCTGCCTTTGATTGCCTTGTTCAGTGCATGCTGGACACTATACCGGTTCATCACTTCTTCCTCACACTTCTTGATGCTAGACTTCAACTTCTCTTCGAGGTCGGAAATTTGCTGCTTCAGCTTATCTTCCCTCTTCTTGTTGTTGGTGAGTGTAGCATTCCAAGTCTTATTGCAAGAGAATATCTCTCGGTGTGCTGCGTCGAGCGCTTTCTTTTTGGCTTCCAGCATGTCATGGGAACTTCTGAACTCTTGCCCCAGACGTTCACGCTTTTTCTTTTCCTCGGTCAACTCAGCTCCTAACCTGTTTACCAGCTCAATCTGTTGCTGGAAAGCATATACGGCCTTATTTTTCTCGCTGCGTGCATGGGCTAACTCTTGCTCTAATCCTTCGTTAATCTTCATTAAGGCTTCTTTCTCTCTCACAACTTGTTCATAGACTTCTCTAGGAACAGTGGTCGGCTCTGCTACCGGAACGGGAACGAGAATTGGTACATCTGGGAATGGCATCCTCAACTGACTAGCCCTCTCCTGAATCCAAACTCTATAAGGTGCATAGGCCTGACAGTCATTCTTTCCTAACAACGGCTTCCCTTTGCGGTTAATACGCGTCCAGGCATGTTGCAACTTGGCTAACAATTCCCCCTTCAAATCTCCAGTGAAGTACAGAGATTCCTGTACTTCCTCCTCCTGAGGTGGATTCTTCAGCGCATATCCGAACTGGCGAACGAATAGAGAAGGGTTGTAGTTGATACACCCTTTTCTTCCTATCAACGGCACATTAGGATACCCAGAACAACTGAAGATGAGCTCAGATCCCAACAGGTCTCGATCAAACCACTCCATATCTTCCGACGATAGCCTCATCAGGCGCTCTGGCCAACCGACTGGAACTGTAGTCTCTGCAGCAGATCTTCCCTTAGGAAGGTGACTCTCAAACCACATACTCAACAAGGGCACACACAGGTGAACATTCTTCCCTCTTCCCTTCTCATTCTTGTAATGCAGTGAGTGGTAGAGATCTCCGAGTAAGGTAGGTACAGGATTACCAGCGGCGAACAAGTAGAAAGCATCGAAGTCCACAAAATCTGGTATGTTGGGGAACAAAACTATACCATAAATGCACAAAGCCAACACAGCATTGAAAGCAACCCAGCACCCACTCTTGGCATACTCTTGGGCTTTACCAACTAAGAATTGAAATGAGAAGCCTGGAACTCCACGGGAAACAGTAGTCACAAGTTCAGAAGCATCAACATGCAAGGCTTTTGCCAATTCCTCCGGCTTGGGTTTGGCATCATAATGAATGAATGGAACCTGATTCTGCACGGGCAGCTCAACATACTCAGCGTATTCCTCCAGAGTTGGTCCCACAATAAAGTCAGAGAACGTAAAGCACCTCAAAGCAGGGTCGTAGAATTGCATCAAAGCATACAGCCCATCTAACTCTACCTCTGTAGGTTTGCACACCAATCTCAGTAATCTACCATAGCTCATCCGGAAACTCCTACGAACACCCTCATCAGCAAGAGAGATCAACCCCAGTAAAGGAACAATATCAGGCGTAGGCAATTTGTAAGCAACCGTTCTCCTTAAGCTAGTCATGATCACAACTCAGAAGTCTGGGCACTAGAACTAGGGAAATGCAAATGCACCTGCAGCACAGACACACGTTAGTGAAATGCAAATGGTAATGGATATGCAGGCAATGCAATGCAAGTGACATTCAACAGGGACCAAAGCTGCAGCTGAATAGCCTAAACCCAATCAAGAAAGGTCTCAGATAGACCATCCAGAAGTCATCAAACCTTGGTCTCAGATAGACCTGAAATAAAACTCCAACACTGGTCTCTGACAGACCTCAAAACATAACTCCAACTGGTCTCTGATAGACCTCAAATCACATCTATAATCGGTCTCTGACAGACCTCAGAACACATCTCCAAATGGTCTCTGACAGACCTCAGGACACATCTCCAAATGGTCTCTGACAGACCTCAGGACACATCTCCAAATGGTCTCCGACAGACCTCAGGACACATCTCCAAATGGTCTCCGACAGACCTCATAACTCTCCATAAATAACCAGGATCTCTGATCAAGAACAACCGGTATCTGAAGGTCTAGTTACCTGCATAACCCTGAATCCCCTCACAGGTGGGTGACCCTATAACTGGCACAAGGTACGGCATCCTATGCGGTCGTCGGCGTCACAGACTTTCAGGGTTGATGATACGATTCCCAGAAGGAGTGGCATCATCAATTCCTGAAGAGGCCTCACTTAGCCAACTTCCAAATGATCGGTCCCCAGAGTCGACAATCCAACTAACCAGCAACCCACGCCAACCAAAGGAAGGGGCAGGAGGCCAACCAGAGGAACCTCGTCTGAGTGTAGATTTCATGGGACACCAAAGCAAGCAAAGCAAGCGGGCGCCCACTAATTTCTACTCTAATTCTAGGTGCACTCAAGCCCAGGTCCGGCTTATCTCTCAATATCAGAACACCCGTCACACCCCAGATACAGCAATAATAATCAATATATAAAGCTGAAAATACAAGGTTAGAAATATAAAATAACTCCATACAAAATCCTCGACGGGAAAAATAAGCGTTAGGATTGACTCTCTCAAGGGACGTTGGATCCCAAATGCATAAGAACCATCGCAGTCCTTAGCAGCCAGGGGGCGTTGGGTCCCCAGCAGAGTCGCCAGCTGTCGCTACTGCGAAAATCGGCGCCGGCTGAACAGAAGAGTCGCCACCGTGCGTTATTTATCCCACGGGAGGGAAAGGGAACGCTCAGAGTAAACCTCGCAAAGACGGGAAAGGTATGGTCGTCGCAACCAAAACCTGGGTTCGGGAGTCGGTTACGCAAGGGGAAGGTATTAGCACCCCTCACGTCCGTCGTACTCGACGGGATCCACGCTTGTTTTCGGGTATGGATTGTTATTCTATCTACGCTAAAGGTCTGGGGTTAAAAGAAAAGAAAATAAAAATAGAAAAATGACTCGGCAAAGTATCGCACTTTATGCCTACGTATTCCCGTCTGGAACGAGAAATCAGAGTCAACGTAGTTCGCCTACCTACGGGAAAGGAGGGGAAGGTTGCTCGCTAGGATATCGCATCCTATGCCTACGTACTTCCACACTGCATGGAAGATCAGAGCAAACGTAGTTCGTGCCACGTACGACACAAGCTTGTCTTGGTTGATTTTATTCCTTCTGAAAAAGGTTTTTCTGATTAACAGTCCAAGAGGACAAAAATGACGTCTTGATGAGTTCACATTCTTTTACGGAAGAAGTGTCTTTTATTGTGTTTGAAATCTTTATGGTGTTTTTCTGTTTGTTTTGAGAAAGAAAGAGATAGAACTCTAACCTACGGTTGCGAAGGGAATCAAACTAACCTAATGTTATCATGCATGGGTTAAGACCTAGTGTCTATCATGCTCCTCTCTTGCACAGAGAGAAACAGAGATCCTACGGGATAGGTTGAAACAGAAACAATACCAGATATATACAGTAAAGCAGTAAAATGCATGGATGCAACAGTACGAGCGAGGCAAGGGAGTCCCACTCAACCTCGAACCTAGAAAACAATAGGCAAAAGTGAACAGGCTTCACTTTCAACCCAGCAGGGTAAACAGCAAACAATACAGTTCAGAAAACCAATCAATACATCAGCAAATGAAATACAACAGCAATAAAACAAACAGCTTCAGCAGCTCTGAATCAACATCTGGCTTCAAGTAATCTCCAATCAGTTACAGTCTTCAACAAGCATCAATCTCCATCTTCATGGCCTTCAGGCAAGGGCTTTGATCATCAGTCTTCTATAAGCAATGGCTTTTCTTCATGCTCAAACCTCCAGGATGAGAGATCAGTCACAAGAGTGAATTGGGTGTTAAGCAATCAGTTGACTACCAAAGGTGGTGAACAGACTGCTTCTAACACAAGAGACATTTTCTCTCAAGAGTTCTATCTCATAGACACTATCACCAAGCCTTCCAAAGGAAGGGGGTGAGTGTCTTAGAGAGACTCTGAATCACAGAGAAGAATGGATGCAGACAAGGCAATCCATGTTTGAGAAACAAGCTTTCTAATATAGAGCTCTGCCTAGCTCCTAAACCCTAGTCTCCTCAGCATCTGCTAGCAAGAATCTCCTCCTCAACTCTGACAGTTGATCTTCAATCTTTGAATCTCCAATGGTCTTCATCTTCACAAGTCTTCAGCTCTCCCAGGGCCCCAGACAAACCCAATACCCAAGCAAGCAAACAATAAACCCCAGAGGGCACACCACACCAGACAAACAGATATACAGACAGTATTAATAGCAGTAGGGGAATCCTGACTTTTTCTAAGGGATCTAGTAGCTACCCATAGCCCTTATAGTCCCATAACTAATCTATTCAAACCCTAAGTCCTAAGGGAAATGAAATCAAACTTCTTAAGTTGTCACCTAAAACCCTAGTTTTGTTCATGATGTTCAAGCATTTATTAATCACCTAAAATTAACTCCTAAAAATGGGAACTAAAATATTTCTACAAGTTGAGTATCTCATCTAAACAATATAAAAGAATGACCAAAAAATATTAAAGCATGTAAGAGAACAAAAATCATTAAAATGATGCATGAAATGAAGCTATTTAATATGACATTTATTTAAAAAATATGGAAAAAATATGAAATAAAAATAAAAACGAAATTTTATTTCTCTATAATTTTCTAGACATTTTAATGAAAAAGATGTAAAAAGAATGAATTAAAACGCATTTTCTATGAATTTATTATGAATTTTTGAAGTGAATGAAAAATTAAAATGAATTAAAAACACAATTGGAATTAAATGAGAAGGAGGGGGTATGAATAGAAATTCGCTCCAGTTCAAATCAGGATGGGCCACACAATGGGGGGTGCAATCAGCGCTTTTACCAAGGCCCAGTCATCACTCAGAATTGGTGAAAAATAAAAAGGACGCTGGGGGGTGAGAAAAGAAGAGAAATCACGTTCAGGTTGCAATTGGGCTTAACATTGGGGGTGGGAATAGCATAAAATTCTGAGGCCCGCCCGTTTCAATTAATGAAACGGCGCGTTTTGGCCAACTCAGTAATCTCCCTCCAAATCTGAAATTAAATGAGAACCGTTGGATCACGCTCCAAGTCAAAAGTCCAACACGCCTTGAAGGGTCCAGATTTCGTCTTCCTCACTTGATCTGAAACTTAGGGTTTCATCCTCCATGAACATCCATGCACGAACCAGACTTACACCTCTCTGTTCTCCATCTCCAGGCCACGAATCCACATGCTATAAACACGAAAATTATTCTAAACCTCTCCCTCTACAATCCTATGATCTTAATTCAGTCTGAAACTCAATAAATCCCTCAACCCGATAGCATCAATCTCTGGTCACCATGGATATACACTGAGATGCACCATTACAATCCTCCATCAAACTTACCCTAACCTAACCTACAACTAATGGTGATTAATCTGATCCATCAAACTAACATTCTAATGCATTAACCTAATAGATTCAAGCCCTAACAGCTTATGGCACCTGCTAACAATTGTCACCAATCCTCTCCAAATTCATCCTAATTGTTCTCCTAACCACCTAGATCAAATCTAAACTAACAACAACATGTTAAACTAACTAAATCGAGCTGTGTGAATGAAAACTCACCTGGTGCAAAGCTTGAAAACAGCTATGGAGGATTGAGGATCTGAGGCTTTTGAGACTTGGATCTTGATCTACACACTCAATACTCAATTCTGTATGCAATATTTTGGAGCTTCCTAGCTTGAATTATGCTGTCCAATGAAAACTTCAACTTTGATGTTCTTGAAGAAAGTGCACGAAAATGGATGATAATCACCAAAACTTTGCTTCAATTCTGATCTAGGATGATGATGGAGCAAGATTGAATTGATGTGGATGATGATTTTGTGAAGAATTTGTGAGATTGGAATGAAACTTCAAAGAGAAAGAATGAGGGAATTTTGTGAAAATCTTGGTGCAAATGAAGCCAACCCTTGCTAAATTCTCATTTCATGCTTATATAGACTTCATATGAACATTCTAGATCCATCTTGCACATTCCCTTGTTTTCCAACTTTGATCCATTTTGGTCATGTTTCTTCAATTACAAGTAACCAAAGATAACTTTCTTTTTTCCTTCTAAACTCAAAAAAGTGTTTGAACCATTGTTCTTAGAATTGTTTTTCCATTCAAAATCATATATTGGAAGTCTCCATTTGGACTCATAAATCTCCCAAACCATTTTCCATCTTGAATTTATTCACTTTATAAGCCATTTTAATTCATATTTTGACCAATTATGCAACATCATGCTATGAGCTTCTCCAATAATTTGTGACCTTCTTTCTAGACTTAAAATCCCATTTGGAGCAAGTTTGATGTTGTAAGTTTTTCCATTTGAGGCCTCCTTGTATGAGTTTTGGACATAGGTTAAAATGACCTGTAATTCACAAATGCCCAAAATACCCTTTGCTTGCCAAGACCATAAGTTGAGTTCCACACATCATATGAAGGCATGCCATACCATTATAGAAAGCTAAGACAATGAGGAACAATTCTTGTGTTGACCAAGAATTCATTTGAAATCTCCTTGAGGGGTAAAAATTGCTTGGAAGTCAAGTCACTTTCACAGACAAAAATTCAGATACCCCAGATGACCTGTAACTTGCAAGGACCATAACTTGAGTTCTATAAATCTCCTTGAGGTCTTCCACCACTCAAATTAAAGGTCTTGAGATCCTCTACAAGTTTCATGTTGGCCAAGAAGCCATTTGAAGTTTGCATTTTGACTTATCTTGCTTGGAAATTTGACCTAAACTAGGGGATTTTACAGAGAAACCCTAATTTAGTAACTCCTCTCCTCCTTGATTTCTCTTGAATTCTCCTTGGCATATCTCCATATCCTTCTTTATATGTCAAATGATGAACCCCACATCTCTCCACTAGACTTGAATGCCCCTTAAATCAGTCAATTGACCTAGGGTTGACCTAGGGTTGACCCAGATGAAACCCTAGTTGACTGTCTTCAACTGTAGCTCTTATGATCACATCAACAACTTGTCTTCTTCTCCAAATGACTTTCTAAGCCTCTCATAATGTCTAGATACTCTCCATGCCTTCAATTCACAGCTCACAATCCTCTTGTTGATCCTCAGACACCCTCAGCTAGGAGATGGACTCAAGGCTTGATCTGCTGAACTCTTTGCTTTCAAATTCTTTCCTGATGACTTGAATGAGGTTGAATTGGAATAATAACCTCTTGATAGGCCTCTAGAGATGAGAATAATGATTGGTCCCCTGTTGAATGACTTGTTATGCTTATGCTATGCAGATGTTTAGTCTATGTACATGACTCTATATGCAAATGCTAATGATAATGAAACATGAACCAAGTGAATAAGGTTAGGCAAATTTTAGGGTGCAACAATATCCAATACCCTTCCTGTTGTTTCTGCTTACACCATAGATCATTGAAGCCATCTTGCTTCTATCTAGGCCTCTTGACAGAAACTTCTGAAAACTATAGTCATATTCTTCTAAAATGTTTTTAGATTTTGACTTAGTTTCAGCTTCATAATCTTGTTGAGTTTTTTCTAATTCATTTTTAATTTTCAAATTGTTTGCTTTAAGCTCAACAACTTCTGATTTTAGAAGATCATTCTTAGATACAAGATTGTTTTCAAGCTTCTTGTACTTGAGCTTAATCTTACTATAGTTTTCCAGCATTTTAGATAAACTCTCAATAAGTTCTGCTCTAGAAAGTTCAGAAAATACCTCTTCAGAATCAGATTCTGATTCAGATCCAGATGTTTCTGCATAGTCCTCCACGTCAGCCATAAGTGTCATGTTTGCACATTCTTCTTCTGACTCTGATGAAGATTCAGATGCAGCTGAATCATCCCAGGTTGCCATTAGAACTTTATTTTTATTATCAGACTTCCTTCTTGGCTTCTCCTTCAGAAGTTTTTGGCATTCATTCTTATAGTGCCCAGGTTCCTTGCATTCATAGCAGACCACCTCTTTCTTTCCAGATCTTCCGTGTCCAGAAGACTCTTTACGTTGATCTAGTTTCTTGAAGTTTCTGAACTTCTTCTGTTTATGCTTCCAGAGTTTGTTGATCCTTCTGGACAGCAGGGACAATTCATCTTCTTCTTCAGAAGAAGATTCTTCAGAACTTTCTTCTATAACCTGCAAAGCTTTGGAAGATTTGTTAGACTTTATAGCAACAGACTTACCTTTCTTCTGAGGTTCGTCTTCTTCTAGTTCAATCTCATGACTCCTCAAAGAGCTGATAAGTTCCTTCAGTGTGATCTTGTTCAGATCCTTTGCAAGCTTCAGAGCTGTGACCATTGGTCTCCATCTGGTTGGCAAACTTATGATGATCTTCTTGACATGATCAGTAGTGGAGTAACCCTTGTCCAGAACTTTCAAGCCAACTGTGAGAATCTGAAATCTAGAGAACATAGCTTCTACAGATTCAGATTTCTCCATTTTGAAGGCTTCATATTTCTGGATTAGCGCTAGAGCCTTGGTCTCCTTTACTTGGGAGTTCCCTTCATGAGTCATCTTCAAAGATTCAAACATACCAAATGTTGTTTCTCTATTAGTAATTTTCTCATACTCAGTATGAGATATAGCATTTAGTAGAATGGTTCTTGCTTTATGATGATTCCTGAATTCTTTCTTCTGAGCTTCAGTCATTGACTTTCTGTCAATCTTTTTGCCATCCCCATCAGTGGGGTGAACATAACCATCAATGAATAAATGCCAAAGGTCAGCATCATATCCTAGAAAGAAGCTTTCAATTCTATCTTTCTAGTAGTCAAAATTCTCACCATCAAACATGGGAGGTTTAGTGCTGATTCTATCTATGTCCTCATATTTGTTGTTGGATGTTGAAGCTTCAGCCATAATGTATCAACCAAAATATATCAAGAGTTTTCCCACTGGATCTTTTCTCTTTCACAGTTAAGTGATAGCACAACAGAGCCGGAGCTCTGATACCAACTGAAGGTGGGAAAAACACTTAGAAGAGGGGTTGAATAAGGGTTTTGAAATAATTATGTCAATAAAAACAACACATTATTTTTATCCTAGTTCGTTGAACTCAACTAATCTAGTCCACCCTACTAAGGTGATTTTCCTTTCTCAATAAGGACTTAATCCACTATATTCAAACAGATTACAGTGTCAACCACTAAGAACAACTATCTTAGTCTTCTCAAGAAATCCTGACCACAACTTGGTCTTCTTAAGGAACCTTTTACAAATAAATTTAAACTAACAAGTGTTTAAGATGCTTCTAAAAAGCTATATCACAACTGTGATTTTTACACTTAGATTAAGAACGAATAAAAACTATTCAACTTATGAAATATATTGTATGAGAGTTTGAGAGTAGTTTTCAATTTGATTTCTCAATAATTCGTCAACTTTGAAATGTTGTTGAAGACATCCTTTTATAGAGCAGAAAGTCTAATGCTTGAAGACTGTGCGTAGCAGAGTAGCTGTAGCATTTTTGTCTTCTATTGACTTTATCTTTCCCAGAAGAGGAATGTTCAGACAAATCCCTTTTGTCTGATTTCCTGTGCCATACATGAATAAGGAAAGAGTCGTTTGGAATATGCCAACAGATATATCTTTGAATAATATCTTATTCAATAAGCTTTTGTCTCAAAGTTATCAACATCAGAGTCTTGAAGTGATCAGAGTTTGATGGTATCAGAGTCTTGATGTTATCAGAGTTCTGCAGCCAATGTGCTTCAGCGTGAATATCAATCAGAGCAGAGTTTGAATATCAGAGCCTCTGTACTTGCAGCGAAAAGTACTTTCAGAGTCTTCTTGAAACAATGCTTGAAACTCTTCATACAAATTCTTCAACTACATTTCAGAGTCTTTTGCAGCTTCTGCTTCAGAGTCTTCTGCAGCTTCTGCTTCAGACTCTCTTCTGGCAGCGCTCAGAGTCTTCTGATGACTTACTTCTAATGCTTCAGAGCTTTGCGTAGAGTAATGTTCAGATGCATTTTTGCTTCCAAAAGAATATTTAATTTAATATCTGAAACAAAAACACTTGAACAAAATTAGAGTATATATTTTCTTAATACAAAACTTCATTAGTGTTATCATCAAAACATAGAGATATATTAAACACCAATCTGTATTCTAACACACTCTGGGTTGTCTTCGACGTAGACCTGGATTAGGTTGTGCTCGACGTTTGGTCAGCCATAGGCCCGGTCCAGAACAAGAGCACTCCAAGTCGTTGCCCTCAGGCATGGGGTCAATGACTTAGAGTCAGTCCGTGTGTCAAGGAGAAGCCAAGAATTCTACACGAGGAGAGCCTTCATTTGGGGCTTGCGATTGTGAGTCTGCACCGTCGTGGACGCTGTTCACGAATTCGCACCCACGAGACGATGTTTTACTAGCGACTAGTTGAATTTCGCCTTCGAGAAAGATGCGTCGCGCAGGGAATGTGTTCGGGAGCTCAACCTGTGCTCGCATTGAGCGTTTAGCTATACTCGTGAGTTTTCAAGCTGCTCGTAAATTTGCTCTAAAATTTTCATCGAGGCCATGCTCGCGGATGAATGCGAAAGTTCGTCGCTTGTGTCCCGACAAAGGTTGCTCGACATCTTGGAGTCTGGACAGTTAACGAAACTTGAAGAGACAATGTTACGTCTCCTCGAGACAACGGTCGACGGGACTTGAAGAGACAACATTCTATTTCCTTGAGCCACGTGTCAAAGTCATTTAATGCATAATTATGGCCTATGAGTAGGGGTACTAATGAGCTAGGAGGCGACACATTTTCCTATGCCACAGAGTTGGCTCATAAATAGTGAAAAGTTTATGGCCATTTGCACATTTTCGTATTCACTTTTCCTTCTACTTTCCTTTGAGCTTCAGAGTGTTTTCTCTGCCGTCGCCGCCGTCATCACCAACTTTCTTAAAATCAACTTCATCTACTCTTCAAATCAAGTAAGCTTTCTTTATCTAATCTTCCATTTGTATGTTAGTTTTAGAATGCAAATTAGTTCTAGAATGTAGGTTGTTTTTAGAATGCATGCATTTTCTCTATGTTGGGTTTCAGAGGGTGTTGGTATTTGGGGTTGTTTGGCCATTTCCAAACACCGGCGATAGGAGATTTTATGCGAGAACAACCTGGTTTTGAGTAGAAAATCACTCTCGCGCCACCGTTTATGCGGTGAATAGGACTTGTGTCGATGGAGCTTGTGAGTTTTCCGATGAAGCTCTATGTCGAAGAGGCTCTTCCTCGCGTAGCTCATAAGTTTCAAATGAAGCTTCATGTTGAGGAGGCTCCTCCTCGTGAAGTTCATGAATTTTGTGATGAATATCCGTGTATTTTTTGATGAATCCTTGCGTCGAGGAGGATTTTCCTCTTGAAGTTCATGAATTTTATGATGAATATCTGTGTATTTTCTTATGAATCCTCACGTCGAGGAGGATTTTCCTCGTGATTTTGTCGATGGGTCAACTGAGACCTCCGTCGAGGAAAAGATCTTCGTGACTTCCTCACTCGATGTTGAGTAAGGGCTTTGGTCAGGAACAATGTCCTCGTGCCTTTCTTTGCCATTGCACTTGATTTACAGTGGAAGGGTGAATTTGATTTAATCGCCAAATTCACTATTGTCCTATGTATTTCAGTTTTCTATGGCTCGCAGCGCTGAAGGTCTCCACCTGGTCGACACCATCATCGATCTTAAATTTGCTTGGGTCGGGCCGAAACCCCGAGGGATAGCCTCGCATTTTGCAGATTCCCCAGAAACAACATTTACAATTGTCGAGGAAGGTGTCGGGGTTTCGGGGGCTCCAGAGAATTGGAAGGTCTATAAGACTGACCGGGACGAACGAATCTGCTCGTGTTTCCTAGGGAATTGATTTGCCATGTACAAGTACACCTTTAAAGAGATAGGGCTCCGGTTGACATTCAGCGGCCTTCAAATGGGAACTTTTGACCAGCTGGAGCTAGCCCCCTCACAACTGCACCTGAACTCGGTCGCCTTTATTCGGGCCTTCGATATTGTGTGCCAGTACCTCGAGATTGGTGCCATAATTCCTCTATTATTTCACTGCTTCCACCTTCAATGATAGACTTTGCATGGGAAGCATAATTGGGTGTCCTTCAAGCAGTCGAAGAAACTGTTCAAGATGTTCACGGAATCCGTTTTAACCTTTAAGGATAGGTATTATATGGGCAAACCTGCGTCTCGAGTAGCCATCAAATCTGTGTTCAAGCGTGTACTTGTAACCGAGAAAGACGGAAGTGTGCGTCTTGACGAGGATGGGAACGCAGTAACGATGCTAGTTTCAATGTTCACTCTTCAATGGAGAAACACCCACTTTGAAGAGAGCATGAGTTACTATATCACCAAGTCTAATGAGTTGGACCCTGAGGACCAATGTGGCTTTGACAAATTAGTGAAGTTTGTTGACAACTTTGTTTCCGTTCAGTGGCAGACCAAGAACGGGGAGGCTATCCTCGACAAGCGGGGCTAACCCATATATAAGGCTCGGTATATTAACACCAAGGAGCTTCTTGAGTGTAATACCGTCGAGGAAGCTAGATTGCTTTTAGGTAATTGTTTGCCTTTAATATGTTTGTGTTTATTCTTTCTTAGTATATTTACTTGTGTTTGTCATTTATCGTAGGTAACATGGCAAACCTTCAGGAACGCATGCTCAAGATGGCGATGGCCAAATGGAATGCTTCGAAAGGCGGAAAAAGGGGTTCCAAGATCAGGCTTGTTAACATCATGAACTAGTCCAAGGTTGACTCTAGCCTCGGCTCTTCTTCTTCCCTGGGTGGCGACCAGTCTTCTCCTCAACAGAACAAGGACACCCTGACAAAGAAGAGGCAGCTAGTGGATGATTTCATGGAGGTAGATCTGATGACGGAGGTGTTAGACGATGGCACAAATCTAGAAGGGGGGGTTGAATAGATCCCAATTAAAAAAATCAGTCGGCGCTACCAATTAAAAATTGGTTTTAAAAATATTTGATTTGCGGAAGCGACCGTGGAAAAATACCGTCTAAAACGAACCGTTATTAGAAGA
Organism: Lathyrus sativus; assembly: GCA_963859935.3. Taxonomy (NCBI): domain Eukaryota; kingdom Viridiplantae; phylum Streptophyta; class Magnoliopsida; order Fabales; family Fabaceae; genus Lathyrus; species Lathyrus sativus. The sequence continues at coordinate 942,045,106 of OZ012735.1, forward strand.
CCGGATATGCGTCTAGCCTTATGGAAATGATAATGAGCAAATAGAATCACCACACTAGTCATACTATCAATTGATTAATATCACTAATTAGTAAGAGTAGTTCCAATGCCAACCAAAATATGTAAACAATACAAGTGAATTTTGGTGTAGGAAATTTATCAAATACTTGGCATGCAAGGCACTCCAAGTGAGTTTTGTCTTGAGTAAGTCACTCTAGCTTCCTTGTACAATACTTTATTGTACTAGAGTTAAAAACAGTGTTAATCACTTACTCAAAACGAATGCTAACTTGATAAAATTGCTTATACTAAAATTACTCAATTATCAAGCAAAAATGAAAGTGTTGAAAAGTAAAGGAGACAAAGATTTGTTGGGGCAGTTCCCCCGCCGTCCTCGCTTCTGGGTACATCTTCCCTCAATTCTAAAACTATAATTGAGCTCGATATAATATAGATATCACTTGTAGAGTTGAGTTTATACAAGGATAGACAAGTAAAATATACAAACAAAATCTCTGGTTGTTGATGATGCTTTCTCTCCTTGTTCCTTGATTCAAGTTGAATCAAGTCCTTCGATTGTTGTTCATAGACCTACGATTACAGCCCCTTTGTTGAATAACCTTGTGTTCCTCAAACCCCGGCCCGAATGATCTCAAACACCAATAAATCGAACTCGAATCTCTCCTACGTAATTCACCGATTACCGCTACTAGTTTGACCGAACACACCGTTCCTCAATCACCTTCGCTCAACTTAATGTTGTAGAGACGATTCGTACCAAAAACCCCCAAATTTGACGAATCTTGGAGCGTAAGACCTTCAAGGTTTTATTCAAGAAAAACCTACCCCAAACTCAACCTGAACCTGATTTCCAATCGATGGTTTCAGACGTTATCACCTTGAACAGACCACAATGCACAACAAAAGTTGTTGAGTGTAATTATTGTGTTGTGAAATGTTGAGGATGAAGAGAACGAGGGCACCTATTTCACTTTTCTTGTTCTTGTGCAATTGACTTAATATTTCAATTATTGATGAGAAAAGAGCAGAAAACTTCTATATATAGTAACCAAAAACCAACAGTCTTAACCACTTTTCAAACAAAGTGGAAAGTCTTCAGCAACAGCATAAACGAGCAAACGGTCGACCATAGCAGGACTATGCGTCGACTCATAGTCTGCATTTTTAGGCAGATTCAAAATCTTAACAGCATGCGTCGACCATAGTTCAGTGTGCGCCGACCCGTAGGAAATTGCACTACTCCATGCGCTGACCATGCATCGACCTGTGGTCGACTCAAAGCCTGCATATTTGTACAAATGCTTGTTTTTGTGGATTTTGTGCTTCTAGGCATAACCAATGATCTTTCACTTATATTAAATCTTAATATGTCAAGTTAGATAGACATAAGAAAGATATGAAAGATGTGATATGCATTTGTCTTGTGGTGGTGGAGTCGAAAGACCGATTCATCCATGATTGCGTTTTGTTATTATCGAAACCCAAGTATGTATGGTACATGAGGATTTGCCCTCACATACTCCCCCTTTTTGATGATGACAAAATGTACGAAGCCAACGTGAGCAATATGCAATATTAGTAACCTCCCCCTTGCTTAATGCACAATGTTAATAGCCTTCCCCTTGCTTAATGCCCAATGTTAATAGCCTCCCCCTTGCTTAATGCCCAAATCACAAAGTCTTCTGTAATACCCCAAATTTTACCCTTATATTTAGTCAGTCATTTCGCATAGCATCTCATCTGTGCATCTGCTAACCACTATCAAGTCATGGAGGTGTTTGTTTTGCAGGATTGGTTCCAGGGGTATTTTGGTCATTTACGTGGATTCCGCTAATTCTTTGAAGACTGGCTGTTACTAAGCTTTGAGACACTTGAGACACTATTTCTGAGGCATTTATTTATCACATGGTTTGATTATATCAAGGCGTCATTACTACTGGAAAATTGGTCAGAAACATATTTGAATGTGGGCCATCCGTTGCCCATGTTTCGTTCTAAGACCGTTTGAGCAGTTTTTGTGTTCATCAATAAAGCATTTCGGACATACAGTAAGTGGGATTATTTTGAATTTATTTGGAGTTAATCAGGTTGCGGTTAAAATGGTCAAATGATACAAAGATGGTGAGTATCGTTCATAATACTGTCTAATACGGAAAGGGAAGTGAAAGTTTAATATTTGTGAATATCATTCGCGAATATTTATACTTTATAATTAGGAAGTAAATTCAAATATTTGTGGAAATGAGTATAAATAATTTCAAGTTGATCATTCATAGATGGCGTTTGAGAAGTGAATAAATATTGTTGAATTTCATTTCATAAATATTTGATTTACAAATGGAATGGACCAAGACAACTTTTGAATTCAATTCATTCATTTACAAAAGGATTACATTTTTACATGGAGTATCTATTCCAAGAAAATCCTAAATCCTAAAAACTCCTAAGGCTTCTTCATGATATCCTTCCCTTGAGTGCTCCACGAAATTCTCGATCACCTGCAAAAGAACAGAGAAACAAACAGAAGCAAGAAAGGGTTAGAAGTTATTTTTGACACTCTCAGAACAATGTCATCATCGAGTGCCGGGAGTGGCACGACCGAAGCCGCATCCTACCCCCGTTACCAATCTGAACCATCTGCGTCAGATCAAGTGGCTACTGTTTCTTATCTAAGGGGCAACCGAGAGAGAAAGAGATAAAAGAAGCGGGACTGATTCGTTTTTTGCCGTAATTGGATTCGTTTCAAAATCAAGTAAATATAGCACCATTCATCAAGTAAATCCCATTTGGTTTCCAAGACTGATACAAGGGTAAAGCAGCACAATCAATTTGGTCCTAAACCCGGATGCCGACGGGTATGAGCCACTTTGTGTTCAAAGTTTGTCAACACCTGAAATGCAAGCATCAAAACAGTATCAGAGTTTTCAAAGAAATCCATCACTGACTAAGAACCGAATTTTACACCTGCATCAGTTCTAAATCAAACAAGAAATTCATAACAGTGAAACTAGTTCAACAAGAAAGAACCAAGTCAAACAAATCTGCCACAAAAGGCTCAGAATACAAACCAAACTGCATCAGACAAAGCACAGAAACAACACAAATCATACCAGAAAGAGCAAGATAAATTCACATAATCACATTCACCTAATCAGCTCAGGGCAAGCCTCAACCAAGGGTGCAAGTCACAATGAAAAGCCAACAAATCAAAGCTCAGTTCATATCAGTAAAATCCCTAACCTAACCCTATTAACTTAACAATTCAACGTAGAGATTTGGAGTTTCTACACTCCATGTAAGCGTGTCCTTAAGACATGTTTATTCCCCTTGAGACCTTGACCACAGTCAAGAAGTCTCTAACCTCCCTTTTGAGGGGAACTACGATTACTCTGATTCCACTCCCGTAAGGATACGTAGGCACAAGATGCGATGTCTTGCCGAGTAAACTTAGAATTAACCCCTTAGGTCTCTTTTCTCACTTTTAATCCTTTGTACATATACCTTAAGCTAATAAATAAAGCAAATAGTAAACATCTGAACAAAAGGTTCTTCTAGAGTACTACAGAAGTTTAGGGTGCTAATACCTTCCCTAAATTTAACCAACCCCCGAACCCTAGATCTCTCCCCGCATTGTGTTTACGATGCAAAATAGGTTTTCCCTTTTTGACCTTTTCCTTCGGATAAATCAAAGAGCGGTTGTGAATTGAATTGTGATTCAAACTCATTAATAGTTTGTGATCCTATTTCCACCACAACATCTTCCTTTTGCCATTCTATACTTCTTCAAAGTATCAAGCTGCTATAACTGCTGTCTTGACTTGGCACACTCTCTTCTCCCCCTTTGACAACATCAAAAAGAGAAAGAGATAGGTTAAGAATTAGGTGTTCAAATCACATAAATTCTCAATAGGTAATAACTAACATCAACGAATATTCACATAAAATACTGTCAATGAACAAGATATCAAAGAATAAAAATATCATATATTAATAAACAAGGTACAATAGAAGCTCAAAAAGACATATGACAATTTAAAGTGCAAACATTGTCACAATGCATATGGTATAATGCACAATTAATGAGGAATCATGAATTTGAAATCATGAGAAAATTTGCACATTTTCATGTATTTGCACATATCCGAAATATCGAGAATGTCAAGTTCTCGGTGGATATGAAAGAAAGGTTCAGTGGCTAGGGGCTTTGTGAAAATGTCCGCTAGTTGATTTTTTTGTGTCAACATGTTCAAAAATAACATCCCCTTTCTCTACATGATCCCTAAGAAAATGGTGTCGAATTTTGATATGTTTTATGCATGAATGCAACACCATATTTTTGGTAAGATTAATGGCACTTGTGTTGTCACAGAAAATAGGAATACATTCAAGTTTGAGGTTAAAATCCAACAATTGTTGCTTAAGCCACAAGACTTGAGCGCAACAACTGTCGGCGGCAACGTATTCCGCTTCAGCGGTTGACAAGGAAACAGAAACTTGTTTCTTGCTATGCCAACTGACCAAAGAATTTGAAAAAAGGTGACAAGTACCACTAGTACTTTTCCTATTCGATTTGCACCCGGCAAAATCAGAGTCGGAGAAGCCTACCAACAAACAATCATTTCTTTTGGAATACCATAGCCCATACTTCGGAGTACCTGATAGGTAGCGAAGTATACGCTTAAAAGCTTTTAAATGGGATTCCTTAGGAGCCGATTGATATCAAGCACACATGCACACGTTAAACATAATGTCGGGTCTAGAGGCGGTAAGATAAAGAAGTGAGCCAATCATACCTCGATACCTTTTTACCTCTACAATCCTTACCACCTTCATCTTTGTTTAAGTTTGCACATGTCGGCATATATGTGTCAATGGCCTTGGAGTTTGCCATGTCAAATCTCTTAAGAAGTTCTAAACAGTACTTCGTTTAACTCACGAATGTTCCTTCCTCCAGTTATTTAATTTGTAATCTGAGAAAGTATGTGAGTTCTCCCATCATACGCATCTCGAACTCCCCCTGCATAAGGTTAGAAAACTCTCTCACGAGATTCATGTTAGTTGACCTAAATATAATATCATCAACATAAATTTGTACCAAAATTAAGTGTTTTCCTTGACGTTTAATGAAGAGAGTTGTGTCGACCTTGCCTCTTGAATACCCTTGATCAAGTAAAAATTTTCTTAGTCGCTCATACCAAGCCCTTGGAGCTTGTTTGAGTCCATATAAGACTCTTTTAAATTTATAAACATGATCGGGATATTCATGAGACTCAAAACCCGGAGGTTGTGCAACATAAACTTCTTCATTAATATAGCCGTTGAGGAATGCACTTTTCACATCCATTTGAAATAGCTTAAAGTTTTTCGCACAAGCGAAGGCAAGTAAAAGGCGTATAACCTCGAGTCGAGAAACCGGCGCATAAGTCTCCTCATAGTCGATGCCTTCCTCTTGGTTATACCCTTGCGTGACTAAACGCGCCTTGTTTCAGGTTATTACCCCATTTTCATCCAACTTGTTCCTAAACACCTGTCAGGTGCCGATTACTCAATGACCTCGCGGAGGAGGGACAAGGTCCCAAACCTCATTTCTCTTGAACTGATTAAGTTTCTCTTGCATGGATAAAAACCAGTGCTCATCGAGTAAGGCGTCTTTAGGGTTTTTAGGTTCTATTTGTGAAACAAAAGCGAAGTGATAACAGAAATTACTTATCTGAGATCGAGTTGCAACTCCTTTTGAGATATCACCAAGGATGTTGTCGATTGGATGGTCTTTGGAAGACTTCCAAGCTGGAGGGAGATCACCTTTTGTAGACGGATGAATTTCCTTGGTTTCCTCATGGCGGTCATCTTTCTCCTCCTCAATTTTGGCTTGGTCGGGTTGATTAATTCCCGGCTCGGCACCTTTGAGTATGTCTTCGGTATATGTACCTGCACCATGAACAACACTACCTTTTCCGACTTCTCTCGGATAAGATTCATCAAAAGTTACATGCACAGACTCTTCGACGGTAATCAATCTCTTATTGTAAATTCTATAGGCTTTACTTGACTGAGAGTATCCGAGGAAAATACCTTTGTCAGCTTTGGAATCAAACTTGCCTAAGTTTTCCTTTCCATTATTCAACATAAAACATTTGCAACCGAAAACATGTAGGTGAGATACATTAGGCTTGCGCCCTTTCAAAAGTTCATACGGTGTTTTGTTTAAGATGGGGCGGATGAGCACCCTATTTAAAACATAACATGTTGTACTTATGGCGTCGGCCCAAAAATATTTCGGTAATCCACTTTCATTGATCATGGTTCTCCCTAACTCTTCTAAAATACGATTTTTGCGCTCCACAACCCCATTTTGTTGAGGAGTACATGGAGCGGAGAAGTTGTGATCAATTCCATGATTACCGCAATATTCTTCAAATAAATTGTTTTCAAACTCACCTCCATGGTCACTTCTAATTGACACAATGTTTGTGTTTAATTTATTTTGGGAAAGCTTAGCAAATCTTTCAAAGGCGGTGAATGTATAACTCTTGCTAGCCAAAAAGATAGTCCAACAGAATCTAGAGAAATCATCCACTATTACGAAACGATAATAGTTTCCACCTAGGCTTTTAATTCTAGATGGCCCAAATAAGTCCATATGGAGAAGCTCGAGAGGTCTCGTAGTTGAAACAATGTTTTTGGATTTAAAAGAGATCCTCGTTTGCTTTCCCATTTGACAAGCATCACAAAGGTGATCCTTGGTAAACTTTATTTTGGGAAGACCTAGGACTAGATATTTGGATACTACCTTGTTGAGCAAGTCAAAGTTAACATGTGTTAAACATCTATGCCATAACCATGAGTCTTCACTCATTGTCATGAGACATTTGTCACTTGTTAACGATACTTCATTCAAGTCTAGCATATAGACATTATTTACTCTTAGGCCATTAAACATACTCTTCTTTTCATCATTATGCATAATTTTGCAACATTCTTTAGAAAATGATACGTTATATCCTTTGTCGCATAATTGTCTAATGCTAATTAGATTATGTTTAAGACCCTCGAAGCAATACGTCAGATATAGTAGTGGAAGAAGGATTACCTACACTACCTTTACCATGTATTGCACCGCGGTTGTTATCTCCATAGGTTACATACCTCTTCTTCTTTGCCACAAAGTTGATGAAGAGAGATATGTCTCCTGTCATGTGTCTTGAGCAGCCACTATCGAGAACCCATCTTCTCTCGGTGTTCTCAAGACATTGTACCTATAGAAAAGAAATTAACAAGAGGAGGTACCCAATGGCTTATTGGGTCCTAAGTCGTGAGCAACAAACTGGTCGCATTTGGGCAATCATTGATAAACACCTTTAGAAACTAGAAATCTCCTAAAACGGCACTTAGCAATGGAATGACCTTTCTTGCAACAATATAGACAAGAAAAATTAACTTTTGAATTGCCTTTGCTATCTTGATCCCTTATAACATATTTGTATTTTTGATATGGATTCACCATACTTTTTCTAAAACCAGATTTATCGATAGCAAAAGTAATTTTGGCATTTAGGGTTCTAACTTCATTTTGCCAAATGTAACAAGTGTCACACCCAAAGTTAATTATTCTACTTCTAAGGTCCTCACAACCCGCTTTAGTACTTTCCACTATGGAAGCTTTAAGTGCCTCGAGTTTTCTTTCGGAATCAAGGATCTTTTGTTCTAAGTGAACAAAAATTTGTTTATTTGAGGCAAGCCTTTTAAAGGCTGCTTTAGCTTCACAATGCAAAGTATTAAATGCAGCTTGTAATTCAAAATGAGACATGTTCGAAGAATTATCATATTTAGCATGTTGTACCTGTTTTTTCTTGTTCTTTTGATGAGCGGAAAGACACAAATTCACGGATTCCTCTTCATCACTTGAGCTTTCATCCTCGGAGGAGTCATTATCGCTTTCCCAAGCTATATATGCTCTCATTGGCTTTTATTGCTTCTTATGTGATTTATTTGATTCTTTTTCCTTGCCCTTTTTGTTTAAAGGACAATCCGGTTTATAGTGTCTGGTCTTCCCGCAGGTATAACATGATCCTCTAGTTTTATTCCCCTTGGTGTCATCATTTCTAGAGTACCTAGATTGCTTTAGGAAGTTGACAAGGTTCTTCTCGGAGTGTTGGATGTCATTCTTTCTCACGTAGCGATTGTAACGCTTTACGAACAACCCCATATCCTCACTCTTGTCATATTCTTCATCACCACTCGATGAATAATCACTATACTCCTTAGATTTAGACTTTGAGGAGGAAGTGTTGAGAGCAATAGATTTCTTTTCAACTATCTTTGTTTTGTCATTCTTTTCTTTCTTTTCATGTTTCTCTAGGCTTATGAGCACTTGTTCATGCTCTTGCAGCTTTCCAAACAATATTGTTAAATCCAAAATTGTGAGATCGTTAGCTTCCTTGATGGTGGTTACCTTTGGCTGCCATTCCCTGTTAAGACATCTCAAAATTTTGTTAGTAGTAACATCATTGGCCACTGGCCTACCTAGTGAATGCAATCTATTGATGAGATGAGTGAATCTCTTTTGCATGTCCGCAATGGTTTCCCCTTGCTACATGTAAAAGAGATCAAACTCTTGTGTTAGTGTGTTGATTCTAGCTAGCTTAACATCATTAGTCCCCTCATGGGCGACTTGTAATGAGTCCCACATAGCTTTTGCCATAAGACAATGAAAAACCCAATAATATTCATCAGCTCCTAATGAGGAGATCAAAATATTCTTGGCTTTCCAATCATAGTTATATTTCTTTTCATCATCATCAGTCCATTGTGCTTCGGACTTAGGCACAATCTCATTATTCGCATTGGTCATAGTTATTTCCATTGGACCATTAAGAATAACATTCACACTTTTCTATCTATGGAATTTATGTGCACCCGCACACAGTCCTTCCAATAACTGTAATTTTCTCCATTAAAAATGGGAGCTCTATTAGAAGCCTCTTTAGGTTCGTTAGCCATTTTCTATCAAAGTTATATTTGAAGCACGGAGTGAACCAGTGCTCCTGATACCACTTGTTAGATGATGGCACGGATCTAGAAGGGGGGGGGGGGGGGGGCGGGGGTTGAATAGATCCCAATTAAAAAAATCAGTCGGCGCTACCAATTAAAAATTGGTTTTAAAAATATTTGATTTGCGGAAGCGGCCATGGAAAAATACCGTCTAAAACGAACCGTTATTAGAAGACCGGATATGCGTCTAGCCTTATGGAAATGATAATGAGCAAATAGAATCACCACACTAGTCACACTATTAATTGATTAATATCACTAATTAGTGATACTAGTTCCAATGCCACACAATGCTAACCAAAATATGTAAACAATACAAGTGAATTTTGGTGTAGGCAATTTATCAAACACTTGGCGTGCGAGGCACTCCGAGTGAGTTTTGTCTTGATTAAGTGACTCTAGCTTCCTTGTACAATACTCTATTGTACTATAGTTAAAAATAGTGTTAATCACTTACTCAAAACCAATGCTAACTTGATAAAATTGCTTATACTAAAATTACTCAATTATCAAGCAAAAATGAAAGTGCTGAAAAGTAAAGGAGACAAAGATCTGTTGAGGCAGTTCCCTGCCGTCCTTGCTTCGGGGTACGTCTGCTCTCAATTCTAAAACTAGAATTGAGCTTGATATAATATAGATATCACCTGTAGAGTTGAGTTTATACAAGGATAGATAAGCAAAATATACAAACAAAATCTCTGGTTGTTGATGATGCTTTCTCTCCTTGTTTCTTGATTCAAGTTGAATCAAGTCCTTCGATTGTTGTTGATAGACCTCTGGTTACAGCCCCTTTGTTGAATAACCTTGCATTCTTCAAACCCCGGCCTGACTGATCTCAAACACCAACAAATCGAACTCGAATCTCTCCTACGCAATTCACTGATTACCGTTACTAGATTGACCGGACACACCGTTCCTCAATCATCTCCGCTTAGCTGAATGTTGTAGAGACGATTCGTACCAAAAACCCCCAAATTTGACGAATCTTGGAGGGAAAAATCTTCAAGGTTTTATTCAAGAAAAACCTACCCCAAATTCAACCCGAACCTGATTTCTAATCGATGGCTTCGGACATTATCACCTTTAACAGACCACAATGCACAACAAAAATTGTTGTGTGTAATTGTTGTGTTGTGAAATGTTGAGGATGAAGATGAAGAGAACTAGGGCACCTATTTCACTTTTCTTGTTCTTGTGCAATTGACTTAATGTTTCAATTGTTGATGAGAAAAGAACAGAAAACTTCTATATATAGTAACCAAAAACCAATAGTCTTAACCACTTTCCAAACAAAGTGGAAAGTCTTCAGCAACAGCATAAACGAGCGAATAGTCGACCATAGCAGGACTATGTGTCGATGCATAGTCTGCATTTTTAGGCAGATTCAAAATGTTAACAGCATGCGTCGACCATAGGTCAGCATGCACCGACCCGTGGGAAATTGCACTACTCCATGCGCTGACCGTGCGTCGACTCAAAGCCTGCAGATTTGTACAAATGCTTGTTTTTGTGGATTTTGTGCTTCCAGGCATAACCAATGATCTTCCACCTATATTGAATCTTAATATGGTAAGTTAGATAGACATAAGAAAGATATGAGATATGTGATATGCATTTGTCTTGTGGTGGTAGAGCCGAAAGACCGATTTATCCATGATTGCGTTTTGTCATTATCAAAACCCAAGTACGTATGGTACATGAGGATTTTCCCTCACAAGAGAGGGTTCTGATGACAAGTTCGTGTTGCCTCCTTGCTTTTCCAACATGGGTTCTTTGAAGGGGGCCCTTCTCTAGCCATGCCTTGGGAAGATTTTGCGGCCATCCTGGGCGTTGATGTGGCGGGCAGAAGAAAGGCATTGGCTTAGCATGCGACTGCTCTAATGAGAGTCCTAGAGGTGGCTCTATTCCTCAAGGATGAGGAGACCTGTTTTGTTGCCGAGCTAGAGAAGCAGCGGGAAGCGAACCCAAGCTCGAAGAAGAGGTGATCAGGCTGGAGACCTCCTTTGGTGACTATAAGGAGAAATATCAGATCCAGTTCGAGATTGTCACCGAGCTGCGCCAAAAGAAAGATGAATTAGATAAGTTAATTGCGTCCATAAATACCTTGAGGCTCGAGAATGCTACTGAAAAGAAGGTCTTCGAGGATAAGATCTCTACCTTGGAAGCTGCTGCGGCCCCTGCCAAAGACAAGGATGACGACCTGAAGACATTGCAGACTCGTGCTGAGCTGGTTTCCCGGATCAGAGGTCTCGAACAGGATTATATGGATGCAGTCGAAATGAGCTTTGAGAATGTCGTGGCTCAACTCCAAATCGTTAACCCCGGGGTCGAGCTCGCCACTAAGGGGATCGGGTTCCTACATAAGGTGGTCGATGGCCAGATAGTCGCCCCTTCCAGCGCTGACAACGAGGAAGACGAAGAGCTCACCAATGAGGGAGAGCATAATGTTTGATTTGTATATTTTGTTTGTATTTGTCCCGACCTGCATGTTGTAGTTTGTAACATTCGGATAACGGGCGTTGCCCATTTTGTTGTAATATTATGACATCATCGGCCTTTGTGGTCATAATTCTAATCATATTTCACTTTTCTGATATGCTCGTATACACCTTCGCTTGTATCATTTTAATCATACTTTACTTTCTTATATGCTTGTGTATACCTTTACTTTCTTATAACAAGATGTTTATTTAGAAATTACTTTCGCTAAGTGTTTAGGGTCTTGCTCAACAACTTCATTGCTCGATAGTGAAGGGAACTCGTCAAGTGACCAAAGTTGGATTCTGTATTGACAGTGGTGGAAAGATCTCGGTCGGGATCTTAGCACCCTGGTGAAAACTTATTGCGAGTTGGGTGTTCTGCCTTACAGGTACGGCGGCGGCGAAGCTCGATTGAGTTTTCCCTGTCGGGCCAAGGATCTGCTCGTTAAAAAGTAGAAACTGGCCCTTTTGTTTAAGTTTAGAACGTTGTGCTTGTACCCGAGCATGCCTCCGTGGTCAGGATGTACCCCAACGTCGACTGGGGTATGCCGACTGTTAGGCCTAACTGTAATATTGTTTCAGTTTCTCGACCTTCCATGGTCGAGCAAGTTCTTCCCCGTGTAAGTTTTCGAGGTAGTAGGCCTCATTCTCCATTTTTTTCTCGGATACGGTAGGGGCCTCCCCAGTTCACTGCGAGTTTTGCTTTACGAGAATCTTTGTGGTTTCTTTGCAGCACTAGGCTACTTATTTTGAATTCTTGTTTTATGACTTTGGCGTCATGTCGTAAGGTTATATTTGCTTTAACGGGGCTCCATAGAGGACTGCCCCCAATCGAATATCTTCGACCAGGTCGAACTCCTCTCGTAGCGCCTCATCGTTCATCTCCTCGTCGAGAGGGAATTCAGTTTGCCTAGAAGGTTCTCTGATCTCCATTAGGATTACTGCATCGGTCCCGTAGGTTATTCAGAACAGAGTTTCTCCTGTGTTCGAGTGTAGTGTCATTCTGTAGGCCCAGAGTATGTTGTGTAGCTCTTCGACACATTTCTTTTTGGCCTTGCATAATCTTTGTTTTAGTCCTCGTAGGATCACTTTGTTCTTGGCCTTCGCTTACCCGTTTATTTTCGGGTGCTCAACAGATGTGAAACATTATCTGGTGCCCAGTTTGGTGACGAAGTCTTGGAAATTTTTATCAGTGAATTGGTTCCCGTTATCAGTGACGAGTGCTTGTGGTATGTCAAATCAGGCATGTATGTTTCTCTTCTAGAAACAAAGTATATTGTGTGTCATGATTTTGGCGAGGGCCTCCGCCTCTATCCACTTCATGAAATAGTCAACGATGATTATCGGGTACTTATTCTGGTTCGACCCCGTGGTAAATGGTCTGAGGATTTCCATCCCCCACCAGGCGAAGGGCCACGGGGACGAGAGAGTTTTAAGCTCGTTGGGCGGTGCCAAGTGCATGTCTCTGTGGCGTTGGCATTTATCCATTTTTTAACATGTTCCTTAGCGTCTTGCTGCATGGTGGGCCAGTAGTATCCTGCTTGTAAGGCCTTCCGAGTGAGGGACTTTCCTCCAAGGTGTTTAGCATTGATTCCTTTGTGGATTTCTTGTAGGACACGGGCGACCTTGGACTCCTCGACACACTTGAGGAGAGGGATGGAGAATCCCCATCGGTATAACTTGTCTTCGACCAAGACGTAGGAGCGAGCTTTGCGCCTGGTCACGTTAGCCTCTTTCAGGTTGGGTGGTAGTTCTCCTATGGCAAGGTAGTTGAATATCGGTGTCATCCAGCAGTCGTTGTCATCGATGGCGTTTACATCGAGGGTTGCGAAAGGTTTTTTGATGCTCAGGTGAGAAAGTATCTCTTGGATGACGAACTTGGTTCCGCCCTTCTTCTTCGTTATCGCGAGTTTTTACAGGATGTTTGCTCATGTGTTATGCTCACGAGGGACATGTTTTACTTCCACGAAATTGAATTTTGTGATTCTCTCCCGAACCAGAGCTAAGTACTCAGAAAGATTGTCGTTCTTGGCTTGATATTTTCCCAGTACTTAAGAGGCGACGAGCTGGGAATTGGTGAAGATTTTTATCTCTTTAGCTCCCAAGTCTTTGGCCAAGCGTAGCCCTGTGAGGAAGGCTTCATATTTTCCTGGTCATTCAAGGTTGAGAATGATAGGGTGAGGGAAACTTCGATTAGGATTCTCTCCTCATTTTCAAGTATGATGCATGCTCCGCTTCCTGTCGAGCTGGATGCTCCATCCACGAAGATGGTCCACTTATGGGTTCTACTTGTTGGGGAGGCCGGCGTGGCCATTTCTGCCACGAATTCATCCAATCCTTGAGCTTTAAGGGTCTTTCTTCTCTCGTACTGGATGTCAAGTTCAGAGAGTTCCAATGACCATTTGAGCATTTTGTCGGCTATGTCGGGACGGTCGAGCAACTGCTTTACGGGATGGTTAGTTCGCACCACGATCATGTGGGCTATGAAGTACTATTTCAATCTTCTCCCTGCATTAGTGAGGGCCAGTTCTACCTTTTTGATCTGCTGGTATATGAGCTCTGGTCCTTGCTAGTGAAGTATATGGGTTTTTGCCCTTCGGTGGTCTCACGAATGAGAGTCGCGCTGACGGCCTCGACTGCGACAGCGAAGTAGAAGTATAGAGTTTCCCCATTGTCTGGTCTCTAGAGGAATATTGGTTGCAAAAGAGCTCGTTTGAGATGGAGAAGGGCTTATTCCCACTCCTCGGTCCACTTGAACGTTGCTTCCTTACAAAGAAGTTTGACAAAGGGAGGTGCATGATGGGCAGATTTGCCTACGAAGCGGGATAGCGAGGTGAGCATCCCGTTTAGGGATTGAATCAATTTCCTCGAGTTTGGTATCAGGAATTCAGAGAAGGCTTTGCATTTGTCGGGGTTCACTTTGATTCTTTATTCTGTTAGATAAAAGCCGAGGAACTTGCTTGCTCGAACGCCGAAGGTGCCTTTCTCCGGATTGAACCTCATCTTACATCTCCTCGCCTAGTCGAAGACTCTTTTCAGGTGGAGCGTATGGTCGTATTCCTCTTGGGATTTCATGATCATGTCGTCCATGTAGACTTCGAGCATGTCTCCAATCTGACCTTGTAAGACTTTGTTCATCATTCGCTGGTAGGTAGCTCCGATGTTCTTCAAGCCGAAAGGCATTACGTTGTAGTAGTAGTTGCCTGACTCGGTCATAAAGGTCGTGTATTTTTTGTCCCACTTTTCCATGGGGATTTGGTTGTACCCTGAATATGCGTCCATAAAATACAATAATTTAAAACCTATAGAGTTATCAACTAGTCTATCTATGTTAGGTAAAGGGTAAGCGTCTTTAGGGCTGGCCCTATTAAGATCAGTATAATCAATGCATATTCTCCACTTTCCTCATTGACATCTTGTGTCGGGGAGGTTTCTGGTGCTAGTCGAGCTCCTTTCTCTTTCTTCTTCTGCTCCTTCAAGTCATCCTTGGTGAAGCAATTGTCTAGTTCGACCGAGTTGACATGAGGCATTGGCTTTGGCTTCTCCAAGGTGCTGGGTCGCATCGGCTTGCTGGCAGTTTTAGGCGCTGCATTGATGGAGTTTAGCCCCTTTGAGGCCACTTCAAAGTATCTCCTCGTAGCTTCTATGTCCCCGTGAAGGGTGGCGACGGGACCCTTGGTCGTGTAGCACTTCATCTTCAGGTGGATAGTGGATGGCACGACGATTAGTTTGGCCAGAGTTTGTCTCCCAGGATGCACTTGTACAGAAAAGGGCAATCTATGACCATGAATTGGACTTTGAATAACTTGGCGGTCTCGGTCGCTCCGACCATAACCATCATTTTGACATAACCCCACAGCTTTGTGGTTGCACCGTTGAAGCCCTGCAGATCAGAGTCCACGTAGGGTGTCAAATGTGTTTTGTTGAGCTGTAACGTCAGGAACAGTTGGGATTACATGATATCGACTAAGCTTTCCTAGTCAACCAATATGCGGTGAACACCGAAGTTCTTCGTTTGTGCTCTCATGAGCAAAGGGATGCTAAAGTTGGGAGATCCATCGGGGAGCTCCTCACGGTAGAATGCGATAGGGGCTGAGCTTCCCCGACATTTTTCCAAGGTAGAGTTTTGGCTCGAGCTCGCATCGATGAGTTGCTCGAACTTCCTTTTCACTGATCCTCTCCACCAGATGTTACCATGGTTGAGGGGAAGGTTTCCTACGTGTTGTGCACCGAAAAATGGAGATGTTTTTTGGCCCCGTTGGGGACGTAAAAGTCCTCGGGCGGGGAGATGGACATGGCAATGTGCAAGTTGGCGATGTCGTCAGAGGGTGGATTCTCCTCAACCTTTTTCACTTCTCGGGCGTCTATTGGAGTGGTAAGGAGGCAAGCAAAAATATTTATTTTCGGAAGAACTCCCTCTAGGATCTATATCGTCTCCACAGAGATCAGTGCGAGGGAAAGAATGTCGTTCGATAATCTCTACATCTCTAAGCTTGGATTTAAATAGTTTGGGATAAAAATGCAAAAGGAAAAACATAAAACAAGAAAATAAATATATTCTTAAGAAATGAGAAAACTCGTCATGAGTTGTATTTTGTTTTACCCATCATGTACTAAAAAATATACGAATCAAATACACATAACCTAAATCACTCTTCAATATCATCACGTATCACTCACAACATGGGTTATGTCTAACGCAAATTCGAGAGATCAACTGTATCGTCTCATCGGTGATGTCTCACGCAACTCAATAACACGGAGCATTAAGAACTGATACCCACATGAATATTAGACCTAAATCTATGTCTAGAGTTTAGAATCTAGCAGATGTTCATCTTAGATCGAGTTTGAACCATATATGTCTATAGCAGTCCAAACCCATTAAGAAAAAAGTCAAAGATAATCATCGATAAATAGTTGTAAAATAGATTTTATACAAAGATCCATAAATGTACATAAAATTAAGATAAACTTACATTTAAAAAAACCCTAACAAATAGAGGGTACAAAGAGAAGAGAGAAGAAGAAAATAAATCTCACAGTTTGTAAACTCCGATTGAAGTGGATTCAACTCCGGATCATCAAGATATACACTCTATGTAATGTTTCTAAGCTAAATCTACGCAAGAATGTGTTTGATGAAGTTGGGGTAAAAAGTTCCCAACAACATAACCTAAAAAATGCTGAAAAGTGACTTAAATAGGCAAAAATGGATTCCCGTGTTCGCACTGCAAACTCTCGTTCGCCCAGTGAACATATGTCGTCTTAGATACTGCCAAAATAGTGTTTTCCATGCTTCTAGGCAATTTTTATTCGCCTTGAGTTCACAGTGCTCGCCTCCAGTTCACACAGCGAACATGACAGCAGACCAGCACTTGTTTTGACCATAACTTTTGAACCGTAACTCCATTTTACGCGCGATCGGAAGTGTTGGAAAGCTTATTCAATACTCTATAAGACAATGGAAAAATATAATTACTTGTATACCTACAAAATGAGAGAAAAGAAATTAAACTCAATGATATTTACATGATACATAATATATACACTATAATGTAAACTATACAAAAAGTACATAAAAACGGTGAATTATTAACGGAAAACCAATGAATCAAGCCGATAAGTGCCAATTATTCACACTAAAAATTAGTACAATTTTGCATTTATCAATTCTTCCCAACTTAAACTTGTTTATTCTAAAATAAGAATCGATCAACTCAAGGAAACAAAAGTAACAACCAAGCAATCACGACTCAACAAGTTTCTAAAAACAAAAACAAATGTATGGTTCAACACAAAAATGTACATGAAAAGCAAAACTTACCACTAAGCTACAATGATAACATGAAAACAAAATAACTCCTAAATACAAAACACATGTCAAAAATTCTAAGACAATACAATATTCAAAAATGAATCACACCTAACACACACTTCATCGGTAGATGAATAAATAAAACATGAGGGGCTTAACTCTCACCCAGCAATCAAGCTAACAACAATTTAAATTATGCATTCATCAAGAGAAAACTCATATTGAATCGTATAAAAGCAAAAATCACAAGGGCTTTAAGGGTTGTAATGTAGTCTGGGTAACAAACAATTGTTTTTCTCAAGGTAAAAGAAACAAAAACTTTTCTAATCAAATGAGAGTGATCATTTCTCACAATCTCAAGCACTCACAAATTTCAGTCACCTTTTTCTCTTTTCCAAATTATTACACAATTTCACACAACTTATTAGCACAACATTATTATATTTTTTTTCTTTTTTCTGAATTCTTTTTCTTTTTTTCTTTTTCTTTTCTTTCTTTTTCAAACCTTTTCTCAACCTCTTAGCAACCAACCTCTTCTCCCCAACTTAAATACAACCACACATAGTGACATGAATGATCCTAAACTTATTAGGCAAGGATAAAAAACTCAAATAACAAGTCATGATTATAGTTCAAGAAAAAGTATTAGAATTCATACAAAAATGAACTTAACACCAACATGGATTCTAACAAAGGCTCAAAGGGGGTAAACAATTTTCACTCACTCACAAGGTAGATTGACTATTTGGTCAAGTGGTTATGCTCAAAAATCAAACAAAATGCCTTGATCATTTTAGTGCTATCATAAAAATCAACACAAATACAAGATTAAACATAATAAAATCGAGTTAAACAAGAATGTTGGTCTCCTCCATATAGTAAACAATGGAAACTCCTCACAAAAAAGGTTTTATTATAATGTGATTCAAAACTGAACAAGTATGACAAAAGAATGAATGACATGAAAACTGTATAAATGAAAAGTCTCCTAATCATGCTATGTTTTAGAAAGTGATAAACGAGTACCTTAACCATATAACTCCTTTAAACTTTTCATCATTCCAGAATTTGTCATGTTTGCAGTGCGAACAATTATTCGCCTAGCAAGCTCATTCGCCCCAGATTCAAACAGCAAACTCAGGGCGAATCATGATAGTAACTCAAAAATTCAGGTTTTTCTACTTGTGGTTTATTATAACACTCTTTCACCATAACATTTTCTAGTTGAAACAATCAAACTTGAACAATCAAAAAATGCATCCTCCAGCTAATCAAAATTAAAGCTTGAGAAAAAACAAAAATTTCCTAACAACGTAACAAAATTGAATCGAACTAAATAAACATAAAGCTATACAAACTCAAAAACATGGTTTGCCTCCCAACAAGCGTTTATTTCACGTCGTAAGATTGACGTCTTATTTACGTACAATCTCCTCCATGTTGCTTCGTCCACCGGTAGATACCAAATAAAATTTATAACACTTGAGAAAACATAAACCAAAACACAAAAATATGTACACACACATAAACATGATGGAAAACACACACACACACACACACACACATATATATATATATATATATATATATATATATATATATATATATATATATATATATATATATATATATATATATATATATATATATATAAAAGGATGACAAACAAAAGCGAAACAAGCATATATACAATTATGTACAAATCTCAAAAATATTGAAACTATCGCAACACAATTCAATATCAAAACCAATCCCCGACAATAGGTCCAGTTTGTTGGAGTGGTAAAGCGGCAAGTAAAAATATTTATTTTCGGAAGAATTCCCTCCGGGATTTATGTCGTCTCCACAGGGACCAGTGTGAGGGAAAGAATGTCATTCGACAATCTCTACGTCTCTAAGCTTGGGTTTAAATGGTTTGGGATAAAAATGCAAAAGGAAAAACATAAAACAAGAAAATAAATACATTCTTAAGAAATGAGAAAACTCTTCAGGAGTTGTATTTCATTATACCCATCATGTACTAAAAATATATATGAATCAAATGCACGTAACCTAAATCACTCGTAAATATCATAACGTATCACTCACAACAGAGGTTATATTTAATGCAAAGTCGAGAGATCAACCATATCGTCTCATCGGTGATGTCTCACGCAACTCAACAGCACGGAGAATTAAGAACCGATACCCACATGAATATTAGACTTAAATCTATGTCTAGAGTTTAGAATCTAATAGGTGTTCATCTTAGATCGAGTTCGAACCGTATATGTCTATAGCAATCCAAACCCATTAAGTAAAAAAGCAAAGATAACCATCGATAAATAGTTGTAAAAGATATTTTATACAAAGATCCGTAAATATACATACAATCAAGATAAACTTACATAAAACCCCCAATAAATAGACAAAGAGAAGAGAGAAGAAGAAAACAAATCTCGCGGTTTGTCAACTTCGATTAAAGTGGATTTGACTTCGGATTATCAAGATATATACTCCATGAGTTGTTTCTAAGTTAAATCTACTCAAGAATGTGTTTGATGAAGTTGAGGTAAAAAGTTCCCAAAACCATAACCTAAAAAATGCTGAAAAGTGACTTAAATAGGCAAAAATGGGTTCCCGTGTTCGCACTGTGAACTCTTGTTCGCCCAAAGAACTTATGTCGCCTTAGCTACTGCGAAAACATTGTTTTCCATGCTTCTAGGCAATTTTTATTCGCCTTGAGTTCACAGTGCGAACTCTTGGCGAGTTTGCTCGCCTCTAGTTCGCACAACGAACATGACAGTAGATCAGCACTTATTTCGACCATAACTGCGTTTTACGCGCGTTCGGAAGCATTGGAAAGATCATTCAATGCTCTATAAGATAATGAAAAATATCATTGCTTATGAGAAGAAAAAAACAATTAAACTCAACGATAATTACATGGTACGCAATATATACACTATAATGTAAACTATATAAAAAGTACACAAAAACAGGTGATTATTGACGGAAAACCAACAAATTAAGCCAATAAATGTCAATTATTCACACTCAAAATCAGTATAATTTAGCACTTTTCAGTGTCTTGTCGAGGAGCCTCTCTTCTCTTGGTGTACTGCTTTAGGTGTCGTCCCTGATGAGGATTTCAATCACATCTTTGAGGTGGATGCACTCTTTAGTAACGTGCATGTGGCTCTTGTGGAAGCGACAATACGTGGTCTTGTCCGCGGTAAGCTTATGAGGTGTTTTCATGGGAAAACAGACTTCATCCTGGAGAAATTCTGAGTTCATGCACTCGAATAGAATATGGCCGTGAGAGGTGGTTAGCAGCGTGTACTCAGTAAAATGGCGGCAGGTCATTTGTACTCCCGAGACTCACAGGGCTTATCCTCTTTCCTCTTCTCTCCTCCTCGACGAGTCCCCATGGGGTCATCTTACCTCGAAACTCTGGCGTTTTCTTGATGCCGCGAGTCTCGAGCATTGTTGGCAACTTCTTTCTCCTAGTATTGAATATAGGCTTGGGCCTTGAGGAGTAGGCATCTAGCAATGAGGGTGATTCGATGTTGATTGCCTTGGAGAAGTCACTGCAGGGGCGCAGCCCCCGCTCAAGCAAATACTTCTTCATGTCGTTAGTCGTAAAGACCTGGACAACTTCTCGATTGAACCTCTCAATGTAGGCTCAGAGGAATTCATCTTTCCCTGCATGATTGCTTTGAGTGTCACCTCTGACTTTAGATGGCGACAGGAAGTGGTGAACTGCCTTGAAAACTGGTTTCCTAGGTCTCTCTAGGAAGTGATGGATTCAACAGCGAGCAGAGCATTTATGTTTTCGATATGCTCATCGAGATCCGTCGTTCCATCGTATGTTCCCAGGTGCGGTGGCTTTTCAGCCCAATGGGAAGGGGAGCATCCATGATCCCTTGAGATAGTGAACTGCGTGGGTCGTCTTTATCACTCTGGAGCGGTGAGTGTGGCAAAGAGTAGTCGAACTTCTCTCGGCGAAGGCTGTCATCGCAGTGTGGCGGCGAGTCCTTCAGTCGGCCCTTTAATTTGCACTGGGAAAATGAAGGTTATCTGGCCATCCGCTGGCTTTTCTCTTCTTGGAAACCGAGGAGCTTCAGTTCTTATAGAGAGGAGTATAGTTGCGCTTTAGTGGTTGTGGCCCCTCCAACTGCGGGCAGCGGACTAGTCGTTGTGGCGGCGGGCTTTGGGACTCATACCGTCAGTGTCTCCGCGGGAGAGAGCGTGGGCGGTGGTCTTTCTCCAATGCTCAGATCCTCTCATTTTGTTGGTAGATCAGCATATTGGTTTGTGTAAGGGCCACAACCAGGGTCACCATAATTTGGTCGTGTCGCTACTGCGAAAATCGGCGTCGGCTATGACAGAAGAGTCGCCACCATGCGTTATTTATCCCGACGGAGGGAAAGGAAACGCTCAGAGTAAACCTAACGCAAAATGGGAAAGGAATGGTCATCGCAACCAAATCCTGGATTCGGGAGTCGATTACGCAAGGGGAAGGTATTAACACCCCTCACGTCCGTCGTACTTGACGGGATCCACGCTTGTTTTCTATCTAAGGGATTGTTATTCTATCTACTCTACAGGTCTGGGTTAAAAAGGAAAGAAAAGAGAAAAGAGACTCGATAGAGCTTCGCCGCTCCATGCCTACGTATTCCCTCGTGCAATGGGAAAGTCAGAGTCTACGTAGTTCGCCTACCTACGGGAAAGGAGGGAAGGTTGCTCGCTAGGATACGACATCCTATACCTACGTACTTTCATACAGCATGAAAGATCAGAGCAAACGTAGTTCGGGCTACGGAAGACACAAGCTTGTCTGACTGTTTTTTATTACCTTATGAAAGGGTTTTTCTTGATTAAGAGTCCAAGCGGACAAAAATGACACTTTGATGTTTGTTTTGAATCTTTTACGAAAGAAGTGTTTTTTAGTTTGTTTGCAATCTCTGACGCACTAGAGATATGATTTGAGAGTGACTACGTCGCGTGTCACCCAAAGGGTGCCACACTAAGCAGCCAGACTACTGGAAAGAAGCTCTACAGCAACCCTTTCTCAAATAGCTTAAGGCTCGTAACGTACGATGTCGATTAACCTTATTACTGTATTTTCGAGTTGTTTTGAGATAACAAGAGAAAGAAGCTCTAAAAAGCCTAGGGTTGAAAAGGGAATAAAAACTAACCTAATGTTGTCATGCATGGATAAGAATCCTAATGTCTGTCATAATTTCCTCCTGCACAGAGGAAATCAGAGATCCTAGGGGATAAACAGAAAAGAAAACAAGCAAATACAGTAAAATGCATGCAATGCAGCAATACAAGCGAGGCAAGGGAGTCCGGCTCGACCTCGAACCTGGGAAAACAACAGGCAAAGTGAATCAACATTCACTTCAAACTTAGGGGGCAAGCTGCACAAGCCAACAAACAATACAGAAAAGCCAAAATAAAACAGAGGAGGCAGCCCAAGCAGCAGCACCAAACTCCCACAGTTGACAGCACAAGCAGCAGCTCTGACAGCAACAGTTGATTAAACAGCAAAAAGTTGACAGCAACAACCTTCATCTGCATGAATAGATCCTATCTTCAAGTTGCACTAAACCTTCAATCTTCAACAAGCACCAAGCTTCAACAAGCAACACTCCTAGCTTCAACAAGCTTCCAGCTTAAACCAGCAAACTTCAATCAGTAAACAGCTTCAACAAGCTCCTAACTTCATTTTCAACAAGCTTCAACAAGCAACCTCCAAGGGAGAATCAATTAACCAGATCAGGTGGAAATGTTAAGTAACTTAATGACAACCAAAGGAAGCCACTAAGAACTTAACATTATAAGAGAATGGCATCCTCAAAGTTCTACTCTTAAAGCATGCCACTCATCCCTCCAAAGGAGAGATGTGTCTTCTTTAAGAGGACCTTATGTCATTGGATTGAATGGAGATGAACAATATACTCCATGTTTGAAGAAAGAAACAAAACTAATCTAATGCTCTTCCTAAAACCCTAGTTTCCCTAAACTCCTGACAAGCATCCACAAAAGGACAAGGCTTCATCTCCAAGCTCCTTCAAGCTCTCCAAAGCATCTTCAACTGGTCTTCATGTTCATCCAAAAGCAAGAGAGCCACCACCCTAATCTAAAGGGAACTATTGAGTTAAACTAGTCAAGTTAGTGTGTTAGAAACTCCTAAATGTTAGTCTTAAAACTAAATCTAACTAAAATACTAAAAATGATTATAAAATCCTACAAAAAATTCTAAGGGTTCCTAAACCTCTTAAGAATCACTCCATACAAAAACCAGGGGGTTAACCATTCATTAAGACCTAAAACTATGCCCTAAACCTAAGGGTACTATCTTAAAACCCTAAAACTACAACACCTAATGTTCATAGTTCAAAATAGCCTAAAATTATCTCACAAAATTATGAGAAAATTACTAGGGGTACATGCACATCTAAGCTAACTATACCAAAAAGAATCACCTCAAAAAATCTACACCAATTACTCATACTAAAATCAACAAAATAGCACACCAACCATATCCAAAATAAAAGCCATTAAAATGAAAAATATGTAATTAAAATATAAAATGCATGAATTATGAATTTTTTAATCCTATTAAATTCTACACTCTTTAAGGAGTCAGGGGAAAAAAAAATCTAACCTAAAAAGATTAATTTTTCTATTTATGGTGAATTAATTTCTAACCTATATGAAAATGATAAAATAAAAGAAAAACAATGAAAATAGAAAAAAACGCGTGCTGAATAGCAATATAAACCATGTTGTTCCAGACCTGGGCCTAAGAGGGGGTGTCAATAGCACGCAGGTTACTAAGCCCAAAGCAACATAAAACAGATCAGAAAAAGAAATGGAAATTAGAGAAATGTTTTTGACAAATAGCAATGGTTTCATGTTCATTATCCAACTTGGGCCAAACCTGGGGTGCGCATAGCAAGCAATGACTAAGGCCCATCCAATTACTATTAAGTGAAACGATGAGTTTCACTCTAAACTCAACTCTTCAGAAATTGAAACGAAATCCTGGCCGTTGGTTCATGTTCTCAGTCAAAGTCAAGCTAGCATCCAACGCATGAGAAGTCATCTTCTCCAAATGTTTAAAAATGGGAGGGAAAGCTTGGGACGGTGGCCTGAGCTGCAGCGCCACCGTCGTCTCCGGTGAGAGTCTTCCAAAACGCAATAAACAACAAAAATTAAACATGTTATCCTACTCAAAATCAAACCCTGAGCACGAATATGACCTCCAATTCCATTGATTCTCACTCAATCTTCAAAACCGATAGAATGTTCAGAAAATCACCAAATCTCCAATGTCACAATTCTTGAAACTAAAGTCACCAATGTGAACTACACGTATCAGGCATCAAATCTTGCTATCCAAATGCCATTGAAACCTCAAGAATCAGAAGATATCCTCACCAACAGAAATGGTGTCATGACCTAATGTTGCACCCCAAATTTTGACCCCTTAGATTCTCATTATCATTTTAGGAGCATACTCATGAACTGTCTAACCTTAATCCAGTGCAAGTATGTCTTTGTCAAATTACAGATGAATCAGGGTTTCGTGCAGTCAAAATTAAAACTTCAGGGTTTGTGATTAGTCAGTGTTTTGGGCTCATTCAAATAAGAAACAAGGTCAAGGATATTACATAATGTCAAATGAGAAGCCAATTTGAAGAAATCATTTCAGAATCAAGAAGAGTGCAGTCCGAAGGCCCCGATTAGGGTTTTTAACTAGTAAAAGTCAACCGTGGTTTGACTTTGATGTTGGAAGGTGTTGTAATGGTGTGATTGAGGTACATGAAGTTCATGTAGCTTATTAAAGTTCATCCAAGAAGTTTCAAAGTCTCAGGAGGTCCAGAATGTCAACAGGCGACTCGGTAATCACCGATCGGTCGTACGGTTGACCGAAAAGTCAACTCTCCAGATTTTATGAATTGGACTTCAAGTTGTGAAACAAAGTTGTTCCTTATGTCATATTGGACTTGCATATCAATTTTCATGACCATTGGATCAAGGATGAAGGATTAATCGAGAAATCGGGAAATTAGGGTTTTTGAAAAGGGCTAAACCATAACTCCTTAACCACACATCCAATTGAGTTGGTTCAAAGCTCATTTGGAAGCTCTTGACAAGTCCTACAAAAGTCCCTAAGTGGTCCATGATCATAAAATGCATAGATTTTGAGTTATGGTCAAATTCATTTCAAGAAGGGAAAAAGACTTAGGAAAACTTCACTTTTTAAGCTCATTTTTAGCAACTTTGGAGGGCTTTTTGGCCAAGTTACTTTGAGAAATTGAAACTCATGAAAACATGAATGTTTTAGAGCTATGTGAGGGCTTTCTAAATTGTACTAGAACATCTCAAGAGGAGTTATGAGCAGAAAGTTACATAGGTGCAAAGTTGAGGGTTTCACACTTTAGTCCCACATTGGCCAATTTTCAAGAATGACTTTTTTCACTAATTTTGCCAAATTTTCTTGATACAATTTGTTTTATGTGATATATCTGATATGTGTAGCATGAAACAAGAGAAAATTGTGGAGGAATAGCCCAAAATCAAAGCTTGGACTTCATTGCCATACAAGTGGGCAAGTTGCACTTCCAAGCATGAGGTGTAAAGTGAAAGGCTGTGCCAGCCCCTTCCCTATGACCTATATGCTGCAAAACACATCAGAAATCATTAAGGGACTTTGAAAAAAATGGTCTTGTAGCAGAACAAGTGGAAAACCCTCCAAGGGAGGTTTGTTTCAAAAAAATCTTAAAGCTTGCTTCATGGTGAAGAAAGGTCTCTAACAAGCACCTCAATCTATTTCTCTATAAAAAGAAGGCTCATTCACCTCATTTGATACACAATTCATCTGATAAGAATCATAGAGAAGCTCTGTTACCACAATTCCCACTCCTTGCACCAAATCTTCAAAATCACCAAAATCCATGAAAACGCCAAAAATGGTCATGAAGTGAAAATTGCTCAAAATCATTTCTACCCTTTCCAATACCTCAACCACCCTCCACACAACTTCTAAATAACATATAGAAGGGGTGTAATCCACTAAAACCTCAAGAAACCTTAGAAATCAAAAAGTCAAACTTCTACATATCATACTTTGACCAAAGCTACAAAAATCTCCAAACTTTGCTCCAATCCTTTTCTTGAGGTTTTGATCATTCATACACCTCAAAAATAACATCTCTCAACTGTTCAAGCACCTAGCAACCATTAGAAAGTAATATCTCTTCATTTGGCACCATAAGTGCATTGTTGCTTAAAGTTGAAGAAAAGTTCAAAAGCAAGAAAGTGAAGTAAAAGGTCTCTGGTTTTCTCAACTATCTAGCTTGTTCAAAAGAGTCATCAAGAGGTATGTAACTTGTCTCCATTGGATTTTGTATCATCTTTCATGATTTTGGCATTTTAAGCATCATGGTGAAATTTGGAGTTATGGATTTTGGTTGACAATTGCTCTTTTTTAGACACTTGTTTTGATGAATTTTGAGATATGTTGTTGCACTTGTTCTGTCATGCTTTCATGTTTGGAATGTTGAAATATTTGCCATATTGCCCCAAACAGATTGGTACATTCTCATGTGTGCTTCTTACCATTTCTTCACAAAATCATGATGGAATAGTTTAGGTACCCCAAAGCCATTTGTTGGCATACTCATGTGATTTGTGTTGTCAACTTACCTTATGCCTGATTAATTTTAGATGTTGAGATGGTCAAGCATGAATCAACATTGTTATTATCCTTACATTCATAACTTAAGAAAACTGTCTTGGAATTTGAATTGGTTCTTGTTGCAGCCATGATGAGTTACACTACTGTTGGTCTTTGCATCCAAGACAAATGTGTGTTGTTTGATTATTTGAACTATAGGTCAGCTAGTATAGTTGTTAATTGGTGATTGGTGAGTGAACTCTATGTGAAACCCCCTAATGTCCCTCTCACTGTCAGTAGCACAACCAGTCATTTGGCAAGACCTCTTCCATAAGGGCAGTCCATGATCTGCTGTAGCTTAAGAATGATGGCCCTATTTTGCTCTTGTATTGAGAGGGAGTTTTTGATTAAAGAAAAAGAAACCACAGCCTGTTACTCATAAGATTGATAGTGCTGTTATGAGAAATACTTGACCAGTTTATTGGCAGCACTAATAAACACTATTTGTTTTGCTTTATATTGCTGTCATGACAAAGCAATAGCAGCTGGGAGGTCACTTCTTGCATAAAGACCTAAAAGGCCATTTTTATCACTTGAACATGATCAGAAATACACTTGGAGTTTGCCCATGTGATCACTTTGTGTTATTTGTGCATAGGTTTCAATTTCACATGTTGCCACAAAGTGTTCAAAACTGCAACTCACACACACACTTTGTTTGTAATGATTCTGTTTGCCATGATACTTTCTGCTAGAACTTTTCCAATCATCACAAGTTGTTGCTATATCATCCTGTTTGGTGTGAAATTTGTTACTTTGCATCTCATCACTTGAATTCAAATGACCTCTGTCAAAACCCAGTTGCTAGCAGCATTACCAAATTTGCTTTGAAAAATCATGACAGTTGAGGCATCATTTTTTGCATAGGATACTACAAGTCTAATTTTAATATCTAGGCATGTTTCAATATACATTTGGAGTGTGTTTGTATGTCTACCTTGCTCTGTTTGCATATAAAGTTCATATTCACATATTGTTACCAAATGCATCAAAATCAAAGCATGATGAAAATTATTTTGAGTAATAGGCTGTGGATTTAATTCTTGCCACTTGAGACTAATTTGATTGTGTATTTCAAAGATGTGTGAGTGATTGTTTTTGGGTTGATAGTACATAAATCTGTGATTTCATTTTTCATGCCTACTTCATAAGCACATTGCTACTCACATACCACACTTTGCACAAATTTGATTTTCACCAAAGGCACATTTCACACACTTCATATTAATCATTTTTGAGATGTTGGCATAGTTCTTGTGCACTAAAAATTTCTGCATCAAAACTCATCTTTCAAAATGCATTTCTTCACAAAATCAACACCTCACATATCACTTTCTTGCACAAACTAGATTTTCACCAAAACCACTTGTTGTACACTTCATACTCATCATTTAACATATGTTTGCATGATCACATAAGATTGAAACTGCTCGAAACACCAGTTCATGCTCATAATGCATTTTCACATACAAAAAGGCACTTTTGAACACCTAAACTTCAAACAGTCAATGCAGGCCCTTTGTTTTTCATTCACACTCACTCATTAGCTTACATTATAGGTGTATGATTGACTGTTGTGTTCAAAACTGCTCTGAAACTGAAAGTACCACAAGTCATGCACATCATTCATGTCACTCTTTTGCATTTTGTATATGACTTATCATGACAGCTCAGTTCTAACCACAAAGATGATTTAGACTCATTCATTTCCACTTACCTGTGATGTGTATGTGTTTATTATGGTTTGAGTATAAGTGTTTGAGGCTGTTCACTTGAAAATGCAATTTTGAACCTAAAAGGGAGGTACTATCGGGTTTTGCAGAGGTTTGAGATTTCTGAAAAACTAAGATCACCACCATCTTCCTTATTCAATTCTACCCAATTTCCATATAAATTTTGTGTCGATCCGATTAGCGGTTAGAAAGTTACGGCGTAAAACGTATTTGGTTTGATTTATGTTCTTGCCCATCCATAGTCCTAAGTTACCCTTATAATTAATTAGGGGTGGCTTCATCAATGGATGTATAGCCACCCTAGTGGTATGACCATGCGCCTTTCACACCTTGTTCCTGAGTTCGACCCCTGAGGAGGGCAACTCTTTTATCCATTTTTGTGATTTTTAGTGTAAACTTCGAAAATTCGTATCTCACTCGTTTTTCATCGTTCTTCGTCCGTTCTTTTTCCGTTGTGCTTGTATTAATGTGTACTTTCATGCCATGTTTTTATTTTTCATGTTTGCATATTTCATCACTAAGTTTGTTTATGTATAAGTGTGCGTGTTTTCGCGATCATTCATGTAATTGCAGATGAATGTTTATGTGGTTCCTTTCAATATTTTTCTTGACACTTGTTTGAATCCATGCCTATACATGTTAGTTAACATGCTAGGATTTATTTCTTGGTTGGTACCATTTTCTTCTGTTGATTTTCCTCAAGTGCGAACTGTCGTCGCAGTGTCGATTATTTCATCTGTTAACTGTTACCTTCATGTTTCATTTTTACCATCTCTCATTGTTTACTTGGTTGTCACCATGAATATGCTTTATCTTGATTTTTATCTTGTTTAGCATTTATTTTCTTTTCTCCCCAAATGATGAAGCTCGTTAGCTTTCATCTGATTATTTCCCCAGTCTCCTCCAAAGGAAGGTCTGTCCATTTGACCCTCGATGTCATGGATAACTTATTCAATCACACCCTTGACTTTGTTAAGTCATTTTCACTTAAAGTCTAAAAAACCCTAGACTTCACTTAAAGTCTAAAAGACCCACCCGTACTAGGAGCGTTCTTCAACTAGAACCCTAGGAAAGAGTTCGTCAACTCTGCGTAAGAATCATCGTCATGATCTCTTACTTTCCCCTTCTACAATTTAGATTAGGGAGTTTTGTCAAACTCCACACAAACATTGTCATGTTTGTTCCCCTTTGAACCTTGATCGTCATCAAGTATTCTTTTCCCTTGTGAGGTGAACTACGATTGCTCTGATTCTATCCTAGTTAGGATACGTAGGCAGAAGATGCGACTTCTTTGCGAGCAAACTTAGTGTATATAATTTTAGGTTTCAACTCATATATTTTCCCAATCCACAGTACATATTTCACACTTAGCAAGCAATCAAACAAAAGGTTCCTGTAAAGTACTACAGATATTTAGGGTGCTAATACCTTCCCTAGATATGATTAACCCCCGATCCCCGAATCTCTTAAGCATTGTCGTTACATCGCGAAAAAGGTTTTTCTTTCTTTAGACCTTTCCTTTGGATAAATTAAAGATCGGTTGTAAAAGAAATAAGATTCAAGTTAATTAATAGCTTGCTATCCAATTTTCACCGCAACAGAAATGGCGACTTCACTGGGGATTTGCCTTTTGTTTTGAGGGTTTAGCCTATCTTGTTTGAATACTTGCTTATTTGTGAATACTTGTAAATATGTGCATATGTGCTCTGTTGGTTCTTGGGGACTTTGAATGGTGAGACAACACTATACCAGTGTTTAAGCGTACTTATGATAGGACGGTGGTATATTCAAGGAGACTTATAGGGAGTTGATTCCCGACCAAGTTGACTTGAGAAAACCACCACTCAGTAGAGGCCCTTCTGAGATTTAGTATTGTTGATCGAGTATTCGTGAAAACAATGCTACTTTCTACGTAGGAGCCCGTGATACTGAGGACCTTTAGATTACCTTTTCCCCCACTATGGCTTTATTAGGATGTAGTGCGATGACTATAAGGAAGTAATTCCAAAGTAGTTGATACGCGATACTACACTTGGACGAGACTCTCTTGAGAATATTATCGACCACCAAGTATTTGGGAAATTGATAATATCCGAAAGATGGGTCGAAGACTCCGGGAACTCTTTTAGAACCTTGTTTTGCAGTTGTGGGAACCTTAGTACATACCTTTGGGGAGAGTAGACCTTGACTCCTTGCTCATATTCTCCAAACCAAAACCTTTATCTATTTTTATCCATGTGTATATGTGAATCTGTGCTTACCTGTGTTTGTGCATTCATGCATTCATGAACATCATATCATAAAGGTTTCATGGAACTCAGATCTCTTGTTTGTAAACAATAGGATCATCATGGATAATGGAAAAAAGAAAACCATGAAATACACTTACATAAGTCCTAACATGGCTGACATAGAAAGGTTGAGCACTTTGATAACAGATATAGAAGGATTCAAGAACAGGTACGGGAACTTATTATCATTGTTAAGGGTAAAAAGAAAGATGGATCTGGGACTTCTCTCCACACTCCTCCAGTTTTACGATCCACTCTATCATTGTTTCACTTTCCCTGATTATCAGCTGGTACCTACACTTGAGGAATATTCTTGCTTGATTGGTTTACCTATTCTTTAAGACTCTCCTTTTCCAATCATAGAGAAGGACCCTAAGGAAGAAGAAATTGCTAAAGCAACGCGTTTGGGATTGGTAGATATTCAGAAAAATATGGTTACTAAAGGAGGAGTCTTTGGTTTGACTGCAGAGTTCTTGGTCGGAAAGGCACAATATTACGCTGATCACTTGAGTATGGATACATTCGAAGCTATTCTTGCCTTGCTCATTTATGGAATCTTCTTGTTTCCAAGCTTTGATAACTTTGTGGATCTCAATGCCATCAAGATATTCTTGAAGAAAAACCCTGTGCCTACTTTACTAGCTGACACATATCATTCGGTTCACTTGAGAAATCTACATAAAGGAGGAATGATTGTCTGTTGTGTCCCGTTGTTGTATAAGTGGTTTATTTCTCACTTACCTAAGGCTCATGATTTTTGGAAAGAAGGTTGGTGGTCTCAGAAGGTTATGGCTCTTACTCACTCTGACATTGATTGGTACAGCCGTAGTTACGATGGGATAAAAATCATTGACAGTTGTGGAAGCTTTGGTAACGTACCTCTTCTGGGTACAAGTGGAGGAATTAGTTATAACCCTGTTCTCGCTCGCCGTCAGCTTGGATATCCTCTGAAGGACAAACCAAACAGCGCTCATGTGGAGAATATTTTCTTTAAAGGAGAATCATAATTGAAGGGGGAAATTCTAAAAGCTTGGGGACATGTACACAAGAAAGGAAAGGAAGACTTGGGGAAACCTAATTGCATCTCTCTCGAGCCTTATCTCCAATGGGTCCGAAAGAGAGCTATTCAGCTGAAGATGCCTTATTCTCAGCAGAAACCCATGGCTTTAGAGGAAGAGCACACAATGATCTTCATGTCTGAAGAGGAGAAGTTAAAAGTTGCTTTGAGGAAATCACAACAAACTGAAATAGCCTGGAAATATAAGTACCAAGTAGCCTTGGAAGAGAATGAAGAACTCCGTAGACAACTACAGGCGAAAGATGAAGAAATGGTTGCTTATAAGAAGAGGAAGACACAGGAAGGCTTACCTTCTTCCAGCTCTCAGCCAACTCCATGGAAACTGGTCGTGGACAAGCTCGTTCTCGAGAAGACTCAGATGGAAGAAGAAATCAAGAAACTCAAAGCAAAAGAAGACTTCTATTTAGAATATTGTCAGCCTTATATTTAGGACTTTTGTAAAATGTACTAGATGTTTTGTAATGCAATCTTGAAAATCAATGAAATGAAATGATGTTTTGATCTGAGTTCCATGAAACCTTCGCACTTGCATTTTCATTAATTAATCATTCAAGGAACTAAAGATTGTTTTGCAGATATTATAGGATGGATTCTGGAAAGAAAGAAGAGGTTGTGTTCCGAAGACCAAGATTGGAGAACTTGAAGAAACTGGTAAGTTTAGTAGAAGACCCCGAGGCATTCAGAGAAAGACATGGGAACATGCTGTCATTGCTGGAAGTTCAAGTGTATGAAGAGATGTTATCCGCACTCGTGCAATTCTATGATTCAACCTATCATTGTTTCACGTTTCCAGATTATCAGTTGCTACCAACTCTGGAAGAGTATTCCGCCCTAATGGGAGTAGGCGTTACTCCTAGTCCATTTTCTGGAAGGGAAGGGACTCCTAATGAAAGAGCAATTGCAGAGACCGCGTATTTGGAGTTGGACGAAGTGCGATCTCATATGGGTGCTAAGGGAGGGTTGTATGGATTTTCAGCTATGTTCCTATATGAAAAAGCTCAGAGCTATGCCTTGTCAAAAAATACTGAAGCATTTGAGGCCATCCTGGTTTTACTTATTTACGGACTGTTCTTGTTCCCAACTGCTAGTGATTTTGTGGACGCAGATGCGATCAATCTTTTCTTGATCAAAAATCCTGTACCTACCTTGCTGGCTGACACTTACTTTACCCTCCACCGAAGGAACCATTATGGGGTTGGACGTATTGAATATTGCACCGTTCTCCTGCACAAGTGGTTTATTTCGCACTTGTCAGAAATTCCAGCCATCTGGGATAAGCAAAATGGACTCTCATGGACAGAAAAGTTGATATTGCTCAAACACTCAGACATTAAATGGTATGATCCTATGTATGGAGGAATTGCCATGATCCAAAGGTGTGGAGATTTCCCGAATGTACCGCTCATCAGCGTCAATGGTTGCATCAGCTATAATCCTATTCTGGCTCGTCGACAGTTGGGGCACCCCATGGAAGATGAACCAGATCCAAATTTTTTGAGAAGATTTTACTTGGAGGAAAGGAAGAATCCCGCTTATAGGGCTCGAATTGCGTATGCTTGGCATTATGTCCATACAAAGGGAGTAACTGCCCTAGGCCCCCACGACACTACTGTTTCAGCATCTTACCTATCATGGGTAAGAGAAGCGGCAATGAAGATGTTTTATACTCGCTTTGAGCCTGACTCACCCAAGCCTACTCTCGTAGGAGAATTGAAAGCTGCTTTGGCAAAAGCTGAGAAAGAAGGGAAAATGTGGAGAAGTAAGTATTTTATGGCGATACAAGAAAAAGAAGAACTTCAAGAAGTGGTATATCAAAGTGGAAGGAAGAATCAACCGGGAGGTGAAGGGTCATCCAGTCGAAGGATCTAGAATCTGTTGTTATTGTTTTTCGTATTTTGTAGAAGCTTGTATTTCCATTTCCCGTTTGATGTTGTAAACTCTCCAGATGTTATCAATGAAGATTTGTCTGTTTTTCCTATTATTGTTATAATATTTGCAAATAAAGCTTTTATTCCCTTGAATGTTTAAAATCTGCATTTTGCATGTCTGCATTTCATAAGCATTGCATATGCATGTTCCTGAGTCGTGTCTCATCCCTCTGTCTTGTCTTCAGAATCACACTGAGACCTTGCCATCGATACAACACTCGAGCCCAAGCTCGCTTAAGGATGGAAGAACAAAACTTAGATGTGGACAGAATCGACAATGAACTCGGAGAGCTCCGAGGAGGCATGGGACAGATCAGGGAAGCCTTACAAGTCATTCGTGCAATGTTAGACACTCGAGCCACCGTTGTCTCTGAAATCACTGCAGATCCAATCCCAACGGCTGTTACTATTGCAAATATGCCAACCTATGGGTTACCTCCAGGCTTTGTACCTCCACCAAGAGTCACTCAGCAGACAGTTTCCCTAGGGAGAGAAGTTCCTCAGGCAATTCCTACATATACTCCAGCTGCTGTACAGATTCAGGCACGCCCTGTCTTTCACGATCCTCCACCAGTATACGAAGGTCTTGAGGGGTATGAAGAGGAGAATGAGTCACATGAGAAATTAAAAGAAAGTGTTGAAACTATAGGAAGAAAGGTTCGAGCGATGGAAGGGAACGATATCTTTGGTACTGATGCCAGAGATATGTGTCTAGTATCCGGATTGGTGATTCCACCCAAGTTTAAAGTTCCAAATTTCGATCAATATTCTGGTGCAACCTGTCCTCGCACGCATCTAATCATGTATTATTCAAGAATGGCTTCACACTTTGAAGACGACAAGTTAATGATCCACTGTTTCCAAGATAGTTTAAAAGGGGCTCCAGCCAAGTGGTATTTAAGTTTGGACCAATCGAGGATTCACAATTTCCAAGACCTGGCTGACGCTTTTATGAAGCACTATAAGTACAACATGGATATGGCCCCGGATAGAAGACAATTGTTAAGCATGTCACAAAAAAGTACAGAATTGTTTAAAGAGTATGCGCAACGGTGGAGAGAGACAGCATCTCAGGTAGAACCTCCTCTGAATGAAAAAGAATTAATAGACTGGTTTGTTGACACAGTGAGACCAGAATTCTACGAAAAAATGATCAGTAGTGTGTCTGCAAGTTTTTCAGACATTGTGGCCGTGGGAGTGAGGGTAGAATTGGGAATGAAAAGTGGAAAGGTAGCCAGCAGTTCCAGCAGTTCTAACAACAGCAGTATCAAGAAAGTCAGCGGTGGGTTCCACAAAAAGAAAGAAGGTGAAACAAATGCAGTAATGGGAAGAAGAAGTCGCGCCATAAGACCGTATCAGCATTACCAGCAGCCTCAACAAGGGTTTTTCCAGCAAGTTCAACCAAATTATGCTCAGCAAATTCAGCAACAGCGACCAATATATCCGGTACAGTATGCCCAACAACAATATGTGGCAGCTGTAGCCCCAGCATTTAACCATCCTGTCCCAGGTTATCAGTCAGGGCAGCCAGCGCCCGCATATCAGCCCAATCAACAAGGGTATCAACGAGCGCCCAACGCTCCACCCTATCAACAAAACCATCAGCAGAGAGTTCAATAACCCAGACAGATTTATCAAAACCGGAGGCCGACCACAAAACCTCCACTCCCACAAATACCAATGACGTATACTGAGTTATATCCATCTTTGGTCCATCAGGGTTTGATCACGACAAGACCGCTTAATCCGGATACCACATCTCCACATTATAACCCAAATGCCCATTGTACTTTCCATGAAGGTGCTGCCGGCCACGACTTAGAAGGGTGCCTTGCCTTGAAACATCTGGTGAGAGAATTGATGGAGAAGAAAATCCTGTCCTTTGATGATGTACCACCTAACGTCAAAAGTAACACACTGCCAAACCATGGAGGGGTCAATGCCATTGAAAAGTCAGATGAAGAGATAATTAATAATGTGTCAAAAATCAGAACGCCATTGAAGACATTGCATGATAAGTTGACAAAAGCAGGGTTGTTGGGAAGTGTTCATAACAATTATGAAAAATGTACTGTTAGTTCCAGTGGATGTAATGTGATGCAGGAAGATATACAAAGATTGATAAATGAGGGGATGTTACAAGTATGTGGTAAGGTAAGGAAAGAAGAGGTTTCTGTAATAGAGCCAGTTTTCGACCTGTCCAGGAAAAGAGAGAAAGTTCCAGTGTTTAACAGGGGTGCAAGGCCAGTTTTCAACATAGCTGCTATTGGTCAACCGCGACCAATCGTAGTTCAAAAACCAAGACCGTTCCATTATGACAATACAAGAGCTGTTCCATGGAGGTACGATGTGACAGTGGTGGACAAAGAAACGAGAAAGGTTGTTCAGACAGATAATCAGAAAGATGTGACCAACATTGCTGGCACTAGCAAGATGACCCGCAGCGGTCGGATCTATCAGCCGAAAGTATCAGTAGCTATTCCAAAAGAAGTTATTCCTGCTGTGGTAATCAAAGAAAAAGAAGCTTCGAGCATAGAAGAAGAAAATGATGAATTTTTGAGGATTATCCGAAGAAGTGATTACAAGGTGGTAGATCAGCTTCATCAGACGCCAGCAAAAATCTCAATCTTGTCACTTTTAATCAATTCGCCAGCTCACCGAGAGGCATTACAGAAAGTATTGAGGCAAGCGCACGTAACCAAGGATATTTCACTCGGACAGTTTGATTCAGTAGTGGCTAACATCACGGCGTGCAATACTTTAAGTTTCAGCGATGCTGAGTTACCGAAGGAAAAACGTGATCACAATCGTGCACTACACATATCCATCAAATGCCAAGAAAATACTTTGGCACGAGTACTGGTCGACACAGGATCCTCGTTAAACGTGTTACCCGCAAGATCACTGTCCAGATTAGCCTATACTGGGGCAGAGATGAAACCAACTTCATTAATTGTAAAAGCTTTTGACGGCTCAAGAAGAACGGTCATCGGAGAAGTAGAATTGCCGATTTTGGTGGGACCCCATGAATTTAACATTGTGTTTCAGGTGATGGACATAAATCCAGCTTACAGCTGCCTACTGGGACGTCCCTGGATCCATGAAGCAGGGGCAGTAACTTCTACCCTGCACCAAAGAATGAAGTTTGTGGTAAATGATAAGCTAATAATTGTTCATGGTGAGGAGGAGTTAATGGTCAGTAATCTTTCATCGTTCTGGTACATTGAAGAAGAATAGGACGTGCTAGAGACGTCATTCCAAGCACTAGAAATAGCAAACGCAGTGATGATAGAGGAGACGGTGGCAAAAAGTGGTCCAACTTTCGCATCTGCTCAAAGCGCCAAAGCTACGCTGGAAGAAGGCACTCCCGCGGGATGGGGAGAAGTCATTGAGGTAAAGCCGAAGACGAACCTCCAGGGGTTGGGTTACAAACCAACTCAAGGTGAATAACCGATGCATGACAACAGCCGGCCAAAGGCTATTCAAGAAATATTCGTCAGTGGCGGTTTTCAAATCAACGCCGTGGAAGGAAATCTTGAAGATGAAGACATAGGACAACTAGTGTATCATGACGAAGCTGCTCTGAACAACTGAGAGGCTATCGAAGTTCCTGTAGTTTTTCCCGAGTTAACATAATTTGTTATTTTCTTTCTTTGTTGTTGTTTTAAAATCTCTGTAGCCGTGCCCAAGGCTATAGGAATATTTTGTAAGGGCCCCATGCTTTCAAAGAAATATCAATGAGAATGGACTATTTTGTTAAAATTCCTCGTGTTGTTCCTTTTACCGTCTTTTTACTTTTACTTTGAAAGAAAAATGGCAATACAAAAAACCAAAACAAAAACAATTTTCTCTTTCTCTACATGTGTTGCATTTGTTGTTGTGTGTTTTAATAAAGTAAACCCTTCAAACATGCAGTAATGACCATAACCCCATTGAATCCTGTAACCTCGCATTTCATCCAAACTTGGATTCCCTAATATACCAAGCCGAAGAAGAGGATGAAGATTTTGAAGTCCCTGAGGAACTGGTAAGATGGGCACAGTCTGAGTACACCGAGTTTCAGCCGCACAAGGAACATTTGGAAGTTATTAATCTGGGCACTGAAGAAGATGTGAAGGAAGTCAAAATTGGGGCAGCCCTAGGGGCTGAAGTAAAACAGCAGTTAAAGGAACTCTTAAGAGAATACGTAGATGTGTTTGCTTGGTCTTATCAGGATATGTCGGGTTTGGATACAGACA
This sequence comes from Lathyrus sativus, assembly GCA_963859935.3. Taxonomy (NCBI): domain Eukaryota; kingdom Viridiplantae; phylum Streptophyta; class Magnoliopsida; order Fabales; family Fabaceae; genus Lathyrus; species Lathyrus sativus. The sequence goes on from OZ012735.1 coordinate 942,083,476, forward strand.
TAGTGGTTCACAAGTTACCACTCCGACCTGAATACCCGCCGGTTAAATAGAAACTCAGAAGAACCAGACCCGACATGGCTCTCAAAATCATAGATGAGGTAAAAAAGCAGATTGATGCAGGCTTCCTTGCAGTGTCCAAGTATCCAGAATGGGTAGCCAACATTGTTCCTGTACCAAAGAAAGATGGAAAGGTAAGGATGTGTGTGGATTATCGGGATCTAAACAAAGCCAGTCCGAAAGACGATTTTCCTCTGCCACATATTGATACCTTGGTAGACAATACAACGCGGTTTGCGGTGTTTTCCTTTATGGACGGTTTCTCTGGTTACAATCAAATCAAAATGGATCCTGACGACATGGAAAAAACAACCTTCATCACTCCGTGGGGGACGTATTGTTATAAAGTAATGTCGTTCGGTCTAAAGAATGCAGGCGCAACTTATCAAAGAGCTATGGTGGCTTTGTTCCACGACATGATGCACAAAGAAATAGAAGTATATGTCGAAGATATGATCGCCAAGTCCCAAAACGAAAAAGACCATCTAGAACATTTGTTGAAGTTATTCAAGAGACTCCAGAAATATCAGTTGAGATTAAATCCCGCAAAGTGCACTTTCGGAGTCAGATCAGGAAAATTACTCGGTTTTATTGTCAGCCACAAGGGGATTGAAGTCGATCTAGACAAAGTCCGTGCCATTCAAGACATGCCAGCTCCGCAGACCGAAAATCAGGTTAGAAGTTTTCTTGGCACGTTAAATTACATATCCAGGTTCATTTCCAATATGACCCCTACCTGTGAACCGATCTTCAAGTTGTTACGAAAGGATCAAACAGTTGTATGGAATTCTGATTGTCAAACAGCGTTCGATAAAATCAAAGGTTATCTCCAAGAACCTCCAATTTTGATACCACCTGTTCTGGGAAAGCCTCTCTTTATGTATTTGACAGTACTTGAAAATTTAATGGGTTGCGTTCTGGGCCAGCAAGACGAATCCGGACGGAAGGAGCATGCCATTTATTATCTGAGCAACAAATTTATTGATTGTGAAAGCAGATACTCACTCCTAGAAAAGACTTGTTGTGCTTTAGCATGGGCCGCTAAGCGTTTGAGGCAGTATATGATTTGTCACACCACTTTGTTGATCTCGAAAATGGATCCAATAAAGTACATCTTTGAGAAACCTGCACAAACCGGAAGACTCGCCCGGTGGCATATGCTACTATCAGAATATGATATTCAATATGTGGCTCATAAATCTATCAAGGGCAGTGTGTTATCAGAATATCTCGCAGCTCAACCTGTCGAAGATTATGAACCTCTGAAGTTTGATTTTCTGGATGAAGATATCATGTTAGTGAAAGATTGTGAAGAAACAAGTTCTGACAAAGGTCAACAGACAGATATTTGGTGGAAGATGATGTTCGATGGTTATCAAGATTGAAGATTATCCCTCAGGATTTCTTGTGATGATATGGAGGTTCTTTCCCCAGCTAAGTATTTCTGGACATCTGTTTGAATTCACCTCAGCAAAATCTATCTACAGGCTCTACTCCCCAGTAGGTCTTCGGGTTTATTTTCCAAGTCTACGTACACCCCTCATCATGGGATCAGTGTGATTCGTTTGTTCCCCGAGTCGGTGACATCTATCAATCCCCGTGAAGTCTAAGTTATTACTTGCTTCATTTCCAAGTATAAGTCTAGTCGTAACTGGCATTTTGTTCAAACCAATTGTCGTTGGCATTCATTTAGTCGTCACCATCTATTTCCTTTTAAGCCCAGTCGTCACTGGCATTGTCTAAATCCAATTGTCATTGGTATCTCGTTAGTCGTCACTAACAAATCCACGTATAAGTCCAGTCGTCACTGGCACTGTTTAAAAGTCCAATTGTCATTGGCGCCTCTTGGTTTGGTCGTTACCAACCTTTCCCCGGGGAATCCAGTCGTCACTGGTATTGTTCCAATTGTTATTGGTATCTTGTTAGTTGTTACTAACGCTCCCCATGAAGTCCAATCGTCACTGGCACTGCCTAAATCCAATCGTCATTGGTATCTTGTTGGTTGTCACCAATTTTTTCCCTTTGAAACCCAGTCATAACTGGTATCATCATCTAGGGTCCAATAGTTATTGGGATCTGTTTCGTTTTGGTCGTTACCAACACCCTAGCTAAGATCTAGTAATCACTAGCATCCTCATAACCAATTGTCATTGGTATTCCCCAGCATGGTCGTCGCCATCTTCATTAAAAATCCAGTCGTAACTGGCATTGTTTCATAACCAATTGTCATTTGATACCCTGATTTGGTTGTCACCAATCACCATTAAAAGACCAGTCGTCACTGGCATTACTTGAAATTCTGGTCGTTACCAATTTCCCCAGGACATTTCTTAATTACCAGCACTGTGTGAACTATTTGTAAAAGCTGAGGATATATCCCCAGTGATCCATGTTCCCAGTCAAGTCCCAAAGATCTAGTCATCACTAGTATCCCCAGTGTGCTTAGTCTTGTTTCTAGTCCATTCCTGAAGATCCCGTTTGAACTCTTCGCTATAGGAAGTTCCTCATCTGATTATCCCCAGTGAGGTTGTATCCAGTCTTTTGCTTCCCCGGTGAAGTCTGCTTTCTCCTTCCCCCCAGTGGAATTAAGTCTCCATCTCCCCAGTAAGAATATCTCCTTTTCCCCAGTGAAAGTCTATTCTTCTCCCCGGTGAAGTACTTCTTTTCCAAAAAGATTGTCATCTTTATTGGATTTGCCTATTCCCCATGTGAAGTTTTTCCTTCTTACATTATCAGTCATGTCTGAACTGTTAATTTAGTTTTCCCCAGTACGAGTCCCCAGTGTCGAGTCCTCGCATTTATCATTGGTTGTTTTACTGTTTCTTTTATTATTATATGTGCGTCTGTGTTGTTTGCATTCAAGCATCATAAAGCATCATTTAGAGTCCAGGGGATGTCATAACTTGTCCTTTAGCATATCATCGAATCTAAGGAACAAAATTTTCGGTTTTTCTATATTTAAATACCTTTCACTGCAATTCTACGAGGATTGTCATCTCTCAGTTCCATCTAGTGAAGATATTTAAATAGGGGCAACTTTTTCACCCCAAATTTTGACCCCTTAGATTCTCATTATCATTTTAGGAGCATACTCATGAACTGTCTAACCTTAATCCAGTGCAAGTATGTCTTTGTCAAATTGCAGATGAATCAGGGTTTCGTGCAGTCAAAATCAAAACTTCAGGGTTTGTGATTAGTCAGTGTTTTGGGCTCATTCAAATAAGAAACAAGGTCAAGGATATTACATAATGTCAAATGAGAAGCCAATTTGAAGAAATCATTTCAGAATCAAGAACAGTGCAGTCTGGAGGCCCCGATTAGGGTTTTTAACTAGTAAAAGTCAACTTTGGTTTGACTTTGATGTTGGAAGGTGTTGTAATGGTGGGATTGAGGTCCATGAAGTTCATGTAGCTTATTAAAGTTCATCCAAGAATTTTCAAAGTCTCAGGAGGTCTAGAATGTCAACAGGCGACTCGGTAATCACCGATCGGTCGTACGGTTGACCGAAAAGTCAACTCTCCAGATTTTATGAATTAGACTTCAAGTTTTGAAAAAAAGTTGTTCCTTATGTCATATTGGACTTGCATATCAATTTTCATGACCATTGGATCAAGGATGAAGGATTAATCGAGAAATCGGGAAATTAGGGTTTTTGAAAAGGGCTAAACCATAACTCCTTAACCACACATCCAATTGAGTTGGTTCAAAGCTCATTTGGAAGCTCTTGACAAGTCCTACAAAATTCCCTAAGTGGTCCATGATCAGAAAATGCATAGATTTTGAGTTATGGTCAAATTCATTTCAAGAAGGGAAAAAGACTTAGGAAAACTTCACTTTTTAAGCTCATTTTTAGCAACTTTGGAGGGCTTTTTGGCCAAGTTACTTTGAGAAATTGAAACTCATGAAAACATGAATGTTTTAGAGCTATGTGAGGGCTTTCTAAATTGTACTAGAACATCTCAAGAGAAGTTATGAGCAGAAAGTTACATAGGTGCAAAGTTGAGGGTTTCACACTTTAGTCCCACATTGGCCAATTTTCAAGAATGACTTATTTCACTAATTTTGCCAAATTTTCTTGATCCAATTTGTTGTATGTGATATATCTGATATGTGTAGCATGAAACAAGAGAAAATTGTGGAGGAATAGCCCAAAATCAAAGCTTGGACTTCATTGCCATACAAGTGGGCAAGTTGCACTTCCAAGCATGAGGTGTAAAGTGAAAGGTTGTGCCAGCCCCTTCCCTATGATCTATAGGCTGCAAAACACATCATAAATCATTAAGGGACTTTGAAAAAAATGGTCTTGTAGCAGAACAAGTGGAAAACCCTCCAAGGGAGGTTTGTTTCAAAAAAATCTTAAAGCTTGCTTCATGGTGAAGAAAGGTCTCTAGCAAGCACCTCAATCCATTTATCTATAAAAAGAAGGCTCATTCACCTCATTTGATACACAATTCATCTGATAAGAATCATAGAGAAGCTCTGTTACCACAATTCCCACTCCTTGCACCAAATCTTCAAAATCACCAAAATCCATGAAAACACCAAAAATGGTCATGAAGTGAAAATTGCTCAAAATCATTTCTACCCTTTCCAATACCTTAACCACCCTCCACACAACTTCTAAATGATATATAGAAGGGGTGTAATCCACTAAAACCTCAAGAAACCTTAGAAATCAAAAAGTCAAACTTCTACCTATCATACTTTGACCAAAGCTACAAAAATCTCCAAACTTTGCTCCAATCCTTTTCTTGAGGTTTTGATCATTCATACACCTCACAAATAACATCTCTCAACTGTTCAAGCACCTAGCAACCATTAGAAATTAATATCTCTTCATTTGGCACCATAAGTGCATTGTTGCTTAAAGTTGAAGAAAAGTTCAAAAGCAAGAAAGTGAAGTAAAAGGTCTCTGGTTTTCTCAACTATCTAGCTTGTTCAAAAGAGTCATCAAGAGGTATGTAACTTGTCTCCATTGGATTTTGTATCATCTTTCATGATTTTGGCATTTTAAGCATCATGGTGAAATTTGGAGTTATGGATTTTGGTTGACAATTGCTCTTTTTTAGACACTTGTTTTGATGAATTTTGAGATATGTTGTTGCACTTGTTCTGTCATGCTTTCATGTTTGGAATGTTGAAATATTTGCCATATTGCCCCAAACAGATTGGTACATTCTCATTTGTGCTTCTTACCATTTCTTCACAAAATCATGATGGAATAGTTTAGGTACCCCAAAGCCATTTGTTGGCATACTCATGTGATTTGGGTTGTCAACTTACCTTATGCCTGATTAATTTTAGATGTTGAGATGGTCAAGCATGAATCAACATTGTTATTATCCTTACATTCATAACTTAAGAAAACTGTCTTGGAATTTGAATTGGTTCTTGTTGCAGCCATGATGAGTTACACTACTGTTGGTCTTTGCATCCTAGACAAATGTGTGTTGTTTGATTATTTGAACTATAGGTCAGCTAGTATAGTTGTTAATTGGTGATTGGTGAGTGAACTCTGTGTGAAACCCCCTAATGTCCCTCTCACTGTCAGTAGCACAACCAGTCATTTGGCAAGACCTCTTCCATAAGGGCAGTCCATGATCTGCTGTAGCTTAAGAATGATAGCCCTATTTTGCTCTTGTATTGAGAGGGAGTTTTTTATTAAAGAAAAAGAAACCACAGCCTGTTACTCATAAGATTGATAGTGCTGTTATGAGAAATACTTGACCAGTTTATTGGCAGCACTAATAAACACTATTTGTTTTGCTTTATATTGCTGTCATGACAAAGCAATAGCAGCTGGGAGGTCACTTCTTGCATAAAGACCTAAAAGGCCAGTTTTATCACTTGAACATGATCAGAAATACACTTGGAGTTTGCCCATGTGATCACTTTGTGTTATTTGTGCATAGGTTTCAATTTCACATGTTGCCACAAAGTGTTCAAAACTGCAACTCACACACACACACACTTTGTTTGTAATGATTTTGTTTGCCATGATACTTTCTGCTAGAACTTTTCCAATCATCACAAGTTGTTGCTATATTATCCTGTTTGGTGTGAAATTTGTTACTTTGCATCTCATCACTTGAATTCAAATGACCTCTGTCAAAACCCAGTTGCTAGCAGCATTACCAAATTTGCTTTGAAAAATCATGACAGTTGAGGCATCATTTTTTGCATAGGATACTACAAGTCTAATTTTAACATCTAGGCATGTTTCAATATACATTTGGAGTGTGTTTGTATGTCTACCTTGCTCTGTTTGCATATAAAGTTCATATTCACATATTGTTACCAAATGCATCAAAATCAAAGCATGATGAGAATCATTTTGAGTAATAGGCTATGGATTTAATTCTTGCCACTTGAGACTAATTTGATTGTGTATTTCAAAGATGTGTGAGTGATTGTTTTTGGGTTGATAGTACATAAAGCTGTGATTTCATTTTTCATGCCTACTTCATAAGCACATTGCTACTCATATACCACACTTTGCACAAATTTGATTTTCACCAAAGGCACATTTCACACACTTCATATTAATCATTTTTGAGATGTTGGCATAGTTCTTGTGCACTAAAACTTTCTACATCAAAACTCATCTTTCAAAATGCATTTCTTCACAAAATCAACACCTCACATATCACTTTCTTGCACAAACTAGATTTTCACCAAAACCACTTGTTGTACACTTCATACTCATCATTTAACATATATTTGCATGATCACGTAAGATTGAAACTGCTCGAAACACCAGTTCATGCTCATAATGCATTTTCACATACAAAAAGGCACTTTTGAACACCTAAACTTCAAACAGTCAATGTAGGCCCTTTGTTTTTCATTCACACTCACTCATTAGCTTACATTATAGGTGTATGATTGACTGTTGTGTTCAAAACTGCTCTGAAACTGAAAGTACCACAAGTCATGCACATCATTCATGTCACTCTTTTGCATTTTGTATATGACTTATCATGACAGCTCAGTTCTAACCACAAAGATGATTTAGACTCATTCATTTACACTTACCTGTGATGTGTATATGTTTATTATGGTTTGAGTATAAGTGTTTGAGGCTGTTCACTTGAAAATGCAATTTTGAACCTAAAAGGGAGGTACTATCGGGTTTTGCATAGGTTTGAGATTTCTGAAAAACTAAGATCACCACCATCTTCCTTATTCAATTCTACCCAATTTCCATATAAATTTTGTGTCGATCCGATTAGCGGTTAGAAAGTTACGGCGTAAAACGTATTTGGTTTGATTTATGTTCTTGCCCATCCATAGTCCTAAGTTACCCTTATAATTAATTAGGGGTGGCTTCATCAATGGATGTATAGCCACCCTAGTGGTATGACCATGCGCCTTTCACACCTTGTTCCTGAGTTCGACCCCTGAGGAGGGCAACTCTTTTATCCATTTTTGTGATTTTTAGTGTAAACTTCGAAAATTCGTATCTCACTCGTTTTTCATCGTTCTTCGTCCGTTATTTTTCCGCTGTGCTTGTATTAATGTGTACTTTCATGCCATGTTTTTATTTTTCATGTTTGCATATTTCATCACTAAGTTTGTTTATGTATAAGTGTGCGTGTTTTCGCGATCGTTCATGTAATTGCAGATGAATGTTTATGTGGTTCCTTTCAATATTTTTCTTGACACTTGTTTGAATCCATGCCTATACATGTTATTTAACATGCTAGGATTTATTTCTTGGTTGGTACCATTTTCTTCTGTTGATTTTCCTCAAGTGCGAACTGTCGTTGCAGTGTCGATTATTTCATCTGTTAACTGTTACCTTCATGTTTCATTTTTACCATCTCTCATTGTTTACTTGGTTGTCACCATGAATATGCTTTATATTGATTTTTATCTTGTTTATCATTTATTTTCTTTTCTCCCCAAATGATGAAGCTCGTTAGCTTTCACCTGATTATTTCCCCAGTCTCCTCCAAAGGAAGGTCTGTCCATTTGACCCTCGATGTCATGGATAACTTATTCAATCACACCCTTGACTTTGTTAAGTCATTTTCACTTAAAGGCTAAAAAACCCTAGACTTCACTTAAAGTCTAAAAGACCCACCCGTACTAGGAGCGTTCTTCAACTAGAACCCTAGGAAAGAGTTCGTCAACTCTGCGTAAGAATCATCGTCATGATCTCTTACTTTCCCCTTCTACAATTTAGATTAGGGAGTTTTGTCAAACTCCACACAAACATTGTCATGTTTGTTCCCCTTTGAACCTTGATCGTCATCAAGTATTCTTTTCCCTTGTGAGGTGAACTACGATTGCTCTGATTCTATCCTAGTTAGGATACGTAGGCAGAAGATGCGACTTCTTTGCGAGCAAACTTAGTGTATATAATTTTAGGTTTCAACTCATATATTTTCCCAATCCACAATACATATTTCACACTTAGCAAGCAATCAAACAAAAGGTTGCTGTAGAGTACTACAGATATTTAGGGTGCTAATACCTTCCCTAGATATAATTAACCCCCGATCCCCGAATCTCTTAAGCATTGTCGTTACATCGCGAAAAAGGTTTTTATTTCTTTAGACCTTTCCTTTGGATAAATTAAAGATCGGTTGTAAAAGAAATAAGATTCAAGTTAATTAATAGCTTGATATCCAGTTTTCACCGCAACACCTAACATGTCTCTAAACGCTCCAATTTTGTACTGAAATCCATCCTAGCATCATCACTAATCTATCCTCATGAAGAATCCTAATCAATTCCCTATAATCTAAGCCAAAAGTTGAAAAGTGCATACCTGGTTTTGAGAGATGAACAAATAGGGATTTCCTTCGATTCAGCCTCCAATCTTCTCCAGAATCACTCCAAGTTGCACTTTGAAGCTTCTACAATAAGCAATTTCCACTGAATTTGCCTTAATCTCAAAATCCGATTCTTGATGCAGCTCTTGCAATTTCAGTTGCTCCTTCTGGTTCCTCTTCAACTCTTGCACAAAAAATGATCTGAATGCATTGTATTGAATATATAGAGAGTGTTAGAACTCTCTAGAACTTTCTGTAACTAACCAAATGAGAAATTGAAAATCTCATGCTCCTAGAAAAACTCATATGTTCAACTCGTGCTTTGCTCTGTTCTTGGCCTTGATTTTTCTTGAATTTCTCACCTCATGACATTTTGAAATGAATGGATATGATAGCTTCCTTGTTTTTGATCCCATGGTATGCAATTCAAGTGTTGCTTCAACCTTAAGTTACCAAATGGAAGTGCTTGAAAATGGCCTCAAATGTAAAATTTAACATTGTCAACCTTCTCAAAATGCCTTTTCTGATCAAAATGACATATAACATGACCTTGTTTGACCCTAAATCAAAAAATCACATTTTTTGGCCTTTTAATGACTTTAATTTCTTCCTTTTTAAGCCCTTTCAAGCAACTTTGTGTTCCAAGCCAAACCAAACTCTCATGACCACTTGGTTGAACTCAAAACATCATTTTGAACAAGTTCCATGTTGGACAATTTTCCATTTGAAGCTTGCAAGTTGGAGTTATGGACCTATAATCCAAAGTGACCTATAATCTCACTTTCCCAAAATACCCCTGGCTTGCAAAGATCATAACTTGAGTTCTACAAATCCTATCAAGGACTTCTAGTACTCTATGGAAATCTAAGAGGATAAGGAACAACATTCATGTTGACCAAAAGTCCATTTGAAAACTCCTTGAAGGGAAAACGTTGCTTGGAAGTCAAGTGACTTTCACAGATAAATTTCAGTGGCATCTGATGACCTGTAACTTCCAAGGACCATAACTTGAGTTATATAAATCCCCTTAAGGACTTATAGTACTAAAATTAAAGTTATTGAGATTCTCTACAAGTTTCATGTTGGCCAAAGATCCATTTGAAACTTTTATCTTGACTTATGTGGCCTTGAAGTTAGGCACTAAACAGGGTGATTTTACACTGAAACCCTAATTTAGCAACTTCCCACATCCTTGATTCTTCTTTGCTTGATCTTGGCACAACACCACACATGTATCAACATACCCTTCCATGAACCCCATGACCTCAAAGTAGGCTTTGATTCTCTCCAATTTGCAATTGACCTAGGATTGACCCAGATGAAACCCTAGTTGACTGCACCTCAACTGTGGCTCTTGTGCTTGAATCAATGACTTGTCTCAGCTTCAATAGGGCCCTATAGGCATTCCATGAGATCCATACACACCTCAAATTCACATTCCATGTTTCACATCCCACTGATGATTCTCAATATTCCTCAAGATAGGAGCAAAACCCACATGTAGGCACTCAAACTTCTCAAGACTTCAAATCACTTCTTGATGGCCTGGATGACTCTCAAACTTGGATAAGACCTCTTGCTAGGCTTCTTCTGATAAGAATCACACTTGAACCCCTGTTGGATGAGTGATATGCTATGATATGCAAATGATTAGAACTATGTGAATGATGTAACTATGCAAATGAAATGCAATGAAACATAAATCAGGGAAGAAAAGGTTGAGCAAATTTTGGGGTGCAACAGGTCGGCGTTGGCCGACACTGGGATTGGTTGGATTTTCTTTGGCGTCTTCTCTGGAGCTTTTTGGACTTTGCAGGCCTTGACGTACTAGATTTCATTATCAACCGCATCGTCGAAGGAGAGGAAGGAGGTGTGTCAGTCTCTCCTTGTTGGAGTGTATTCTCCATAATTGGCATACCGTTGTTGTTGTCGGTGTCATGGACGAGAGAGAGGATGCTTTTATGATTGTTGTTATCGTCTTGTTGACTGGCCATGATTGGTTCTTGGCTTCAAAGAAATAAAAGATAGGGAAACAAGATTCCCACTGACGGCGCCACTGATTTAACTTGTCGATCAGAATAGGTAGGTGGTCGGTGTAACACCCTAAAATAATTATAATATTTATTTAATTGATTTATTATAATTGTTCACGATTTTCGGTGAATTTTTATGAAATGTTATTACGCATGGTGTATTTGTATGGTATTGTGAGATATTGATGGGTTAAGGGAATAATTAGAGTATTTAGAAAATAAGTGATGAAATGAAATTATTTTAGTGATAATAATAGATAATGTGAATAATATCATTTAGATTATTATTATTAATTAAAATAAAAAGAGGTAGAACACTAAGGGCAAGGTAGTCTTTTGTGAGGGAATAAGTGAGGGTAAGTTGGGAAAACCATAATAAGGGTCCAAGGGGTAAGAGTGACAAAAGAAAAAGAGGGAGTGGAGAAGTTCACTTTGTACAATCGTGAAAGGTTGGAGAAACTGTGAAGGGAGGGCTAAGGCACAGAGAACCAAGGAGACCATTTGTAGAACACAAAGAAATAAGTTAATTGCTGAGATTTCTAAGGTATGGGGAGTATCGCTTACCAATATAATTGATATAGAGTTAGATGTAGGTATGTAGTTGGGGTTTTAGGGGATTTTTGGGAGAATATGATGAAAATTGGTGATTTAGGAATGTGTAAGATGAGAGGAATTGATGTAGATGTTGTATATAATGTTGTGTTGTTGTATGTTTCTATGTGATTGATGTGCATTTTTGGACTGAAAGGTATTGGAATCGCAAGGTAATTTGGGTATGAACGGGTGAAGAATCATAACTGAGAAGTTGCAGATTCGCATATTTCTCTGGACGAGCTTCGTGTCGTCGGGCGAAGCATTTTCGCCCAACCTCGCCAGGCGAAATGAGAGGCGAAATGAGGGTTAAAAATAGGTGCTACTGGAATTTTTATAGGGGAGGGTTTTCACCCCAGCTTCGCGAGCGAAGCCCAGGCGAGCGAACTGCTTCGCCGGGCAAGCATCAGGCGAGCAGGAGCAGATGTTTTTTTTTTTATTTTGTTCTGCTTCCTTTTCTCGCATGGTCTTGTTTATTTGTTGACCTTGTGTTGTGGGGTAGTTGACGTATTGTGCTTTAATTATTTTAACATGACGAAATGTGAAGAATTATAGTGAACTGTGATGTAAGCAATTGATGTTATTCTATGATGTTTTGGATGAATTCTCATGAATGATGATGCAACTTTGACGATTCTATGATGGTGAATACTATGATATTTTCATCATGCATTCATAGCATATTTAGGACTTTGGTCCAGTGTTGAAGTTAGGACTTTGGTCCCGTGTTGGTTTCAATGCTATTGTGTGGATTGAAGTGTTTATGATGTGCTCCGGTTCCAAAGGGGAATAGATCCTGTGGTGGGGATCTCTGGAGGGAGATGGCCCAGTGTCCATCAAATGAATTGGTACCACATGCATGAGTCTATATTGTTGCATTTCATATTATGTGGCATTGCATAACTGTGATAAAGGATGTTATTGATGATGTGATTTTAAATGACGATGATGACTTATTGATGCTTATTTTGTTAATACTTACCTATCTTTTTCTTTATATCTCGTATAATGATTTGTGATTACTCACCCTACCTGTTTGAAGGTTGCCTCCATGTGAGTAACATGCAGGTGATCAGGATTAGTTCTCTTGGTGCGTGAAGGTGTATCATTTGAAGAGTTTAGTTTTATTTTTTCCATTGAACTTAGAAGGTGTCTTGCTCTGATATATAACATCGGGTCGGGACATCTACGAGTGGAACTTTTATGTTCTACTTTTATAGACATGATGTCACTCTTTTGTTACTATTTTGTCGTTTTGGATTTTAATTGCTTAAGATTATGATTTTCGCTGCATTGTAGTTTTGGTTGCATTTATTGGTGAAATAACCCGTGTTACAGAGCATGATGTTGATTGATGTTTTATGACGAAATGTGGCACCCTTGTAGTGTTTTACTCTAATTTATTTATCTTTAATGAATTAATTTATTTTCGAGTATATTGTGGGGTAAAAAGGGTGTCACATTAGTGGTATTAGAGCCTGGTTGGTCCGTCCGACCAGATTTTTGTATGATGTCAGTCCCTGTTAGTCGACAAGTGTGTGTACACTATAGATGAATTATTCCTTCTAATATTGTTGATAGTGTGCATAATGGTCAGGAGAAATTATTCTGCTATTGCTAACACATTGGAGTCGCCTGCTCAAGCAATGACCCAGAATGCATAGAACAATCAGAATGGAGGGGCTTCTGATGAATTTCATGCTTTGGGGAAGTTCCAGAGGAACAATCCACCAACTTTCATGGGCACCCATGATCCAGAGAGTGCACATAAGTAGATCAAAGTGATTGGGAAGATCTTCTGAGTGATGCCATGCACTGACGCTCAGCAAGTACAATTTGGTACTCATATGTTGATGGAAGAGGCCGAAGATTGGTGGGATAACACCCGTCAGAGATTGGAAGATGTTGGTACTGAGATAACTTGTGTTGTATTTAAGAAAGAGTTCCCAGAAAAGTATTTCCATGAGGATGTTCTTGGTAATAATGAGATAGAGTTCCTTGAATTGAAGCAACGAAACATGACTGTGACGGAGTATGCTGCAAAACTTGAAGCACTGGTGAAGTTTTGTCCACATTACAATCATTTTGATGCTGAGATTTCCAAATTCCTTAAGTTTGAGAATGGGTTGAGACCCGAGATCAAACAGGGTATTGGATACCAACAGATTTGTAGGTATGTTGAACTGGTGGATAAAAGTAGGAACTATGATGAGGATAGCAAAGCTCGATTGGCTCACTACAAATATCTTAGTGAGAAGAAAAAGAAACGACAGTTTCAAGGAAAACCTTATGTGAATTTAGATGACAAAGGGAAGAAGAAGGATTCAGATGGGAAGAAGACAAGTGGGGTAGCAACTCTCGCTTCTATTAAGTATTACAGATGTGGAGAGCAATGCCACCGTGCTAAGGATTGCAATAATAATGTACTGAGATGTTACAGATGTGGTAAGAGGGGTCACCGAGTTACTGAATGCAATAATGAGGGTCCGACTTGTTTCAATTATGGTGAACAAGGTCACATTAATACCCAATGCCAAAAGTCGAAGAAGACTGCTACTGCTGCTCAGAATAATGCCAAAGTGTTTTCCTTGAGTGGTGCAGAAGTCCACAAGAAGGATAACTTGATTCGAGGTACTTGTTTTATTAACAATACGGAGTTGGTTGCTATTATTGATACGGGTGCTACTCATTTGTTTATTTCGCTTGAATATGTGTTGCACCCCAAAATTTGACCAACATTTCTTTACCTAGCTTGTGTTTCATCTCATTCACATTAGCATTATCATTTGCAGTTCATTGACATGTATGCAGGAGATCAAGAGGTATGATTACCAATTAAGAGCTATAAAAGACTTTGAAGCTAGAAAATAAGGTTATTCAAGTGTTCAAGGGTTGATATCTTTGTCAGAGAAGTTAGAAGATTCTCAGAGTGAGTGGTTGAAACCAAGGGTGTGTGCCTCCTAACTTGAGAGTTGTGGGGAGTCCTCAGATGATTCTGAAGCCATGAATGTGGAATTAAAGCCTTGAGAGAGATTATGAGATGTCTTGAAAGCCATAATGAAGCCTAGAGAGGTCATTGTGCAAGATTAAGAAACCTCAGCCATGAGTGGTGCAGTTAGGGTTTGACTGGGTCAACCCTAGGTCAATTGATGATTTGGAGAGGGTTGAGACCTAATCCAAGAGCCATGTGATCATGGATTGATGCATTGAGATGCTATAAGGATTATTCCAAGGTTAACTCATCATGATTGAAGAGTTTGAGAAGTTTCAAGCTAGGGTTTCTAAGGCTTGACAGTGTAAAATCCCCTAGTTTGACCCCATCTTCAAGGCAGTTTAGCTCAAGATGTGATTGTCATCTCATCTTTCCCCCAACATGAATATTGTATATCTTGTTCTTAGATTTAATTTGAGTACTAGAAGTCCTTGATAGGATTTGTAGAGCTCAAGTTATGACTTTGACAAGTTACAGGTCATCTGAGGTATGTGAATCTGGGGCCTTGAAAGTCACCCCACTTGCATCAAACTGTTGCCCAAGAAGGATGATTCCTATGAACTTTTGGTCAACATGAATGTTGTTCCTTATCTTCTTACATTTCTATAGAGTACTAGAAGTCCTTGATAGGATTTGTAGAACTCAACTTATGGCTTTGACAAGTCAAAGGCATTTTGGTCATTTGGAGATTATAGGTCATTTCAAGCATAAGGCCATAACTCCTATTTCCAAGCTCATGAATGTTTTAAGTCTAGTAAGGAGGTCATGAGATGTTGAGAAGGCTTGTAGCTCAAAATGGTAAAAATGACCTAAAATGGAGGCATAAGTTAAATAAGTCAAAGTTGGAAATTGAAATTTTCAAGCTACACATCCAAACCATGGCATGTAATATACCATTTTGACTCTAGAAAACATTTTAGAAACAATGGTTCAGCCACATTTTTGATTTGAGTTCTAAATCATGGACTTGCTTTAGAAAATGGTTACTTGCATATTAAGGTACATATGCAAAACATAAGGAAGATCAATGCACAAGCTAGCAAAGTATCCTAACATCTCATATATCTCATCTAAGGAGATTTTCAAGTCAGATACAAGTGTTGCAATGATCCAAACACAAGCTGGTATATGAGATGGCTTGAAATCAAAAACTCATGACATGAGAATCTCAAATTCTCATTGGATGCTTCCAGAAAGTTCTGGATGGTTCTGAACCATCCTATATGTTGATTAGAAGCTGCTCAAATGCAAGGTTGGTGAGAGATTAGAGAGGAGAGTGAGATTGCCATTTCATTTTCTTCCATTGCAAGTTGAAATCAATTTTTATATTCTACATCAATTCCATTGATTCTTTCAATCCTAACATCTTCCATTGATCATACTGAGTGAATCCATACCAAATTGAGAGCAAGATCATGAAGAATTGAGAAGATAGCATTTGGATTTTGGAAGCTGCAAGTCACTATCGGATTCTGAGATTCAAGCATCCTCCATCAAAACTTTTGCAAACAGTAGCAAGATCTTGGCACAAGGAGTGATTCTGGAGAGATCGAGAGGTTGAAGTGAAGATTTGACCTATCTGGTATTCAAGAAGTGTCAGGTTTGCAACTTTTACTCTACACCTTAATTTAAGCGCATTTAGTTAGATTTGTTAGGTTAGAACGGTTAGAAACAAGTAGGAGATGGATTATGGAGATTTTGAGGGCATTTGGTGAGGTTCAAGATAGTGACCCCATTTCTGTTTGGACCAAGAACGTGTTTGATATGGTGAATTGATGAGAGTTCTATAGCAAGTTTTAACCAGCGTGAGGTGGTGAGTATTTTGGTACAATCAATTTCAAGAATCGTTAAAGTTGAAGTTTGAGCATAGTTTTGATTCATTATCGGGTTTAGAGCTTGATTACATTTCACATTTTTATTTTCTTTTCCTCCATTTTTCTTTAATCTTTGAAAAATCATATAAAATAGAAAATTGATGATTTTTACGTGGGAGTTTTTTCTCATATTTCACATTGATGTCTAGAAAATTATAAAATCAAAACATTTTCATTTCATGCATTTTTAATATTTTTTTCTATATTTTCTCTTTTAATAGCTCTTAATTCATTTTATGTTGATGCATAGTTTTGTAGAATTTTGTTTAGCTAGTTCCCTTCATATTTTTGCACCATTCTTTTTAGGATAGTTAGATTAGGACTTTATCTCCCCTCTGAATTTATTCCATAATTTTGTGATTAGTTTTTGATTATTTTTTATTAGATGACTTTAGGTTGTGTAGATTTATGTCAATCCTTAACATAGGTCCACAATAACACTAGAATTTTGAGTTTTTAGGTCAAGTTAGATATTGGGACATATAGGGTATTAAGGGTAGTTATATAGGATCCCCTAGAAATTATATTAGATTTTAATATAATAGTATACTATTTTTAATTGATTTTTGTAATTGATTGTTGTTTGTGTTGCCCTTGTGGGCTTGCATTTTATTTTGCTTTGCTTTGTGGGATTTTGCTTGGCTTGGTGGGCTTGGTCTTGCTTTGTGGAGCATGGAGGAGCATAGTGGAAGACTTGAAGATTGAAGAAGGAGCTTGAGAGCTTGAAGACTTGCTTGTTTTGTTGTTGTTTTAGGGTTAGAAATTAAGTAGAGCTTAGACTTAGTTAATTTCTTTCTTAAACATGGATGGTATATTTCACCTCCATTCTTCCCCATGATTCAAGGTCCTTCCATGGTATTCACCTCCCTCCTTTGGAGGGATAAGTGATGGTACCTAGGAAGTAGAACTTTTGAGGGAACCATTCTTCTGATGTTAAACCCTCATAGGCCTCCTTTGGTGGTCAATAAGCAATTTAATATCCTAGCTTATCCAGTTAAGTGATTTCTTCTGGTTTGAGTATCTTGAAGATGTTGGGCTTGAGTTTGAAGATGAAGACTTCATTGAAGAGTATGGAAGAGGATGATTTCCTGAGCATTGCCATTTCAGCTGAAGCTTGAAGAGCAAGAAGAACAAGTTGATACTTGAAGACTGAATGAAGAGCTGAGGCTTAAAGACTAGAGGATGAAGTTGACATTTCCAGATGATTGAAGATTACTCTGAGAAGCTGAAGCTTGTAGGAAGAGAAGACCAAGTTGAGACTGGTAAAGTAAGAGAGCTGAAGCTTGAAGACTAAGTTGATACTTATAAAGAGGATTCAATTGAGATTGAGTGTAGAGCTGAGGCTTGAGGAATGAAAGATGAGTTGACACTTACTTTGAAGCTTGGAGATCCTGAAGGAATCAAGTTGATACTTGTGGTTAAGAGTGAAGCCTGAAGGTGGAACTGATTAAGGAGCTGAAGCTTAGAGAAGAGAGAATAAGTTGAAACTTATGTTGAAGGGTTGAAACCTGGAGAAACAAATTGATATTTGTCAAGAGTGATGGAGGTCTGAAGACTGAGTTGCTGTCAGAAGAGCTGAAGCTTGGAGTTGGAAGAGGGAGGAGTTGATCTGCTTTCTTGTCTGTTTTCTTTTCTGTATTGATGTGCCTTGTTTGACTTGCTTGATGCATTAGAATAAGTCCATATCTAGACTAGCTTTAATCTAGGAGCATGATTACACTAGAGGTTGAGTTGCTCCCTCTGCTTGTATTGTTACTGTATGGCTTTGCTTGCGGGTATTCGGTAGAGCCCTGCTCCCTTGCCCATGTGGTTTCTGTTTGCTTGATAGCATGTTATTTCTTCTGTATGATTGCAGTTTACTGTCTTTTCTTGATAGCATGTTGATTTATTTTCTTCAGTATGATTACTGTTATTCATTCTGGCTTGAGGTTGAGATGAGCTTGTGGAGGCTGCTGCCCCACACACATTTCCTCCCTCACTTGCATTGCATGCATTTTACAGTCGTTTACTGTTTACTGTTTAAGCTGATGCTTTATCTGTTTCTGTGTATCATTGACATGATCCCTTAGGACTCTCATTTCCTTTGATGAGGAAGTGATGATAGAACTTTAGGTTGAAACCTATGCATGATAACTTCTAGGAGTTCCCTGTTTCAAACCTCAACTATAGGATGAATCCTTGGCATGACAACAGTAGGACTTGATAGTCTCTCGTTATTTGAGCCTGTTCTCTTCTCATCTCAAAACAGCTTAAAATACAGTAATCATGAATGATTTCTTCCATACGTAACGAGCCTTAAGCTATCTAAGAAAGAATTGTTGGAGAGTTTCTTTTCAACAGTCTGGATGTTTAGTATGGCACCCTTTGGGTGACATGCGACGCATTCACTCTCAGGTCATAGTATTTAGTGCGATTGAAATTGCAAACACAATAAAAAACACTTCTTTCGTAAAAGACAGAAAACAAACTTCAAACCTTTTTGCCCCGTGGGCCCGTAATTCAAAGGAAGCTTTTCTGAAGAAAAGAGTGTCGTTAAACTTCAGCGCCAACGCAAACAGGCTTTGTCCCTAACTGCTAGAACTGTTGTTTAACCCTACTCGATAAAACAGACGAATCTGAATCCCCATAATCCGTAGTATCCCGAACTACGTAAGCTCTGATCTCTCATACCTGTTGAGAGTACGTAGGCACAATACTGATGTATTGGTGAGCTACCTTCCCCATGACCTGTCGTAGGTCGAACTATGTTGACTCTGATTTCTCATTCTCTGATGAGAATATGTAGGCATAAAGTGCGACGCTTTGCCGAGTCATTTCTTTTCTTTTTTAAGCCAGCCTTGATAGGTAGATAGATAAACCAACTCGTCCAGTAAACACAACAAGCATGGATCCCGTCGAGTACGACGGACGTGAGGGGTGTTAATACCTTCCCTTTGTATAACCGACTCCTGAACCCAGACAATGGTTGCGATGACCTTGTCTTACCCTCTTCCTCAGGTTTTTCCGATCGTTTCCTTTCCCATTCTAAGGGATAAATAACGAAAGGTGGCGACTCTTCTGTTTTGCCGGCACCTTATTTTCGCGGAAGCGACAGCTGGCGACTCTGCTGGGGACTTGATAGTTTCCTGGGATCCAACGTCCCGTATGCGAGTCAGTTTGGGGATCCGACGTCCCCTGTGAGAGTCAATCCTAGTGCTTGTATGATTACTTGTTGGGTTGTGTTTATCGCATTTTTATTTCCCGCACTTTATTTTCAGTATGATATGATTATTTGTGCTATTGTGGGAGGGGCATTCTGATGAGTGAGAAGCCAGACCCAGGCTTGAGTGAACATAGCATTAGTTGTGGAAATTAGTGGGCGCGTGCTTGCTTGGCAGGCACTAGTGTCTCATGAAATCCACGCTCAGACGAGGTTCTCCCGGTTGGCTTCTCTTTCAACCCTTTGGGTTGAGACGGTTGTTGGTTTGGAGGATTGTCGACTCTGGGGACCGATCATTTGTGATTCAGCCGAGTGAGGCCGCTTCATGAGCTGGTGATGCCACACCTTCTGGGTATCGTATCACCCCTCTTGAATGTGTGTGATGCTGATGAACGCATAGGATGCCGAACTTGAGTTAGTTTAGGTCCATACCTGTGAGCAGGGTTGGGTTTATTGCAGGAAACTTTGACCTTCAAACTACCTGGTTTTCTTGACATTGAATCAGTTTTGTTGGTACCGGAGGTTCACATCATCGGATATATGATTGTTCTTGACAGAGCAGAGCTTTGGTCCTGTATCAGAGGACCTTATATTCAGAGATGGGTATTTGTTCTTGACAGAGCAGGTTTTTGATTGGGATCAGGGGATCTTATCATCAGATGTTTGTTCTTGACAGAGCAGGTTTTTGATTGGGATCAAGGGATCTTATCATCAGATGTTTGTTCTTGACAGAGCAGGTTTTTGATTGGGGTCTGAGGATCTCATTTGCTGATAGATGTTTATTCTTGATAGAGCAGAGTTTTGGTCCTGTATCAGAAGTCCTTATTATCAGATGTTTGTTCTTGATAGAGCAGAGTTTTGGTCTTGTATCAGAGGTCCTTATTATCAGATGTTTGTTCTTGACAGAGCAGGTTTTTGGTCCTGTATCAGAGGTCCTTATTATCAGACGTGTGTTCTTGACAGAGCAGATTTTTTGATCCTATATCAGAGGTCCTTATTATCAGATGCGTGTTCTTGACAGAGCAGATTTGTGGTCCGATATCGGGGTTTTCTTCTTATCAGATACAGTGGTTGTTCTTGATAGAGCA
Source organism: Lathyrus sativus (assembly GCA_963859935.3). NCBI lineage: Eukaryota > Viridiplantae > Streptophyta > Magnoliopsida > Fabales > Fabaceae > Lathyrus > Lathyrus sativus. Next base: position 942,104,090 of record OZ012735.1, read on the forward strand.
GGATTATGGTTTTGTTGATATAGAATCTCCACAGCACAGTTGCCTTGATCTCCTGCTGCATGATTGCATTTTACATTATTTTGCATACTCATTTGCATTTCATTAACGTGTGTCTGTGTTGCAGGTACCGTTTTCCCCGATCCAGGATTTCTTTCCTCCTATTGTATTGTTATGGGTTCTCTGAGGAAGACTGTGGCTTACAAGTTCCCTGCCCTTGATGTGGTTCGGCTGACCGGTTCGATTGCTTTAGCAGATGATTCTGTGAGGGACGAGTTCAGAAAGTCTTACGGCAAATTGCTCAGTTTGGTTCGTAAACCTTCTGCGTTCGAGTTGAATGGGTTGCACGCTTTGCTGCAGTTCTACGACCCTCCGTTGAGATGTTTCACCTTTCAGGATTTTGTTCTCGCACCCACGCTGGAGGAATATGCTGATTTGCTAGGTGTGCCTATCAAGAGGCAGATGCCTTTTGTTCATATGGATACTGAGCCTGACCTGGCTAGTCTAGCTCCTTCACTTCATCTAGATGCCTCCGAGTTGGTATTGTCTAGTTGGAACAAGGTTCCCGGTTTCTCCTTGCAGTTCCTAGTGGGTAAAGCTCAGCAGTGCGCCAAGGACGGATGTTGGGTCGTGTTCAACGCCATTCTCGCTCTGTGCATATATGACATCATGATGTTCCCCAATATGCCCGATTTTGTAGACTTCGACGCATTTCATATCTTTGCATCAGGGAATCCATTCCCTACCTTGATAGGAGATGTCTACCATTCCGTCCACTACAAAAACGAGAACAGAAGGGGCAAGAATGTCTCGTGCTGTGTACCCTTGCTTTATAAATGGCTTGATAGTCATCTGCCCAAGAGGGGTCCCTTTGTTTCGTCTGCAGCCACAGCTGAGTGGTCCGAGCGTCTGATGAGTTTATCTGCAGAGGATATTGACTGGTTTGACAGAGATAGGCTAGGTACCGAGATTATCTTCAGCTGCAGCGGGTTCCCAAATGTACCTTTGATAGGCAGGAAGGGTTGTATAAACTATAATCCATCTTTGCTGGTCCGACAGTTCGCGTATGCTTTGAGAGCTCCGCCGAAGGATGAAGAGGTGCAGGAATCTCTGTACCTCACTGGTCTTCTAGAGGGGGATCTGTTATCTAGGCTTCAGCGCGCATGGAATGGTATCAGTAAGAGGGGCAAACCATTGCTGGGGAGAAGCAATAACCAAGCCTACCCTCCGTATGTAACGTGGATCAGAGCCAGAGCCGATGCTATAGGGATGCCGTTTCTTCCTGCCAAGCCAGAAAGCCCTCCAATGATTGAAGAGCCTACTACTGTGCCCATTCAGCAGCATAATCAGGTGTTAGCTGAGCGAGATGAATTGAAGAGGGCAAACGAGGAACTGGAGAAAGAATTGGCTCAGCTCCGAAGCGAGAGGAACGAAGTCGTTCATTTTTTCAAAAGGTAAACAGAGCTGGTGAACCAGCTAGGTACAGACCTGACTAAGCAGATAGCCGAGCGTGAACGCATGGGTCAAAACTTCAAAGCTGTCAACGACGTACTGGCTACGAAGAAGCAGCACTTGGACGAAGCGTATCGGAGGATATCCAAGTTCAACCAGCACTGGAAGGCCTCCCTAGCCACCAGGAAAGAGAGGGAGGATAAGCTGATGCTACAGATCTCCAAGCTGGAAGCCCAGGTGAAGGCTAGTGAGAAGATGTTTGATGAGGAAACCGCTCGCAGATACGCCGCCGAAGGCCAACTCAACAGGGCTCTTGCTAACCTGAAGGAGCACAAACTGACGTTTGAGTCCAAGAAACGGAAGTTAGAAGATTGTTTCGGCGAAGGAGCATGGGAAGATTCGGTCGAAGGTCTTCATTACACCATTGTGCAAAGGGAATTACTCGTCGAAGGGTTACTCACTCTGCCTGATCATCCAGAAACGAAGGAGTTGTTAGAAGAGTATCGCGTCCGTGGCCGTACTTGACTATTTGTATTTCTTTTGTTTTGATCATTGTTGTACGCTGACCATCACCAGGCTTGTTGGCTGAGGTCACGCTATTGATTCATCTTGTACTCGCTGATGTTGTGTACTGCCTTGATGGGCTTTCTTTATATATGAGATTGTTATTTCCATGATTGGACTCGGACTTCTTCTTATTATCAGCACTGGCACTCAGGCACTAGGATCGAGGGAGATCTCCCTAACGCACAGACACACGTTTGCATTTGCATGAAGCATTTGCATAACGAGCACTTTGTTGTTTTTCCTAACCCTTTTGTGATTTCCAGGTTGTTTCAGGTGGTTCCAGGATTGATCAGAGACCTATTCACTGCTATCCGACCAGAGCTAATTAAACCAGGATCATGGAGCAAGTGCAAACCGATGTTCAGGAACTCCGCGAAAGAATGGATCGCTTCATGGAGCTCATGCAAGCGGTCGCCAATGGCCAGGATCAGCTCAGAACCTTGGTTCAGCCCCTGATTTCAAGGGTCGATAGCAATGGCGTACTCCATGGTGGGACTGTGCCTACTCCTCCACCAGTTGAAACTCCACAGAATGGTGTTCCCGTGACCGGGAGAAACGGCAGTGCCAACGGCAATGTGATGGCCAACATGGGACTCAATACGACGGGTGTCGGTAATGGGAGTCTGGGAGCTAATGTCAATGTTGGGCTGGGCAACGCCAATTCCGGTGTTGGGAATCTGTTTGGGCCTCAGCCATGGCTAGAGGATCGTCAGGACGATGTGTTCTCTTAGAGAGGTGCTGAAGGGGAGCTGAATGCTGAAGCACGCCTAAGGTTCAAGGCACTTGAGGATAAGATGAGAGATATCGAGAACCAGAACACCCTGGGCGTTGATATGTCCAAGTTGGGACTAATTGCTGATTTCAAGGTGCCTCCTAAGTTCAAGGTGCCTGACTTTGAAAAGTACAAGGGCACCACTTGCCCTCGCGCCCACCTGAGATCGTACTACAGAAAAATGTTTGCTCATTCTGAGGACGAGAAGTTGCTGATGCACTTCTTTCAAGACAGTCTTTCCGGGCCATCCCTCGAATGGTACATGAGTCTGGAGCCTACTAGTGTGCGCACGTGGAAGGATCTTGCTGAAGCATTTGTGCACCACTACCAATACAATAGCGACTTGGCCCCAAACCGAGTCCAACTGCAGAATCTGTCGCAGAGGAACAATGAAGGGTTTAAGGAATACGCCCAGCAGTGGCGTGAGTTGGCAGCCAGGGTTCAGCCGCCGATGGTTGAACGTGAGCTCGTGCAGATGTTCGTAGCCACCCTCCCAGGGGTTTACTATGAGAAGTTGGTCAGCGGTATGTCTGGAACCTTCTCAGATTTCATTATCACGGGTGAGCACATCGAAAATAGGATCAAGCTCGGGAAAATTCAAGGTGATTCATCCTCAGCTGGAGGCGGAAAGAAACCTTATAGTGGAAAAAGACGGGAAGGAGAAGCGAGCGTTGTGACCAACGCTCGAAGGAAGGGTAAAGGTCCTCACCAGCAGGTGGCCAGTATAACTATCCCGGCAGTTCAACAGCCGCAGCAGCAGCAGCAGCAACCGAATCAACAAGGGTACAGAAAGTATCAGAATCGGGCACCTTTGTCGAGCCGTCACCTCGAGACACCGCCCATGTCGTACGCGCAACTATTGCAGACTTTGCTTCAGCTACAGTTGATCCAAAAGAGGACCTTGGCTCCCTTGACAGGGGCACCTCCGCCAGGGTACGACGCGAATGCAACTTGCGAATTTCACTCAGGGGCACCAGGCCATACAATAGAGAACTGCAAAGCCTTCAAGCATAAGGTACAGGACATGGTGGATGCCAAGATCATCAACTTCTCGGACAATGTGCCAAATGTCACGAAGAATCCTATGCCGAATCATAGGGGAGGCGGGGTGAACGCCATTATCGAAGACGAGAGTGCGGACTTGTTAACTGACGTCAGAGATCTGAAGACGCCGCTTAGCTTCGTTAAAGCTAAGTTGATGAAAAGAGGGTTCTTTCCAGGTTGCGGAGAGCTATGTATGGGTTGTGCGACACGTTCTGATGGATGTGAACAGTTGGTAGAAGGAATTCAAAGTCTGATGACTAAAGGGATTTTACAGTTTAGCCGAAGGGCCGAAAGTGGGTCAGGAGAGGTAGTGCTGAAGCAAGATGACGAGGTCGCCACCATCACCATCCCTCGCCAGACGATAACTATTTCTGCGCCCAGACCGCCCACAATTACCATCACCAGAGCTGGGCCGATACCCTTCGAGAGCACTAACGTCGTCCCGTGGCATTATGGGGCTGAAGTCTACTGCAATGGACAGAAGTTGGAGCTAAAACCATTTGGGTCATCTGTGGAGAACCTTGCGGGAATCAGTGGTATTACTCGCAGCGGAAGAGTGTTTGCACCACCAAAGGTCGTGGTGGATAAAGCGGTCGGGGCTGATGCGGCTGATAAAGGTAAAAGTAAAGTCGTTGAAGAGATCCCACGTGGGGCAGAAAAAGACTTGCTTGTTAAAGACGCCGAGGAGTTTATGCAGTTGATTAAAAAGAGTGACTACAAGATTGTGGATCATCTCCATCAGACGCCCTCGAAGATTTCCATTCTGAACTTGTTGCTGTGTTCTGAAGCACACCGCAAAGCGCTGCTGAAGGTGTTGAACGCCGCCTATGTACCACAGGAAATATCGGTAAACCAGCTAGAAGAGGTCGTAGCCCACGTAAATGCTAGAAATGGGTTAGGGTTCACTGACATAGAGCTGACGCCGAAGGGGAGGAACCACAATAGCGCCCTGCACATCTCGATAGAGTGTAGGGGCACGATCATGTCGCACGTGTTGGTAGACACGAGTTCATCGCTCAATGTTCTTCCGAAGAAGGCATTAATGAAGTTAGACACTCGTGGAGTGATTTGCACACCCAGTGATCTGGTTGTGAAGGCGTTCGATGGGACTAAGCGCCATGTTTTCGGGGAGGTGACCCTGCCAATCCAAGTTGGGCCAAAAACGTTCGACGCGGTCTTTTATATTATGGACATCATGCCTGCCTACAGCTGTCTCTTGGGCCGGTCGTGGATCCATGCTGCTGGTGCCGTGACCTCCACGTTGCACCAAAAGCTCAAATATGCTGTCGGGGGTAGCATCGTAACTGTTTGTGGCGAGGAAGACATAATGGTGAGCCATTTGTCATCCTTTAAGTATGTTGAGATGGATGGAGAAATCCATGAGACTCTATGCCAAGCGTTCGAAGCTGTCAAAGTGAAGGACGTAGCTCCTGTAGTCACTGAAAAGCCAGAGATGACTCTCTCCTCATTCAAGGAAGCTCAGGCCGTTGTCCAAGTCGGATCTACCCCAGGCTGGGGGCGAATTTTGGAGATACCTAACAAGCAAGATAAGTTTGGGTTGGGATATTCTCCTGGAGCTGAGGCTTCTTCTTCTAGCAGTGCGTCGCGAGGTAAGGGGCCGATCCAGTTTACCAGTGGCGGAGTGATTTTTGAAAGCATCAACGCGGTGTCTGAAGACAGCGGAGATAGCGACTGTGACCTCGACTCTTGGATCCAGCCAAGCAAGCCAGGCGAGGGCCTTAACAATTGGTCCGTCAAGGATATCATCCAGATGACAAGCGAAGAGTAATGATTTACTTTTTCCAATCATTGTACAACCCTATGTCCTACCCGGGGCATAGTGGTTTTATTGTCAGGGCCTTGTTGGATTATGTACATGCATTTTGTTAATAAATCAAAGGCGTTTTCTTCGTATTCAAATATTGTGATCTCTGTTATTCCTGTTTTATATTTGTTTTGAAAAACAATAAAATGGCAATGGGGTTTGTGCTAACCTACACATCCTTGTTTTAAACTTAACCCTTGTTATTGCAGGATCCACATAGCAGATGACATCGACTCTGGACCTTCTACAGCTCACTTCGACTTTGATTGCCCGATATATCAAGCCAAAGAAGAGATTGATGAAAACGAAGACCTTCCTGAAGAGTTGGCCCGCTTGTTGAAACAAGAGGAGAAAGTTATTCTGCCTCATGAAGAGGAGATCGAGATCGTGAATCTGGGTTCTGAAGAACTCGTCAGAAACGTCAGGATAGGGGTTGCATTGCAGAGTGATGTCAAGCAGAGATTGGTCGAGATGCTAAGAGAGTATAGTGACGTCTTTGCTTGGTCATACGAGGATATGCCCGGACTTGATACCAACATCGTGGTCCACCACTTGCCGCTGCGAGAAGATTGTCCTCCCGTTAAGCAGAAGCTTAGGAGGACGCGACCAGATATGGTCGTTAAGATCAAAGAAGAAGTGCAAAAGCAGCTTGATGCTGGCTTCTTAGCGGTCACTACTTACCCTCCGTGGGTCGCCAACATAGTGCATGTACCGAAGAAGGATGGTAAGGTACAAATGTGCGTCGATTATCGGGATTTGAATAGGGCGAGCCCTAAAGATGATTTCCCGCTGCCTCATATCGATGTGTTGGTCGACAATACGGCCCAGTTCTCCGTTTTTTCGTTCATGGATGGCTTCTCTGGTTACAATCAGATCAAGATGGCGCCGGAGGACATGGAGAAAACTACGTTTATCACTCCCTGGGGAACATTTTGCTACAAGGTAATGCCTTTCGGTCTGAAGAACGCAGGGGCCACTTACCAACGAGCTATGGTAACTTTGTTTCATGACATGATTCATCATGAGATTGAAGTCTATGTTGATGACATAATTGCGAAGTCCCAAATGGAGGAGGGACATCTGGTCAATTTGCTGAAGCTTTTTGAGAGGCTTAGGAAGTTCAGGTTGAGGCTGAATCCTAACAAATGTACTTTCAGAGTACGGTCCGGAAAGTTACTGGGGTTTATCGTGAGCGAAAGAGGCATCGAGGTTGATCATGCGAAAATAAAGGCGATACAAGAAATGCCAGTGCCAAAAACAGAAAAAGAAGTTTGTGTTTTCTTGGGCAGAATAAACTACATTGCAAGGTTTATTTCTCAGCTCACGGCCACGTGTGAACCGATGTTCAAGCTTTTAAAGAAAGATCAGGCGATTACCTGGAACGAGGATTTCCAGAAGGCATTCGATAAGATAAAGCAGTATCTGCAGGAACCTCCAATCTTGATACCCCCAGTGGCTGGACGGCCACTAATCATGTACTTGACAGTTCTTGAGAATAGTATGGGGTGTGTGCTCGGTCAGCACGACGAGACGGGCAGAAAGGAGCATGCCATTTACTACTTGAGTAAAAAGTTCACAGACTGTGAATCTCGTTACTCGATGCTGGAGAAAACGTGTTGTGCACTAGCCTGGGCTGCCAAACATTTACGACAGTACATGCTCAATCACACCACCATGCTAATTTCGAAGATGGATCCGATCAAGTATGTCTTCGAGAAGCAAGCGCTTTCGGGCAAGATTGCCAGATGGCAAATGGTGTTGACAGAATATGATATTCAGTATGTTTCCCAGAAGGCCATTAAGGGAAGCATATTGTCTGATTACCTGGCCGAACAGCCGATCGAGGATTACCAGCCGATGAAATTTGAATTCCCTGATGAGGATATCATGTTCCTCAAAGCGAAGGATTGCGATGAACTGTTGCCCGACGAGGGGCCAGATAGGAAATCCCAGTGGAAATTGATATTTGACGGGGCGGTTAATTCCTATGGAAGTGGCATTGGGGCGGTCATCACGACTCCCCACGGATCCCATATCCCGTTTACTGCGAGACTGACGTTTCCAGTCACCAATAATGAAGCGGAGTACGAAGCATGCATCATGGGTCTAGAAGAGGCAATTGATTTGAGAATCAAGAACCTAGATGTATATGGTGACTCAGCGCTTGTGATCAACCAGATTAAAGGGGAGTGGGAGACTCGTCAATCGAATTTGGTGTCGTACATGAACTATGCCAGAAGGCTGCTTCCGTTCTTTGATCGAGTGGAACTCTATCATGTGCCCAGGGCCGAAAATCAGATGGCTGATGCCTTAGCCACGTTGGCTTCGATGTATAAAGTCAATTTTTGGAATGAAGCTCCAAGAATTGTCCTTTCTCGTCTTGATAGACCTGCATTCGTCTTTGTGATCGAGGAAGCCGTCGACGGCAAGCCATGGTTCCATGATATCCAGACTTTCCTTATGACTAAGGAGTATCCCGCGGGTGCGTCAACCCAGGATAAGAAGACTCTGAGGAGGCTGTCTGGAAATTTTTATCTCAATCCTGATGGAGTTTTGTATAAGAGAAACCATAATCTCGTGCTACTCAGATGTGTAGATGAGAAAGAGGCGAGTATGCTCATGGAAGAAGTCCATGAAGGCACATTTGGTACGCACGCCGGCGGGCATGCTATGACAAGAAAGATCCTGAGAGCAGGGTACTACTGGATGACGATGGAATCGGATTGTTTTAAATTCGCGAAGAGATGTCATAAATGCCAGATTTATACTGATAAGATTCACGTGCCGCCGTGCCCGTTAAATGTCATGTCCTCCCCGTGGCCGTTCTCCATGTGGGGCATTGACATGATAGGCAAGATCGAGCCCACTGCATCTAACGGTCATCGTTTCATTCTAGTAGCTATCGACTACTTCACCAAGTGGGTGGAGGCAGCCTCATATGCTAATGTGACCAAGCAGGTGGTGGCTAAATTCATAAAGAGGGACATCATCTGTCGTTACGGAATTCCCGAGCGGATCATTACTGATAATGGTTCGAATTTGAACAACAAGATGATGAAGGAGCTGTGCCAGAGTTTCAAGATTGAACACCACAACTCATCTCCTTACCGGCCGAAGATGAATGGCGTCGTTGAAGCGGCCAATAAGAACATCAAGAAGATTGTTCAGAAGATGGTTGTGACCTACAAAGACTGGCACGAGATGTTGCCATTTGCATTGCACGGTTATCGTACGACGGTACGTACATCAACCTGGGCAACTCCTTTCTCCTTAGTGTACGGTATGGAAGCTGTCCTACCGTTAGAAGTGGAGATCCCTTCTTTGCGAGTTTTGGTTGATGTGAAACTCGACGAGGCAGAATGGATTAAGAACCGACTGAACCAACTCAGCCTGATGGATGAGAAGAGGTTAGCATCGATTGCGTATGGTCGTCTGTACCAAAGCCGAATGAAGAAAGCTTATGATAAGAAGGTGCGTCCTAGAAGCTTTCAGACGGGTGATCTCGTCCTGAAGAAGATTCTTCCTCCACACTCCAATCACCGGGGAAAGTGGACTCCCAATTACGAAGGTCCGTACATCGTCAGCAAGGTCTTCTCGGGAGGAGCTTTGTTGTTATCCACAATGGATGGTGAAGATTTTGCATCCCCGGTGAACGCGGACGCGGTTAAAAAATACTTTGCTTGAAAGCGACCTGTTGGACAGTAAAAAGAGAGTCCATGCAAAAATGGGGCATCCCGGCGAACCATAAAAAAGGAAAAAGGTTCGGGCAAAAATTAGGGATATAAATTGAAAAAATGTACACCCGCAAAGTCGAAAACTCGGATGGGCGACTTTGGCAAAAAAGGGTATCCCGGTGAACTGAAAACCCGCAAAGGACGGTTTACGCAAAAGTTAGGGATTTGAAAAAGCAAATGACTGCGTTCCGCGTATGGACTTTCATTGTTTAGTGGTTTGGAAGACCTGAGGGCCGTTTATCTGAATCAATCTCTTCTGAAGCTGAAGCGTCGGAAAAGTATCGAAGTCGAGTGGGTCATAGAGGGATCAACTCATGGTGTTCGTCTACGCCTCGTTGCCGACATTTATATATACTGATGTATATTTATGTTTTATTTTTTGCGCGGCTTCCTCATTCCAGGAGCGTGCATCTGTTGTAAAACATTTCTACCCATTCAGGGGTTCGTTATCAATAAAATGTATACTATTCAGCAATTCTGTTTGTCTGTTTAGCATTTATCTGTTTTGTTTGCGAAAAAGAACGCCGATGTTTTTGATAAAATGCGCCTACATAAACTTACTGGCCTAGGCCACTGATTGTTGAAACAATGAATTACTTGAACATTATCACGAGATAATAACCTTGATAGGTCCCTTTGAGAAGGGTATCTTGTCTGTTTGTTTGTGTTGGTGCAGGTGTAGCATGTACCAGGTAGTATGCCGTACGCGTCCCCAAGCAGGATGATCTCTCCTTCTTCAGCAAAGTTCAGCAGCCTCTCCCCGCAGAGTCTGAACACGAGATCGTGAGCATTGATATGTCTCCCCAGGCAGAGAAGATTCTCTCCCCAATCAGATGCATCCTGAAGGAACTTCATCTCCTCAGCTGAGTCATGCGCTGAAGTGTGCAACAATTGATGGTTCAAGACTGAAGTCTCCAGCGGAATCGAGGTTCCCCACATAGTCGTACTCTCCCCAGAAAGCGGGATGATTCCTTCTTCCCCAGCCGAGTTTGCAGATCCCCAAGAGAGCTGAGTCCTTGGAAGCCGCTCGGGACCATGACTGGTTTCCCCAGTAGAATGTTGAATAGCTGATGCTGTGTTTCCCCGCCGGAGCCGTTATCTCCAGGGAAGTAGCCGTGAAGGCCGTGCAGTTTATTCCCGCGATTGACATCGCTTTCCCTCAGCAGGTCCAGATTCTCGTAGAGCTTCGTTCCCCTGCAGCAGTCAACTGAAGTTCACTTCCCCACAGCGCCCGATTGGGATTGGCGTGACCTTTTTCCCCTCAGCAGGATGATTCCTTCCCCCTATCATAGTGGTTCTTTCTCCTTGACAGGAGGATTCTCCCTTCAGCATTTATTTTGCTGACGGGATCGCATCATTTTTCATGACTGCATAGCATTTATCATAAACGCGTAGCATTTCCACCGTGTGGAGCATTGCGCCATTGCCGAAGCATGTGCATAATAAGCATGATCTAGGTTGTTACCGTTCTTGTTTTGCAGGTGTTCCGCCGCAGAATTGATTGCTCAAGATGATTCTTGAATTCTCCCCAACGGATTCGCTTGCTCAAGATGATTCTTGAAGTCCCCAGCGAAGTCTTTGGCTCAAGATGATTCTTGAATTCCCCAGCAAGGTCGTTTGCTTAAGATGATTCTTAAAATCCCCAGTGCAGTCGCCAGAGTTGGTTGCTCAAGTTGATGCTTAGAGTCCCCGACAGAGTGTTTGCTCAGGGTGATTCCTGAAATCTCCAGCATAGTTATCGGTTCAGGTTGATTCTTGAAGTCCCCGGCGGAGTTATTTGTCCAAGATGATTCTTGAAGTCCTCAGCAGAGTTGATTCATCCAGAATGATTCCTGGATCCCCGAAGCAGAGTTACTTGATAGTTCTCCAGAATCCCCCAGCGGAGATGTGTCATCCCCAGCAGGTTTCTGAACAGCGAAGTGAAACTTCCCTCGAAGACTTGATGATTGAAGTCCGACCGTGTTAATAAAGCAGTTCTCTCAGCTGATGCGGAGTTCCTGATGGCAGAAGTTTGGATATCCCCAACTGGTTCATGATTGACCGAGAATTCTATTCCCGACTTACTGATGGAGCCCGGCTGATGCCCGAAAATTTCTTTGAATGCCCGATGGCATGACTAACTTGATTAATGACCTGATGAGTCCCGAGGAATCTGGACGCCTGAAAGCATAATCGACCATGTATCACCGGTTACTGTGTGACCGATTTTCCAGCTAGTTGTCGTGCAGCTAATGTTTCAGTTTGCGAAGATTTGTTCCCATCAGAGTATCGTGTACTTCTGTAGTCGGCAAATTTTCGGGTTTGTTGGTATTCAACCGTCTTTTACCTTGATTGGCTGAGAGTCGTTCGCTCCTCACCCAGTCAGGTTCAAGCCGCTTGAATAGGGGCAGCTGTTGCACCCCAAAATTTGACCAACATTTCTTTACCTAGCTTGTGTTTCATCTCATTCACATTAGCATTATCATTTGCATTTCATTGACATGTATGCAGGAAATCAAGAGGTATGATTACCAATTAAGAGCTATACAAGACTTTGAAGCTAGCCAAGAAGGTTATTCAAGTGTTCAAGGGTTGATATCTTTGTCAAAGAAGTTAGAAGATTCTCAGAGTGAGTGGTTGAAACCAAGGGTGTGTGCCTCCTAACTTGAGAGTTGTGGGGAGTCCTCAGATGATTCTGAACCCATGAATGTGGACTTGAATCCTTGAGAGAGCTTATGAGATGTCTTGAAAGCCATCATGAAGCCTAGAGAGGTCATTGTGCAAGATTAAGAAACCTCAGCCATGAGTGGTGCAGTTAGGGTTTGACTGGGTCAACCGTAGGTCAACTGATGATTTGGAGAGGGTTGAGACCTAATCCAAGAGCCATGTGATCATGGATTGATGCATTGAGATGCTATAAGGATGATTCCAAGGTCAACTCATCATGATTGAAGAGTTTGAGAAGTTTCAAGCTAGGGTTTCTAAGGCTTGACAGTGTAAAATCCCCTAGTTTGACCCCATCTTCAAGGCAGTTTAGCTCAATATGTGATTGTCATCTCATCTTTCCCCCAACATGAATGTTTTATATCTTGTTCTTAGCTTTAATTTGAGTACTAGAAGTCCTTGATAGGATTTGTAGAGCTCAAGTTATGACTTTGACAAGTTACAGGTCATCTGAGGTATGTGAATCTGGGGCCTTGAAAGTCACCCCACTTGCATCAAACTTTTGCCCAAGAAGGATGATTCCTATGAACTTTTGGTCAACATGAATGTTGTTCCTTATCTTCTTAGCTTTCTATAGAGTACTAGAAGTCCTTGATAGGATTTGTAGAACTCAACTTATGGCTTTGACAAGTCAAGGGCATTTTGGTCATTTGGAGATTATAGGTCATTTCAAGCATAAGGCCATAACTCCTATTTCCAAGCTTCAAATGGAAAAATGTTCAACATCAAACTTGCTTAAAATGATGTTATAAGGCTATTAAGGAGGTCATGAGATGTTGAGAAGGCTTGTAGCTCAAAATGGTAAAAATGACCTAAAATGGAGGCATAAGTTAAATAAGTCAAAGTTGGAAATTGAAATTTTCAAGCTACACATCCAAACCATGGCATGTAATATACCATTTTGACTCTAGAAAACATTTTAGAAACAATGGTTCAGCCACATTTTTGATTTGAGGTCTAAATCATGGACTTGCTTTAGAAAATGGTTACTTGCATATTAAGGTACATATGCAAAACATAAGGAAGATCAATGCACAAGCTAGCAAAGTATCCTAACATCTCATGCATCTCATCTAAGGAGATTTTCAAGTCAGATACAAGTGCTGCAATGAGCCAAACACAAGCTGGTATATGAGATGGCTTGAAATCAAAAACTCATGACATGAGAATCTCAAATTCTCATTGGATGCTTCCAGAAAGTTCTGGATGGTTCTGAACCATCCTATATGTTGATTAGAAGCTGCTCAGATGCAAGGTTGGTGAGAGATTAGAGAGGAGAGTGAGATTGCCATTTCATTTTCTTCCATTGCAAGTTGAAATCAATTTTTATATTCTACATCAATTCCATTGATTCTTTCAATCCTAACATCTTCCATTGATCATACTGAGTGAATCCATACCAAATTGAGAGCAAGATCATGAAGAATTGAGAAGATAGCATTTGGATTTTGGAAGCTGCAAGTCACTATCGGATTCTGAGATTCAAGCATCCTCCATCAAAACTTTTGCAAACAGTAGCAAGATCTTGGCACAAGGAGTGATTCTGGAGAGATCGAGAGGTTGAAGTGAAGATTTGACCTATCTGGTATTCAAGAAGTGCCAGGTTTGCAACTTTTACTCTACACCTTAATTTAAGCGCATTTAGTTAGATTTGTTAGGTTAGAACGGTTAGAAACAAGTAGGAGATGGATTCTGGAGATTTTGAGGGCATTTGGTGAGGTTCAAGATAGTGACCCCATTTCTGTTTGGACCAAGAACGTGTTTGATATGGTGAATTGATGAGAGTTCTATAGCAAGTTTTAACCAGCGTGAGGTGGTGAGTATTTTGGTACAATCAATTTCAAGAATCGTTAAAGTTGAAGTTTGAGCATAATTTTGATTCATTATCGGGTTTAGAGCTTGATTACATTTCAGTGAATTCTAAGGTGATGGTCATGATCAGCATGAAATTTAGAGCGTTCTAGGGTTTTAAATCTTGGATTTTGGGCAAGAATTGATGTGATACGATTGTGATGAAGAGAAGCACGATAGCTCTGTTTCCATGGCTTCTTCATTCCAAACCCTGGCTGAAGGAAGAAGATGATAAACTGGCCGTTGGATCATGCAAGGACTCGTTGACTGGGATCGGATCTAAAGACCGAGATTTAATTTCACTTTTTGAAGAGGGAAGTCTGAAATGATGAAACGCAGCCGTTTTATTTATTTTTCGTTTGGGCTTTAGTTGCTAATTGCTAATCACACCCCCATCCACGGCCTAGTCATGATTTGCACTGCATATCTCTACTTTCTGCACCGCGTTTTTTTTTCTTTTTCTTTATATTTTTGAGTTGTTTTCTAATTAAATATGGGCCTAGTGCGTTTACTGATGACACCCCCATTTGGAGCCCATTTGGTCAATGCACTGCATATCATTGCTAAATACACCAAACATTTCACATTTTTATTTTCTTTTCCTCCATTTTTCTTTAATCTTTGAAAAATCATATAAAATAGAAAATTGATGATTTTTACGTGGAAGTTTTTTCTCCTATTTCACAATGATGTCTAGAAAATTATAAAATCAAAACATTTTCATTTCATGCATTTTTAATATTTTTTTGTATATTTTCTCTTTTAATAGCTCTTAATTCATTTTATGTTGATGCATAGTTTTGTAGAATTTTGTTTAGCTAGTTCCCTTTATATTTTTGCACCATTCTTTTTAGGATAGTTAGATTAGGACTTTATCTCCCCTCTGAATTTATTCCATAATTTTGTGATTAGTTTTAGATTAGTTTTGATTAGATGACTTTAGGTTGTGTAGATTTAGGTCAATCCTTAACATAGGTCCACAATAACACTAGAATTTTGAGTTTTTAGGTCAAGTTAGATATTGGGACATATAGGGTATTAAGGGTAGTTATATAGGATCCCCTAGAAATTATATTAGATTTTAATATAATAGTACACTATTTTTAATTGATTTTTGTAATTGATTGTTGTTTGTGTTGCCCTTGTGGGCTTGCATTTTGTTTTGCTTTGCTTTGTGGGCTTTTGCTTGGCTTGGTGGGCTTGGTCTTGCTTTGTGGAGCATGGAGGAGCATAGTGGAAGACTTGAAGATTGAAGAAGGAGCTTGAGAGCTTGAAGACTTGCTTGTTTTGTTGTTGTTTTAGGGTTAGGAATTAAGTAGAGCTTAGACTTAGTTAATTTCTTTCTTAAACATGGATGGTATCTTTCACCTCCATTCTTCCCCATGATTCAAGGTCCTTCCATGGTATTCACCTCCCTCCTTTGGAGGGATAAGTGATGGTACCTAGGAAGTAGAACTTTTGAGGGAACCATTCTTCTGATGTTAAACCCTCATAGGCCTCCTTTGGTGGTCAATAAGCAATTTAATATCCTAGCTTATCCAGTTAAGTGATTTCTTCTGGTTTGAGTATCTTGAAGATGTTGGGCTTGAGTTTGAAGATGAAGACTTCATTGAAGAGTATGGAAGAGGATGATTCCCTGAGCATTGCCATTTCAGCTGAAGCTTGAAGAGCAAGAAGAACAAGTTGATACTTGAAGACTGAATGAAGAGCTGAGGCTTAAAGACTAGAGGATGAAGTTGACATTTCCAGATGATTGAAGATTACTCTGAGAAGCTGAAGCTTGTAGGAAGAGAAGACCAAGTTGAGACTGGTAAAGTAAGAGAGCTGAAGCTTGAAGACTAAGTTGATACTTATAAAGAGGATTCAATTGAGATTGAGTGTAGAGCTGAGGCTTGAGGAATGAAAGATGAGTTGACACTTACTTTGAAGCTTGGAGATCCTGAAGGAATCAAGTTGATACTTGTGGTTAAGAGTGAAGCCTGAAGGTGGAACTGATTAAGGAGCTGAAGCTTAGAGAAGAGAGAATAAGTTGAAACTTATGTTGAAGGGTTGAAACCTGGAGAAACAAATTGATATTTGTCAAGAGTGATGGAGGTCTGAAGACTGAGTTGCTGTCAGAAGAGCTGAAGCTTGGAGTTGGAAGAGGGAGGAGTTGATCTGCTTTCTTGTCTGTTTTCTTTTCTGTATTGATGTGCCTTGTTTGACTTGATGCATTAGAATAAGTCCATATCTAGACTAGCTTTAATCTAGGAGCATGATTGCACTAGAGGTTGAGTTGCTCCCTCTGCTTGTATTGTTACTGTATGGCTTTGCTTGCGGGTATTCGGTAGAGCCCTGCTCCCTTGCCCATGTGGTTTCTGTTTGCTTGATAGCATGTTATTTCTTCTGTATGATTGCAGTTTACTGTCTTTGCTTGATAGCATGTTGATATATTTTCTTCAGTATGATTACTGTTATTCATTCTGGCTTGAGGTTGAGATGAGCTTGTGGAGGCTGCTGCCCCACACACATTTCCTCCCTCACTTGCATTGCATGCATTTTACAGTCGTTTACTGTTTACTGTTTAAGCTGATGCTTTATCTGTTTCTATGTATCATTGACATGATCCCTTAGGACTCTCATTTCCTTTGATGAGGAAGTGATGATAGAACTTTAGGTTGAAACCTATGCATGATAACTTCTAGGAGTTCCCTGTTTCAAACCTCAACTATAGGATGAATCCTTGGCATGACAACAGTAGGACTTGATAGTCTCCCGTTAGTTGATCCTGTTCTCTTCTCATCTCAAAACAGCTTAAAATACAGTAATCATGAATGATTTCTTCCGTACGTTACGAGCCTTAAGCTATCTGAGAAAGGATTGTTGAAGAGTTTCTTTTCAACAGTCTGGATGTTTAGTATGGCACCCTTTGGGTGACATGCGACGCATTCACTCTCAGGTCATAGTCTTTAGTGCGATTGAAATTGCAAACACAATAAAAAACACTTCTTTCGTAAAAGATAGAAAACAAACTTCAAACCTTTTTGCCCCGTGGTCCCGTAATTCAAAGGAAGCTTTTCTGAAGAAAAGAGTGTCGTTAAACTTCAGCGCCAATGCAAACAGGCTTTGTCCCTAACTGCTGGAACTGCTGTTTAACCCTACTCGATAAAACAGACGAATCTGAATCCCCATAATCCGTAGTATCCCGAACTACGTAAGCTCTAATCTCTCATACCTGTTGAGAGTACGTAGGCACAATACTGATGTATTGGCGAGCTACCTTCCCCATGACCCGTCGTAGGTCGAACTACGTTGACTCTGATTTCTCATTCTCTGATGAGAATACGTAGGCATAAAGTGCGACGCTTTGCCGAGTCATTTCTTTTCTTTTTTAAGCCAGCCTTGGTAGGTAGATAGATAAACCAACTCGTCCAGTAAACACAACAAGCGTGGATCCCGTCGAGTACGACGGACGTGAGGGGTGCTAATACCTTCCCCTTGCGTAACCGACTCCTGAACCCAGACAATGGTTGCGATGACCTTGTCTTACCCTCTTCGTCAGGTTTTTCCGATTGTTTCATTTCCCGTTCTGAGGGATAAATAACGAAAGGTGGAGACTCTTCTGTTTTGCCGGCACCTTATTTTCGCGGAAGCGACAATATGCTAACAGGTTGGTGTGAGATTATCTAATATGAATGGTAGTATGGTGATAGAAACTCCTGCTAATGGTTCTATTACTACTACTTTTGTGTGTTCCAGATGTCCTTTGACGATATTTAGAAAGAGTTCCGTGATGGATTTGGTGTGCTTACCCTTACACCAAATCGATGTAATCCTTAGAATGAACTGGTTGGAGTTCAACTATGTCTATATCAACTTTTATAATAAGACCACGGAGTTTCCTGATTTTGGTGATAATGGAGAGTTGTTGTTCTTGTCCGCTAAGCAAGTAGACAAACTTTTAGAAGACGAAGCTTTGATGTTTGCACTGTTTGTATCATTGCAATTTGATCGTGAAGCTGCAAGTGTCGAATTACCTTTCATCCATGAGTTTCCAGATATACTTCTGGATGTTATAAATGATTTGCCTCCATAGTGTGAAGTAGAATTCACGGTGGACTTGATACCAAGTGTTGCACCCCAAAATTTGCCCAACATTTCTTTACCTAGCTTATGTTTCATTTCATTCACATTACCATTATCATTTGCATTTCATTGACATGTATGCAGGAGATAAAGAGGTATGATTACCAATCAAGAGCTATACAAGACATTGAGGCTAGCTAAGAAGGTTATTCAGATGTTCAAGGGTTGATATCCTTGTCAGAGAAGTTAAAGGATCCTCAGAGAGAGGGGTCTAAACCAAGTATGTGGGTCTCCTAACTTGAGAGTTATGGGGAAGACCATCAGATGATTCTGAGGCCATGAATATGGACTTGAGGTCTTGAGAGATCTCATGAGAAGGTTTTAAGATCACTTTGAGGCCTAGACAGGTCATTGTGCAAGATTAAGAAGCCTCAACCATGATGGGTGCAGCTAGGGTTTGACTGGGTCAACCCTAAGTCAACTGAGGATTTGAAGGAGGTTGAGACCTAATTCAAGAGCCATGTGATCATGGATTGATACATTGATATGTTCTAAGGATGATTCCAAGGTTGACTCATCATGATTGAAGAGTTTGAGAAGTTTCAGGCTAGGATTTCTAAGACTTGACAGTGTAAAATCCCCTAGCTTGACCCCTGACTGCTAGGCCATTTAACTCAAGATATGATCTTCATCTCATCTTGACCCCAACATGATTGCTGTAGGGAATAATCTTAGCTTTAATTTGAGTAGTAGAAGTCCTTTATAGGGTTTATAGAACTCAAGTTATGAGCCAGACAAGTTACAAGTCATCTAAGACATGTGTATTTGGAGCTTGAAAGTTACCCAACTTGCATGACACTTTTGCCCTATAAGGATGATTCCTATGAACTTTTGGTCAACATGAATGTTGTTCTTTATTTTCTTAGCTTTCCATAGAGTACTAGAAGCCCATGATTGGATTTGTGGAACTCAAGTTATGGCTTTGACAAGTCAAGGGTATTTTGGGTATTTGGACATTACAGGTCATTTTGAATTATAGGTCAAGTTCACTATCTTGCAAGCTTCAAATGAAGTTTTGTTCAACATGAAAGTTTCTCAAAATGACGTTTTTAGCTTAGACAAGTATCTAGAGTCCATTGATATGGATTATATCAAGCATTGGTTGAAGAAATTTCACAAAAGACCATTTTAATGAATTAAAAGGGGAAAATTCAAAACAATTGATAATTGAATGATTTCAAGTCAAATTTGTGCTCATTTTGATTGGAAAATAAGTTCTAAACACTTTCTCATTATTAGAATTTTCATTTGGGGCTTGGTTCATGGTGTTCCAATTTGTGACTTCATGAATAAGCTACACATCCAAAATCATTCACAAGGCACAATCAAGGTTTCCTTTTAATCCAAAATAATTCACAATGGTTCAAAAAATGGCAAATTGGTACATATTTTGATTGCAAATGACATTCTAAACACAAAGGCATTGTTATAATTTCAATTTGAGTCATATTTAATGGTCATTTTATGGATTGCTTCAAGAGGAAGTTACATACCAAAATCATACCATTAAGCTCCAAACCAATTTTCACAAGCCAAAGTCCAAACCTTACCTTGGGATCCAAGCCTAAGGAGTACTTAAGTGATCTACTCCAAACCAAAAGAAAAAAACTCCTCACAATTTTCATTTTTCATTTTCAAGAATTCTCTCACTCTCTCAATTCTCTCAATTTTCTTCATTCTCCAAACCCTCACCCATAGCTCCTTGTCATCGGATCCATTGATTTTTCATTAAAATCAATGGAATCTTGAGTATAAACCTCCACTCATCATCATTATCGAATCAAGTTTCGTAATCAATTTTCGTGCAAATTGAAGTTGGATATTGGAGTATAAGTTGGAAGCACTTATTCGGAGCAATTCGGATTCGAAGTGTTCGATCTTCATCTTCTTGCAAGAATTATTGTGGATCTTGAATTTTTCCGTATAATCTTGTTCGGATCTTTTCAAATTCACTTGATCAACGATCACCGGATCAAATCTCCGATCCGTAGGTTGGTTTTCCGATTTAATTTAACCATTTGATTGTTGTTTTTTAATGGAATTAAAATTCTGTTTTGTGTGCTATTTGATTTTAATTCATATAAAAAAGCAAGAATGCTTAGAAAAATATGATAAAATTCGTGGATGATCCTTATCATGTCTATGATCTTTGTGCGCAATTGGATTTTAGTTTCGTTTAATTTTCAATTTGATTTCGTTTTTCTCCTTTAGTTGGATAATAAAATGTCAAAAACTGCATAGTTTCTTGCCGATTTTTGTTCTGGATTTTGGTATAGAATTTGGACTTAATTCTTTGCTGGTTTGTTATAGACATATTAAGGAACTCCCAGAAATTTTTAGGGTAATTTTTAGGTAGCTTTAGGTTCTATTTTGAACTAGATCTTTAGAGGCTTCCCCCACTTGATTTCCCTTTTGACCACTTTTGGTGTGTGATTTCTTTAGTGCCTTTAAGTATAGTTTTAGGCTCTTGTTTTTCTACTATAGATACCTAACATGCTTAGGATCCCCTAGAAATTTTCCTAGGATTTTAGAATTAGTTTTGGTATTTTAGATTGAATTAATACTTAGGCTAGTCTTAACATGTTCATAACATAGTCTTTCATTTTGATTGATTTCATTGATGACTTTTAGCATGAGATAAACTTTTAATTCCTTTTGATTGTTGTTATATTCATATTGATGTTACCTTGTGATTTTTATCATGATTTTTAAATGATTTTAAATATGCTTTTAGTATAGTTGTTTAGGGGTGATTTTTAGTGGATCTCTTTAGTGATACCTTTCAACTTAGGATTTATTGGAGGACTTAGAGATTGAATTAGGTCCTGATTTTTGAATTGTAAATCATTAAAAAATGCATGTTCCCATAGAAAAATAATTATATTTTTAGAATGTGTTTTGATATTTTAGATAGAATATTCAAGTTGGTTGTTCATTTGGTGTTTCAATTTTGGTGGTTGATTTGGAATGGACTCAAAGTGGGCTTTTCTTGCATAGTGGGTTTCTGGTTCTTATTGGAGGACACCATGGACATGATGAAGCTTGTGTGGAGTGGCTGGTGGATCTTGGATTGGATATTTTCTTGTCTTTTTGTTAGCTTTTGTAGCTTATAAGATTAGGGCTTTAGGAGAGAGCTTTAGAAATAGATTTTTCTTCAAATAATGGTTGGTTTCATTCCCATTCCATTCCCATCCTATGATTCAAAGTCCTCATGTTAAAAGTATCATCTCTCCTTAGGAGGGATGTATGACATTTACAATGAGTAGAACTTTTGAGGATGCATTTCTCTGATGACTGGTTGAGTGTCAGATGGGATTCCTTTGGTTTCCTTGTCTGCTTCCCATTATCAAATAATCATCTTGTTGATTCTCTTCATTCTTGGTGGAGCCTATTGAAGATTGAAGCATGAAGTTGGATTATCCCTTTCATTCTCTTGAAGATGGTAGGCTTGAGGAACAGTTACAAACTGTGGACTGGATTGCTGTCAAAAAATTGCTTTGTTGTGAAGTTGTTGATCTGTTTCCCTGTTGGTATGTTTTCTTCTTATGCAACTGTATTGATGTGACTTGATTGGTGTGATGTATTTATATTAGGTCATGTAGTTGAACAAGCCTAAGAGCATCCTAAGGGTTGAGCTTCACCCCTTTCTTGTATTGCATTAGAGGTTGAGTTTCTCCCTCTGCTTGTATGTTTACTGTGTGGCTTTGT
Source organism: Lathyrus sativus (assembly GCA_963859935.3). Classification (NCBI taxonomy): domain Eukaryota; kingdom Viridiplantae; phylum Streptophyta; class Magnoliopsida; order Fabales; family Fabaceae; genus Lathyrus; species Lathyrus sativus. Next base: position 942,125,868 of record OZ012735.1, read on the forward strand.
TGTCTGCTATTTTGTCTGCTACTCTTTCTGTTTGACTGTTGCTGATGTGACTTACTACTGTTGCATTCCTTTATGTTTGCAGTTATTCATATCTGGCTTGAGGTTGAGATGAGCTTGTGGAGGCTCCTTCCCCACACACATTTCCTCCCTCACTTGCATTGCATGCATTGTATTTACAGTTGTTTCCTATACTGTTTACTGTTTGCTGTTTATTGTTTAAGCTGATGCTTTCTCTATTTCTGTATACCATTGACATGATCCCCTAGGAATATCACTTCCTTTGATAAGGAAGTGATGATTATAACTTTAGGTTGAAACCTATGCATGATAACTTCTAGGAGATCCCTGTTTCAAACCTTAACCATAGGATGAATCCTTGGCATGACAACATTAGGACTTGATAGTCTTTCCCGTAGTTGTCCCTTTCTCTTCTCATCTTCAAACAGATCAAAAATACAGTAATAAAGGTTAACTGATGTCGTACGTTACGAGCCTTAAGCTATTTGATAAAGGGTTGTTGAAGGGCCACTCTTCAACAGTCTGGATGTTTAGTATGGTACCCTTAGGGTGACATGCGACGCATTCATTCTCAGGTCGTAGTCTCTAGTGCGATATTAGTTGCAAACATCCATAAAAAACAGTTCTTTCGTAATAAAAGACAGAAAACAAACTTCAAACCTTTTTGCCCCGTGGGCCCATAATTCAAAGGAAGTTTTTATGAAGAAAAGAGTGTCGTTAACTCTCAGTTCTACCGCAAATGGTAATGCCTAAGTCTCCAAGGGTCGAGCTGCGTACGCCAAACTGGTGGAACTGTTTGTTAACCCTACTCGAAAAAATAGATGAATATGAAATTTCGTAATTCGTATTATCCCGAACTACGTAAGCTCTGATCTCTCATACCTGTTGAGAGTACGTAGGCACAATACTGATGTATTGGCGAGCCACCTTTCCCGTAACCCGTAGTTAGCTGAACTACGTTGACTCTGATTTCGCATTCTCTGATGAGAATATGTAGGCATAAAGCGCGACGCTTTGCCGAGTCATTTTCTTTTCTTTTTATATCGTCCTTGATAGGTAGATAGTAAACAAACCCGTCAGATAAACACAACAAGCGTGGATCCCATCGAGTACGATGGACGTGAGGGGTGTTAATACCTTCCCCTTGCGTAACCGACTCCTGAATCCAGACATTGGTTGCGATGACCTTGTCTTATACCTTTTCGTCAGGTTTTTCCGATCGTTCCCTTTCCCGTTCTGAGGGATAAATAACGAAAGGTTGCGACTCTTCTGTTTTGCCGGCACCTTATTTTCGCGGTAGCGACAGCTGGCGACTCTGCTGGGGACTCTATAGTTTCCTGGGGGGATCCAACGTCCCTTATGCGAGTCAATCTGGGGATCCAACGTCCCCTGTGCGAGAGTCAATCCTAGCGCTTGCGTGTTTACTTGTTGGGTTTTATTTATTTATCGCATTTCACTTTTCCGTATTTTATTTTCAGTATGATATGATTATCTGTGCTTTTGTGGGGAGGGGCATTCTGATGAGTGATGAGCCAAAACCTAGGCTTGAGAGCATACACCTAGTATTAGAGTGGAGATTAGTGATGAACCTGTATGCTTAGCATGCACCAGTCCCCATGAAATTCACACTCAGACGAGATCCTCTGTGATGACTTCTCTTCTGGCCCTTAGGGCTCGACGTGAGGTTGGATCTGAGGGTTGTCGACTCTGGGGACCGATCACTTGTGATTTAGCTAATTGAGGCCGCTTCAAGAGATGATGATGCCACACCTTCTGGGTATCGTATCATCGTTCTTGAAAGTCTGTGACGCTGATGACCGCATAGGATGCCAAACCTGTGTCAGTTTAGGTCCATACCCGTGAGTGGGAGGGTTTTTGCAGGAAACTTGACTTCCAGCCTACCCGGTATTTTTGGTTTTCTCTCGTCAGAGCAGACTTATCCCGTCAGCAGCGCAGCAGTAATCAGAGCTTTGTGGGGGCTGTGATCCCATGTTTGCTGCATCTTGCATTACATTTGCATAAGCATCTTTGCATCATATTGCATATCATTCTCCAGCTAGTCCGAGCTCTTATCTAGCCTTTGTTTTGCTTCAGAGGGTGATTCTCCGGTGTTTGGTCTAAGCAAGGGTTGATTGTTAGAAGACGACCAAGGGGTTGAAGCAGATTTGAGCAGGATCAAGCAGTGAAGTCAGTTGAAAGTTGTTGGTAGTTATGTCAGAAAGCAACTTCCAGTTTGTTGATACCTTGTCAGGTTTCACTGTGACGTCCAATCCTTTGTATGGTTTTATGCCTGATGAAGACTTTCTGCAAGTGAACAACCTTACTGCAACTCGACTTGTACAACCTTCTGTTGAAGACCGAGATCTACATGAGCAGTTTGTTGTCCGAAGTGAACGCCCTCCTTCTATTGATACCTCAGACTATCAGGGTGTTGTTTTCCCTGTGCCAAATTCCCGAAGAGAGGTCCCGATAGCAAAGAATGAAGACCCATTAGCTCTTGTGTATGCTAAAAGGTTTCGTGCGTTGGATGAAAGATTCAAAGCCTTGGAATTTAAAGATGCTGTTAAGCCCAATGCTGCAGACATGTGTCTGGTTTCTGGCCTAGTGTTACCTCCGAAGTTCAGAGCGCCGAGGTTTGAAAAGTACAAAGGAGATAGTTGCCCGAGGCAATATCTGGTGATGTTCTGCCGAAGAATGACTTCATTTGTGCACAACGACAAGTTGACGATTCACTGCTTTCAGGATAGTCTGATTGGGGCATCTCTGAGTTGGTATATGCAGTTAGAGAGTAATCAGATCCGATCATGGATGGATTTAGCCAATGCTTTTCTGAAACAGTACGACTACAATCTTGATGTGGCTCCTAGTCGCATGTAGCTGCAAGAATTGTCTCAAGAGAACAATGAACCTTTCAGGAAGTATGTTCAGATATGGAGAGAATATGCTGCTAGAGTGCAACCACCGCTTCTAGACCGAGAGTTAAAAGGCATGTTCGTAAACTCCTTGCAGAGCCCGTACTTCAAAAGAATGCTTGGAGTTGCACCAAATTTCTATGAATTGGTAAGGGTAGGAGAACGCATCGAGTATGGTGTGAAAACTGGAAGAATTCAGCATGTTTCAAGCAGTCAGGCTGGTGAAACCGAATCTCTCTATAGCTTTCAAACTGAAGATGAAACTGTGGTAAATACAGTCATGACAGATGTTGGGTATCCTCAAGACGAATTAGTGAAATCTGCTGGTTCTTCGTCTTCTCAGCGGTCGGTATCCTCCGTGTCTCGTTATTCTGGGCAGACAATTGTGCCTAAGGCACCACATCGGGAACCTTATGTCGCTCCTCTTGCAAATCCACGAGCCCGTGGCCGAGGTTATCAGAATCAGCGTCAGAATCAGAATCGACCTCGTAACAACTTGGAACGAAGGAATGCTCCTTCTCATCCGGTGCGTGTGTCGTATAGCCAGATTCTGCCACATTTGATTCAGAATTCTTTGGTGGAACCTAAAGCTCTTATGCCCGTGCCAAAGCCTTACCCTCCTGGGTACAATCCCCATGCTCAGTATGGATACCATGGTGGATCTCTGGGGCATTCAACTGAAGATTGCAAAGCTTTTCAGGAAAAAGTGCAATAGTTGATCGACAAAGGGTGCATTTCCTTTCTAGAAGGAGTTTTGGTTGTGCACGACAACCTCTCAGCTGTCTGAGCTCGCAGATTCAGAGGGTTCTTTCTAGAGGCCAGTGGTCCAGACAGGCAGACGTCCTCAGCATTAGCAGTCCTCAAACTTTTTATCATTTGCATTTGTAGTTCCCTTTCTGTTAGTTACTACTTGCTGTTAAACATTGTTTGTTTCGAATGGTAATATTGATAAAGTGACTATGCATTTTTCTGAATTAATCATGTCGCTGTCACTCATTTATTGCATTGCACTGACACTTGCATTTTTTACTCCACTTTATCAATATGATTAGTAAAGATTGGAGGGAGGATGACGAAACTGAATACTCATAACTGATGATCGTATGCTTTCGGATAAAACCCTGCCTATGATGTACAGGAATTGTTTCAAATCCCCTAAACACTGGAGATATAAGGAGTTAGTCCCTTGTTAGCCACTTCGAGCCGAGAAGTAGGAGTTTCTTTCGGACTCTTAAACCCTCTCATCTTAACCCGGGGCAGGGTAGTCGTCAGTTAGCTTGACCGAGCGTTCAAGCCTTATAGAGGAGTGTCTCCATTCGAGGACCAATCGCAGTTTATTCCTCTTAAGAGGTCGTACCTCGTCAACCGCAGTGGTTAAACCTCACCAATCAGGAGTGAGACGGTTATAACCCTTTCGGAGCAAGCAAGACAACCAGTGTCACACGACTTGTTCCAAAAAAAAAAACAAAAAAAAGAGCCCGCTAAGTAAAAAGAAAAGAAAAGCTGGAAAGCAAATACTTAGGCAAAAACCAGGGCATCCCGCTGGACTTCAAAAGAAATAAAAAAGAACTCAAAAGAGTCAGTCTAGGCAAAAATTAGGGAATCAAAAGAATAAAATGAAAGGATCTCAACAGAAAAATCCTCAAACAAGGACAAAGTCATGTGGATACAGACACCGAAAACGAAAAAGGAGTAATTGTCACTCCGAAAACCTTGCGAGTTCCTTAACCATTGTTCCTAACATTCCTCGAAGAGGCGAGCACTTATGCCAGGTTAACTGAACATTAGGATCGGAGATAATCACGTAGAAGGGGTGGGTATGAATCATGACTTGAGCCTAATATCCCTTGTTTCACGAACCGTGACCCCGACCATGATACAACCCTTAAAAGACCTAATTGAGGCATGGTTTATTCTAAAAGCGCATTACGATAAGGTTGAGTAACCTGACTCCTACATGATTTGCTAATCATATCCTTGTTGTGTTTTTCATTGATCAAATCAGCACTACGTTTGAACTGTTGGTTCATTCGTCACTCACTATCATGACACGTAAATGAGTGACAACATTTTTTCGAAATCTGCATGAGCACTGCATTAAAATTACCATTCATGAATAGACAATTTTAATTGCAGGTCAGTAGTTGATATGAAGGAATTCCAACGGGGAATAGTCAATCAGGACTGAATCGTTAACAGTCTGGATCAGAGGGGTATATTGTGAAACCCTATGAATTTGAGGCATTGACTTCCAGTGAGTTTAGAATCAGCCAGTCTGAAGACAAGTCCCGAAGGATCGGGCGATTATGGGACAATTTGTTCAAGAAGCAGTTGATCAGAAGTGAATCTTCTTGAGACATATTCAGGGGCAACTACCCGGAGTTCCTGTGATTTGAGGGCAGATCCCTCCAGTGTTCAATCAGGGCATGTTAAGTCGCTCAACGCTCGTTCAGGGGCAAGCTACTTCAGAAGTATATTGAAACCAACCATGCTAAGAGTTGGTTAATTGAGGATGAATCCTTTCGTTGTACAGATACCGACGCAAGCCATCTCGAGGTCGCCTCGCGGCAAGATGCTTTTTGTTCAGAATGAATTTTCCCAAGAGTCGGATTGGGGCAAGTTGAATTGCACTGGGGCAAGTTGTTCATACGAGTTTGCTCACCCCAGCAAGAGTTGAGTGTCGGGGAATCGTGTCATTACCCTACCAAAAAACCTGAACCTTCTGAAGAAGCCTTGCTGCCATTGGATTGTTATCCTACAGCCTAAACTTGTTACTTACCGTCTAACCAAGGTCATTTCCAAAGCCCAGTTCTCGCCTGGCAAACCTCCAAAGCCCAGTTCTCGCCTGGCAAACCTCCAAAGCCCAGTCCTCGTCTGGCAAACCTGTAACCAGTTCTCGCCTGGTCCACCTTTTTCAGAATACCAGTTCTCGTCTGGTGCGTGTCAGCTTTTAAACCAGTTCCCGTCTGGTCACCTTTTCCTCGACCCACTGTTTAACCAGTTCTCGTCTGGCTAACGCAGTTTTAAAGCCCAGTCCTCGTCTGGCAAACCAGAAACCAGTTCCCGTCTGATATCCAAAACCGAGAAGTCAGTTCTCGTCTGACAACTTAAACCCTTTTGCCACTAGTTCTCGTATGGTAGTCTACCCTCGAATGTTAGTTCTCGTCTAGTATGTCCCCTTCAAATCCACTTTTGTTGGTAACCATAAATAAATCCCTATCACCATAAACCTATCCCTAAACTAGAAAAAGCCTAGCTGTACCTGGCCCGATATTCCCGGTGACATGTGCTATCACGTTCCCTGACACGAGGCTCGAATGATCTCAGTTCTCCATGATTGGTGTTCTGTATGCCCTTAGGGGGTGATGTTGTTAAATTAAGAAATTTTCTTCAGCAGAGATGTACAGTTAAGATTGACTCTCCTCAGCTATTTGAGGTTGCAGCCAGTTGAGATTGCACTTGTCCTTTATCATAGTAGGGTCAAGATTATCCTCAGCAGGGTGAGATTGATATCCTCGGCAGAGTGTAGCCATCCTTGGCAGATTGATTGTGCATTCCCAACGGTTTAGGATCGAAGTTCTCCCTGACAAGATGATTTGGGTTTATTTCCCCAGCACTGGGCCAATGTGCAGTTTCTCGTAGGAGACTATTCACAAGTGTTCAGCCTTTGATAGCGCAGACTGAAGTCTTCGGTGGAATTGATATTCCCCACAGAGTTGTACTCTCCCCGGCAGGTAGGAGTGATTCCATCGTCTGGTTGCCCTCTTCAGCTGAGTTTGCAGTTCCCCAAGAGAGTCGAGTCCTTGGAAGTCGTTTGGGCCATGATTGGTTTTCCCCAGTAAAGTGTTGAATAGCTAATGTTGTATTTCCCCACCAGAGTCGTTATCTCCAGGAAAGTTTTGCTGCGAATGTCGTGCAGTTTATTTCTGCGATTGATATCGTTTCCTCGACAGTTTGTGGTTTGAATACCTGGTTGAGCGGGTTCAGGTTCTTGTAGAACTTTGTTCCCCTGCAATAGTCGGCTGAAGTTTATTCCCCAGGCGGAATCCAATTGAGATTGGTGTGACTTCTTCTCCTCGGCGGGATGATTCCTTCCTCCACCAGAGTGGTTCTTTCTCCTTGACAGGAGGATTCTCCCTTCAGCATTTATTTTGCTGATGGGGTCATAGCATTTTGCATGATTGCATAGCATTTACCCTAAATGCGTAGCATTTCCACCGTGTGGAGCATTACGCCATTGTCAAAGCATATGCATACGAAACATGAGCTAGGGCGTTACCGTTCTTGTTTTGCAGGTGTTCCTCCGTAGAATGGTTTGATCAAGATGATTCTTGAATTCCCCAGCGAAGTTATTTTTCCAAGATGATTCTTGAATTCCCCAGTGAAGTCGCCAGAGTTGGTTGCTCAAGTTGATGCTTAGAGTCCCCGGTAAAGTGTTTGCGTAGGATGATTCCTGAAATCTCCAGCAGAGTTATTGGTTCAGGATGATTCTTGAAGTCCCCGGCGGAGTTGCTTGTCCAAGATGATTCTTGAAGTCCTCAGTAGAGTTAATTCATCCATAATGATTTCTGGATCACTGAAGTAGAGTTACTTGATAGTTCTCCAAAATCCCCAGCGGAGATGTGTCATCCCCAGCATGTTTTCAACAGAGAAGTTGAAATTCCCTTGACGACTTGAGGAAGAAGCTACAGCGAAATTTGATAATCATCCCGACGGAGATTTAAGAGCCATCCTTCACCAGTTGCCGAGTAACCGGTGATCCTTTATTGACTTACTGATGAAGTTCAACAAAGATATTGTCGACGTGCCTAGCGACACGATGAGTCCATAGGTGACGATAAGGAATTCTTCTGCAGTGGCGCAGAATGCCTGACGGCAGAATCAGCTATCATTCACCAGTTACCGAGTAATCGGTGATCCCTTATTGACTTACTGATGAAGTCCGACAAAGATATTGTCAACGTTCCTGGCGACATGGTGAGTCCATAGGTGACGATAAGGAATTCTTCTGCAGTGGCGCAGAATGCCTGACGGCAGAATCAACCATTATTCACCAGTTACCGAGTAACCGGTGATCCCTTATTGACTTACTGATGAAGTCCGACAGAGATGTTGTCGACGTGCCCAGCGACACGATGAGTCCATAGGTGACGATAAGGAATTCTTCTGCAGTGGCGCAGAATGCCCGACGACATAATCAACCATCATTCACTAGTTACTGAGTAATCGGTGATCCCTTATTGACTTACTGATGAAGTTCGACAAAGATATTGTCGACATGCCTAGCGACATAATGAGTCCATAGGCGACAATAAAGGAATTCTTCTGCAATGGCGCAGAATTCCTGACGGCATGATCAACCATCCATTACCAGTTATCGTGTAACCAATGATCCCTTGATGACTCGAGAGCGAAGATCTATAGCAAAATCATATAATTATCCTGACGGAGATTAGACCCTTCACCAATTATCGTGTGACCAATTCCCCAACAGAATTGCCGTGCAATTGTCATGCTCAGTTTTGAAGATGTTCCTACCAATCAGAGTATCGTTTACCTGTGCGGACGGCATAATTGACCATCCCTTGCCTGTTACCGTGTAACCGGTGATCCCTCGATGATTTGAGGACATAGATGATCATCCTGACATAAATTTGAGATTAATCCATCACCAGCTACCGTGCAACCGGTGATCCCTTGATGATTTGAGGATGCAATGGTATTAGATAAATCAGAGAATCATCCTGACGGAGGTTCAGATCAGTATTTCTCCAGCCAGTTGCTGTGCAACCATTATTTCAGTTTCCGAAGATTTGTCCCCATCAGAGTACCGTGTACTTGTGCAGTTGGCAAATTTCCAGGTTTATTGGTATTCAACCGTCTTTTACCTTGATTGTTTGAGAGCCGTTCGCTTCTCACCCAGTCAGGTCCAAGCCGTTTGAATAGGGGCAGCTGTTGCACCCCAAAATTTGCCCAACATTTCTTTACCTAGCTTATGTTTCATTTCATTCACATTAGCATTATCATTTGCATTTCATTGACATGTATGCAGGAGATCAAAAGGTATGATTACCAATCAAGAGATATACAAGACAGTGAGGCTAGCTAAGAAGGTTATTCAGATGTTCAAGGGTTGATATCCTTGTCAGAGAAGTTAAAGGATCCTCAGAGAGAGTGGTCGAAACCAAGTATGTGGGTCTCCTAACTTGAGAGTTATGGGGAAGACCATCAGATGACTCTGAGACTATGAAGATGGACTTGAGGTCTTGAGAGAGCTCATGAGAAGGTTTGAAGATCACTTTGAGGCCTAAACAGGTCATTGTGCAAGATTAAGAAGCCTCAGCCATGATGGGTGCAACTAGGGTTTGACTGGGTCAACCCTAAGTCAACTGAGGATTTGAAGGAGGTTGAAACCTAATTCAAGAGCCATGTGATCATGTATTGATACATTGATATATTCTAAGGATGATTCCAAGGTTGACTCATCATGATTGAAGAGTTTAAGAAGTTTCAGGCTAGGGTTTCTAAGACTTGACAGTGTAAAATCCCCTAGCTTGACCCTGACTGCTAGGCCATTTAACTCAAGATATGATCTTCATATCATCTTGACCCCAACATGATTGTTGTAGGGAATAATCTTAGCTTTAATTTAGTACTAGAAGTCCTTGATAGGGTTTATAGAACTCAAGTTATGAGCCAGACAAGTTACAAGTCATCTGAGGCATGTGTATTTGGAGCTTGAAAGTTGCCCAACTTGCATGACACTTTTGCCCTAGAAGGATGATTCCTATGAACTTTTGGTCAACATTAATGTTGTTCTTTATTCTCTTAGCTTTCCATAGAGTACTAGAAGTCCATGATTGGATATGTGGAACTCAAGTTATGGCTTTGACAAGTCAAGGGTATTTTGGGTATTTGAACATTACAGGTCATTTTGAATTATAGGTCATGTTCACTATCTTGCAAGCTTCAAATGAAGTTTTGTTCAACATGAAAGTTGCTCAAAATGACGTTTTTAGCTTATCCAAGTATCTAGAGTCCATTGATATGGATTATATCAAGCATTGGTTGAAGAAATTTCACAAAAGACCATTTTAATGAATTAAAAGGGAAAAATTCAAAACAATTGATAATTGAATGATTTCAAGTCAAATTTGTGCTCATTTTGATTGGAAAATAAGTTCTAAACACTTTGTCATTATTAGAATTTTCATTTGGGGCTTGGTTCATGGTGTTCCAATTTGTGACTTCATGAATAAGCTACACATCCAAAATCATTCACAAGGCACAATCAAGGTTTCCTTTTAATCCAAAATAATTCACAATGGTTCAAAAAATGGCAAATTGGTACATATTTTGATTGCAAATGACATTCTAAACACAACGGAATTGTTATAATTTCAATTTGAGTCATATTTAATGGTCATTTTATGGATTGCTTCAAGAGGAAGTTACATACCAAAATCATACCATTAAGCTCCAAACCAATTTTCACAAGCCAAAGTCCAAACCTTACCTTGGGATCCAAGCCTAAGGAGTACTTAAGTGATCTACTCCAAACCAAAAGAAAAAAACTCCTCACAATTTTCATTTTTCATTTTCAAGAATTCTCTCACTCTCTCAATTCTCTCAATTTTCTTCATTCTCCAAACCCTCACCCATAGCTCCTTGTCATCGGATCCATTGATTTTTCATTAAAATCAATGGAATCTTGAGCATAAGCCTCCACTCATCATCATTATCGGATCAAGTTTCGTAATCAATTTTCGTGCAAATTGAAGTTGGATATTGGAGTATAAGTTGGAAGCACTTATTCGGAGCAATTCGGATTCGAAGTGTTCGATCTTCATCTTCTTGCAAGAATTATTGTGGATCTTGAAGTTTTCTGTATAATCTTGTTCGGATCTTTTCAAATTCACTTGATCAACGATCACTGGATCAAATCTCCGATCCGTAGGTTGGTTTTCCGATTTAATTTAACCATTTGATTGTTGTTTTTTAATGGCATTAAAATTCTGTTTTGTGTGCTGTTTGATTTTAATTCATATAAAAAAGCAAGAATGCTTAGAAAAATATGATAAAATTCGTGGATGATCCTTATCATGTCTATGATCTTTGTGCGCAATTGGATTTTAGTTTCGTTTAATTTTCAATTTGATTTCGTTTTTCTCCTTTAGTTGGATAATAAAATGTCAAAAACTGCATAGTTTCTTGCCGATTTTTGTTCTGGATTTTGGTATATAATTTGGACTTAATTCTTTGCTGGTTTGTTATAGACATATTAAGGAACTCCCAGAAATTTTTAGGGTAATTTTTAGGTAGCTTTAGGTTCTATTTTGAACTAGATATTTAGAGGCTTCCCCCACTTGATTTCCCTTTTGACCACTTTTGGTGTGTGATTTCTTTAGTGCCTTTAAGCATAGTTTTAGGCTCTTGTTTTTCTACTATAGATACCTAACATGCTTAGGGTCCCCTAGAAATCTTACTAGGATTTTAGAATTAGTTTTGGTATTTTAGATTGAATTAATACTTAGGCTAGTCTTAACATGTTCATAACATAGTCTTTCATTTTGATTGATTTTATTGATGACTTTTAGCATGAGATAAACTTTTAATTCCTTTTGATTGTTGTTATATTCATATTGATGTTACCTTGTGATTTTTATAATGATTTTTAAATGATTTTAAATATGCTTTTAGTATAGTTGTTTAGGGGTGATTTTTAGTGGATCTCTTTAGTGATACCTTTCAACTTAGGATTTATTGGAGGACTTAGAGATTGAATTAGGTCCTGATTTTTGAACTGTAAATCATTAAAAAAATGCATGTTCCCATAGAAAAATAATTAGATTTTTAGAATGTGTTTTGATATTTTAGATAGAATATTCAAGTTGGTTGTTCATTTGGTGTTTCAATTTTGGTGGTTGATTTGGAATGGACTCAAAGTGGGTTTCTCTTGCATAGTGGGCTTCTGGTTCTTATTGAAGGACATCATGGACATGATGAAGCTTGTGTGGAGTGGCTGGTGGAGCTTGGATTGGAGCTTTTCTTGTCTTTTTGTTAGCTTTTGTAGCTTATAAGATTAGGGCTTTAGGAGAGAGCTTTAGAAATAGATTTTTCTTCAAATAATGGTTGGTTTCATTCCCATTCCATTCTCATCCTATGATTCAAAGTCCTCATGTTAAAAGTCTCATCTCTCCTTAGGAGGGATGTGTGACATTTACAATGAGTAGAACTTTTGAGGATGCATTTCTCTGATGACTGGTTGAGTGTCAGATGGGATTCCTTTGGTTTCCTTGTCTGCTTCCCATTATCAAATAATCATCTTGTTGATTCTATTAATTATTGGTGGAGCCTATTGAAGATTGAAGCATGAAGTTGGAGTATCCCTTTCATTATCTTGAAGATGGTAGACTTGAGGAACAGTTACAGACTGTGGACTGGATTGCTGTCAAAGGATTGCTTTGCTGTGAAGTTGTTGATCTGTTTTCTTTTTATGCAAATGTATTGATGTGACTTGATTGGTGTGATGCATTTAGATTAGGTCATGTAGTTGAACAAGCCTAAGAGCATCCTAAGGGTTGAGCTTCTCCCCTTGCTTGTATTTCATTAGAGGTTGAGTTTCTCCCTCTGCTTGTATGTTTACTGTGTGGCTTTGTTGTCTGCTATTTTGTCTGCTACTCTTTCTGTTTGACTGTTGCTGATGTGACTTGCTACTATTGCATTCCTTTATGTTTGCAGTTATTCATATCTGGCTTGAGGTTGAGATAAGCTTGTGGAGGCTCCTTCCCCACACACATTTCCTCCCTCACTTGCATTGCATGCATTGTATTTACAGTTGTTTCCTGTACTGTTTACTGTTTGTTGTTTACTGTTTAAGCTGATGCTTTCTCTATTTCTGTATACCATTGACATGATCCCCTAGGAATCTCACTTCCTTTGATAAGGAAGTGATGATTAGAACTTTAGGTTGAAACCTATGCATGATAACTTCTAGGAGATCCCTGTTCAAACCTCAACCATAGGATGAATCCTTGGCATGACAACATTAGGACTTGATAGTCTTTCCCGTAGTTGTCCCTTTCTCTTCTCATCTTCAAACAGATCAAAAATACGGTAATAAAGGTTAACTGATGTCGTACGTTACGAGCCTTAAGCTATTTGAGAAAGGGTTGTTGAAGGGTCACTCTTCAACAGTCTGGATGTTTAGTATGGTACCCTTAGGGTGACATGCGACGCATTCATTCTCAGGTCATAGTCTCTAGTGCGATATTAGTTGCAAACATCCATAAAAAACAGTTCTTTCATAAAATACAGAAAACTAACTTCAAACCTTTTTGCCCCGTGGGCCCATAATTCAAAGGAAGCTTTTCTGAAGAAAAGAGTGTCGTTAACTCTCAGTTCTACCGCAAACGGTAACACCTAAGTCTCCAAGGGTCGAGCTGCGTACGCCAAACTACTGGAACTGTTTGTTAACCCTACTCGAAAAAAAAGATGAATCTGAATTTCCGTAATCCGTATTATCCCAAACTACGTAAGCTCTGATCTCTCATACCTGTTGAGAGTACGTAGGCACAATACTGATGTATTGGCGAGCCACCTTTCCCGTAACCCGTAGTTAGCCGAACTACGTTGACTCTGATTTCTCATTCTCTGATGAGAATACGTAGGTATAAAGCGCGACGCTTTGCCGAGTCATTTTATTTTCTTTTTATATCGGCCTTGATAGGTAGATAGTAAACAAACCCGTCAGATAAACACAACAAGTATGGATCCCATCGAGTACGATGGACGTGAGGGGTGCTAATACCTTCCCCTTGCGTAACCGACTCCCGAATCCAGACATTGGTTGCAATGACCTTGTCTTATACCTTTTCGTCAGGTTTTTCCGATCGTTCCCTTTCCCGTTCTGAGGGATAAATAACGAAAGGTGGCGACTCTTCTGTTTTGCCGGCACCTTATTTTCGTGGTAGCGACACCAAGCACGAGTTCAATGTCAATGGCTCCTTATCGGATGTCCACTTCCGAGTTAGGAGAAATGAAGAAACAATTGGAAGTATTACTTGAAAAGAAGTTTTTTCGACCGAGTGTTTCTTCGTGGGGTGCTCCTGTGTTGTTAGATAAGAAGAAAGATGGTAGTATGAGGTTGTTTGTTGATTACAGGAAATTGAATAAAGTGACTATCAAGAATAAGTATCCACTTTAGAGGATCGACGATTTGATGGATCAACTAGTGGGAGCTTGTGTATTTAGCAAGATTGGTTTGAGGTCTAGCTATCATCAGATTCAGGTTAAGCCTGATGATATTCCGAAGACAGCTTTCAGGATGAAGTATGGTCACTATGAATACACTGCGATGTCGTTAGGTGTATCCAATGCACTTGGTGTGTTCATGGAGTATATGAATCAGATTTTTCATGAGTATTTGGATAAGTTTGTTGTAGTTTTCATTGATGATGTTTTAATATACTCGAAATTTGAAGAAGAACATGTTGAACATTTGCGCCCGGTGTTGCAAGTGTTGAGAGAGAAGAAGTTATATGCAAAATTGTCTAAATGTGAGTTCTGGTTGAAAGAAGTGAGTTTCCTTGGCCATGTGATATCTAGTGGTGGAATTGTTATGGATCCTTCTAAGATTGACATTGTGTTACAGTGGGAGACGCCGAAGTCTGCTAAGGAAATACGAATTTTTCTTCGGTTGGCAGGATATTATCGCAAGTTTATAGAAGGTTTTTCTAAGTTAGCATTACCTTTGACTCAGTTGACTTGAAAGGGGCAAGCTTATGTGTGGGATGTTGCATGTGAAAAGAGTTTTGTGGAATTGAATAAGAAATTGACGACCGCTCTGGTATTGATCTTACCTAATACAAGTGAGTCTTTTGTGGTATATTATGATGCGTAGAAGATGGGTCTTGGTGGAGTATTGATGCAGAATGGTTAAGCCGTTGCTTATGCTTCGAGACAATTGAGGGTTCATGAAAGGAATTATCTTACGCATGATTTAGAGTTGGCAACTGTGGTGTTTGTTTTAAAAATTTAGAGAGATTATCTTTTTGGCTCTAAATTTGAGGTGTTTAGCAATCATAAGAGTTTGAAGTACTTATTTGATTAGAAAGAGTTGAATATGAGGAAGAGGAGGTGGCTGGAATTGTTGAAAGATTATGATTTTGATTTGAGTTCCCACCCTGGCAAAGCAAACATGGTGGCTAATGCATTGAGTAGGAAGTCATTGCATATGTCGATGCTTATGGTGAGAGAATTAGAATTAATTGAACAATTCCAAGACCTGAGTTTATTATGTGAGAGGACTCCTGACAGTGTGAAGTTGAGAATATCGAAATTGACGAGTGGCATTCTCGAAGAAATCAGAGAAGGTCAGAAATCTGATTTGAGATTGGTTGATCAATTGGCCTTGATTAACAAAGGTAACAGATCATGAGTTTCCAGATATACTTCTGGATGTCATAAATGATTTTCCTGTAGAGCGTGAAGTAGAGTTCATGGTGGACTTGATACCAAGCACTAGTCCAATGTCAATGGCTCCTTATCGGATGTCCGCTTCCGAGTTAGGAGAAATAAAGAAACAATTAAAAGAATTACTTGAAAAGAAGTTTGTTCGACTGAATGTTTCTTCGTGGGGTGCTCCTGTGTTGTTAGTTAAGAAGAAATATGGTAGTATGAGGTTGTTTGTTGATTACAGGAAATTGAATAAAGTGACTATCAAGAATAAGTATCCACTTTCGAGGATCGACGATTTGATGGATCAACTAGTGGGAGCTTGTGTATTTAGCAAGATTGGTTTGAGGTCTGGCTATCATCAGATTCAGGTTAAGCCTGATGATATTCCGAAGACAGCTTTCAGGATGAAGTATGGTCACTATGAATACACTGCGATGTCGTTAGGTGTATCCAATGCACTTGGTGTGTTCATGGAGTATATGAATCAAGTTTTTCATGAGTATTTGGATAAGTTTGTTGTAGTTTTCATTGATGATATTTTGATATACTCGAAATCTGAAGAAGAACATGTTGAACATTTGCGCCCGGTGTTGCAAGTGTTGAGAGAGAAGAAGTTATACGCAAAATTGTCTAAATGTGAGTTCTGGTTGAAAGAAGTGAGTTTCCTTGGCCATGTGATATCTAGTGGTGGAATTGCTATGGATCCTTCTAAGATTGACATTGTGTTACGGTGGGAGACGCCGAAGTCTGCTAAGGAAATACAAATTTTTCTTCGGTTGGCAGGATATTATCGCAAGTTTGTAGAAGGTTTTTCTAAGTTAGCATTACCTTTGACTCAGTTAACTCGAAAGGGGCAAGCTTATGTGTGGGATGTTGCATGTGAAAAGAGTTTTGTGGAATTGAAGAAGAAATTGACGACCCCTCTGGTATTAATTTTACCTAATACGAGTGAGTCTTTTGTGGTATATTATGATGCGTCAAAGATGGGTCTTGGTGGAGTATTGATGCAGAATGGTTAAGTCGTTGCTTATGCTTCGAGACAATTGAGGGTTCATGAAAGGAATTATCTTACGCATAATTTAGAGTTGGCAACTGTGGTGTTTGTTTTAAAAACTTAGAGAGATTATCTTTTTTGCTCTAAATTTGAGGTGTTTAGCAATCATAAGAGTTTGAAGTACTTATTTGATTAGAAAGAGTTGAATATGAGGAAGAGGAGGTGGCTGGAATTGTTGAAAGATTATGATTTTGATTTAAGTTCCCACCCTGGCAAAGCAAACATGGTGGCTAATGCATTGAGTAGGAAGTCATTGCATATGTCGATGCTTATGGTGAGAGAATTAGAATTAATTGAACAATTCCAAGACCTGAGTTTAGTATGTGAGAGGACTCCTGACAGTGTGAAGTTGAGAATATCGAAACTGACGAGTGGCATTCTCGAAGAAATCAGAGAAGGTCAGAAATCTGATTTGAGATTGGTTGATCAATTGACCTTGATTAACCAAGATTTAAATTTAATCAAGGGTGCACATGTATTATTCTCATTTTTCCATTAACCAATCATGATTTAGCATTTTTATTCTATTTGGTTTAATTAAAAAAGTTATTGTTTTATTCATCTCATTAAGACACTTGTCCATTTTTAATTGGTAAATTTTTAAAAAAAATTCATCTCATCTAATAGTGTGTTGACACTTGTTTTGTATGTGGTGGCAATTTTTGTTTAATAATAGTTATTAATGTTGCACCCTAATTTTTGACCTTAAGATCCCGCCCCCTTGTGCTTATTTCTTGCTTGTTTTATTTTACTTTTGTATATATGTTTATTATGGCTAACAAGTGTGCGCAGACACAGTATTTTCAACTGTAGATTCTCACGGTCAAGCATTTCGTGGCATAACCTTTCTGATTCAAGGATCCTAGGGTGTCTCAGTGAGCCTGATCATATTCTTATTAAGGATCAAGGTCATTGTCGTCAATATTCCTCAAAAGATATGTTTTTGAAAAAGCTGGAGCATCTTCAAGAGTTTCAAAGTTTCATCAAAGTGTTCGAAGTCAAGATTTGCAAAGTTGGACATGATAGCATTCCACCCAAAAATCAAGGAAGGAGAGCCTCTATCCCAACCAAGATTTGTTACTTGAGGATTTAATTCGGAATTGAAAAAGCATAGTTTTGATTGGTCATATTCTTGAGAACCCATCTGTTTATTTTAAATATGGGAGGATAAACCAGGTTGAATGTATCACTCTTAAAAGATTTTCCTCGGTGGTATCATAATATAAACTTAAGACGACATATATTGAACAGTTGGTACTTACATCCAATGGTAGGAGTACTCTACATGGCACATTACAATTACAAGTGATGATCAATAAAGGTGTGGTTCACCTTTTCAAAAGGGCACATCATGACTTTGGCAAGGAATATGAAGGATCCATTAGTTTAAGACTTGTTTTTTCTTTCATGTGATCCACATCCAATACCAAAACTCAACCAAATCTAGCGCTACAACAATCATCATGATAAAATCAATTAATTACATGGATAAAGAGTCAGCTTTACATTGCAAGTTCACTATTCAAGCACAAGTTGGAGTGCCTAAACTCTAGTACATCATATTCATACTGATTTAAAATACAAGTATTGAAACACAATTTGAT
Organism: Lathyrus sativus; assembly: GCA_963859935.3. NCBI lineage: Eukaryota > Viridiplantae > Streptophyta > Magnoliopsida > Fabales > Fabaceae > Lathyrus > Lathyrus sativus. The sequence continues at coordinate 942,143,915 of OZ012735.1, forward strand.
GTTTACAAGGACATAATGTTTATCTTCTGTTTGTTTACAAGGGGCTGAATTTGAAACAAATTTACTGAGACATTTTCGTAAGGTAGTGTGCCATCTTCGAGTAGGTGCAGACTTCGACAACGAGAAGGCCACTTTACACTCAGAAGTAACTGTCGTAACGATCCGTTGACGCTAATGTTATGTCGTATATGTAACACGGTGGGAGAACTGACTTTAAACAATGTTGCGGATAGCAAGAGTCGCCACCGACTTTTATTTTATCCATAAGGAAAGGTTATAAAAGAACAGGAAAGACCTTAGAGAATATTTTGGGTCCGGGGGGTAGGTTATGAAAAGGGAAGGTGTTAGCACCCTTTTCATCCATGGTTATCCATGGGCTCTTAGGTACTTAAGCTCACTTTTGAATTGTTTTGAAAGTGTAGTGTGTGAATAGCAAAAAATTTCAGAATAGTTTAATAATAATCCGTGTATGGATGTGAAAAAAAACTTGTTTGAAAATTTTGTTGGAAATTGGTTTAAGTGTGAAAAAGTTTTGAAGTGAGCAAGTATCTAGGAATAGCCTACCCTAATGTTTTAAGGTCTTTCTTATTCTTTATCCTTTCCTTAGTAAGACTATCCCTACTATAATGGAGTAGGTAGTCCTTACTTTGGATGTTAAGGGACGTGTGAGGGACAATTGGATTTTTGAAGGCCATTGTGGGGTGTAATAAGCAAACTGGAGGGACTATCATCATTTTTCGAAAGGGACTCGATTCGTAAAGGCAACCATAAGGGACTTTGATGATTTTCTTTTTTAGGGACTTGCTTTATACACCCCACTTAACCAATATTCATAGGCAACTTGAGGGATATCCTTAGGAAGTGAGACGGCGATTAAAATCGACTTACGTGTGTGAAATGTTTAATTTAATTATCTTATATTAAAATGTGATCTAAATTTATTTTAATATTACATACATGTTGTTACACTCCCTAATTACTAACCATAATAATAATTAAATAATTAAACAACTTTACATCCAAGAAACAATTACAAAATAATAAGCAAAATAATTAAATAGCAAAGATAAATAAAATATAAATAAGCAATAATAAATAATAAAGGGGGTTAATTCTAAATTTACTCGGCAAGACATCGCATCTTGTGCCTACGTATCCTTACGGGAGTGGAATCAGAGTAATCGTAGTTCCCCTCAATAGGGAGGTTAGAAACTTCTTGACTGTGGTCAAGGTCTCAAGGGGAATAAACGCATCTTAAGGACACGCTTACGTGGAGTGTAGAAACTCCAAATCTCTACGTTGAAATGTTAAGTTGTAATTAGGGTTAAATTAGGGATTCCACGGCGGGAAACCCTAAAATGAGCGCGGCGGCTCTTTGACCTAATGCTAAGGGTAAAATTGTAATTTTGCCTGCGGCGAGGCATTTGTGAAAATTAGGGTTTGTAGTTTGTAGTTTTGAGGATTTGAAATTGAATGTGTGAAGTTTTACGGACTATTGGCGCGGCGGCCAAACAGTTAGACCTAACCTTCGGATGTGTGCAATGTGACAGAAATAATAGTAAACGCGTGAGATAATTGAATCATGCAAACAGAGAGATAATGTCATAATTTAAACCATGCAAGTAGAAATTTAAAGGCAGAATTTAAAGAGCGATTGTTAAGTTCGCGAGGTTACATGAGAGGAGCAGATACAATATGATAATGAAATTTGAATTGAACAATAATAAAATAAAATAAATAACGGTTCTAGTTATTATTTTAAAAAAAAGATTTTAGTTATTATTTTAAATTTATCTAAAAAAAAGTTTTTCTTAAAAATAATAGGTTTTCATATTAATTTGGAAAAGATGTTAATGTTATTTATTTTAAAAAACAGATTTTTATATTATAACAAATTTTAATAAATTAATGATAACAATAATAATAATAATGGTAATAATAATGATAATAATGATAATAATAATAATAAATAATGATAATAATAATAATAATAATAATAATAATAATAATAATAATAATAATAATAATAATAATAATAAAGCAATAATGAATTTTAAATGTGCCAAATAACCCAACAATGTTGCTAACGCAGAAATGCGCTCATCGCAACCAGATCTAAATCGGACGAAACAAAATTTATCGCAAAGAAAGAGAAATTAAGCAAAAAATAGTATTATTGCTCACACAAAAATGCGATCATCGCAACCAGATCGAACTAACACAAATGTCACGCGTCATGCACACAAATGTGCAAACATCGTATCGACATAATTCGATCAAAAATCTTATATATATAAACTCTAACAATTTAAAAATTATATATATATAAACGTAACAGTAATAGATAAAGAAAAAGAAATAACGGTAATAGATGAAGAAAAAGAAATAACGGTAAAAGATGAAGAAAAAGAAACAACAGTAATAGATGAAGGAAAAGAAATAACGGTAAACGATGAAGAAAAAGAAACAATAGTAATGGATGAAGAAGAAAACTAAATAACGGCAAACGGCACTCACTCCTCTTAGGTTTTTTTCATTCTCTCCCTTTTTTCCAACAAGGCAACACATGTATATATAGGGAACAAATTAGGGTTAACACCAAATTGTCAATAATGTCCCTAAAGCCCATTTTAAAGCCCCAACTAAATAATTAGTTAAGAAAAAATAAAATTTAAATAATTTAAAATAATTAAAATAAACTTAAAATAAAAACTAATAATCCTATTGATTCCTAAAATAAAAAATATTATAAAAAGAACAAAATTTTTTTCAATATTTTTTATTTTATGATTTTTTGGATATTTTTATGAATAATTTAGAAAAAAGTGAAAAAAAATAATATTTTAAAAAATGATTTAATTAAAATACGAAAATAATAATTAAATAATAATAAAAAACTATTTTTGTTATTTTTTTAATGAAAGATAGAAAAATTTAGAGTAAAAATAATAAAAAACAAAAAAAAGTGACAAAGGTGAGATTCGAACTCTCAACCTCTCACACTCATAACTCCTTACACATGTCCTCCTGCCAATTGTGCCATTTTTACTTTTTAGAAAAAAAATGCATGTCATATGATATTTACCTCTCTTTGATGTTGGCAAAAAAAAAAAAATCATGAAGTTTGACTTTGGTTTGACCACAGTTGACCTCAGTTTGACCTTTTAACTGCATTGACTGCTTTTGACTTATCTGATCATCTGACTGAGCAAACTTTTGAGAAAAGTCTTGAAACTTGACATGGGGGTTCTTATACACATATAAGATGTTATGAAGCTCACTTGAAGTCTTGGAAGTCCATTTAGCCTGATTAAAGTCAAAACCCTAGTTTTGGATGCACTGCTTAGGAGGTGCATTGTCTGAGGGAATTGTCAACTCTTCTGACCAATTGTGAATTTTGTGAACCTTGTGAACCTTCTTGGAACACAAAGTCTTGTATTGTGAGGGCAAATTTTGGGGTGCAACAGCTGCCCCTGTTCAATTTTCTGAAACCTGAGGGGTTAGATTGGTATATTTGCCAGTCGTAACCTGGAAGGTTGAAGGGGATTGAACACAAAAGCCCAAAAATTTGCACTCACCAGTGCATGGAGTGATATTGATGGTTGGTTGAACATGATTGAGTGGGCTTAAAGATGCCACTAGGGGAAAGTTCTTCAGTAGTATAATGAGAACTGTCAGGAGTCTGGAGTAATACTGATGTAACAGCATGTCTTCATGAGGATAGAGCAATCAATAATGATAACCCTAAAGCAGTCTTGAAGTGATAAATCTGACCTCAGGAGGATAGAGCAATCAATAGCTCTAAAGCAGTCTTGAAGTAATAATGGCTTCAGGAGGATAGAGCAATCAATAGCTCTAAAGCAGTCTTGAAGTAATAGAATGGCTTCAGTAGGATAGAGCAATCAACAGCTCTAAAGCAGTCTTGAAATAATAATGTGATATGTCTTCAGGAGGATAGAGCAATCAATAGCTCTAAAGCAGTCTTGAAGTAATGATTTCAGGAGGATAGAGCAATGGATAGCTCTAAAGCAGTCTTGAAATAATAATGTAATTTCAGGAGGATAGAGCAATGGATAACTCTAAAGCAGTCTTGAAATAATTAGATGGCTTCAGGAGGATAGAGCAATGAATAGCTCTAAAGTAGTCTTGAAGTAGTAATATGACCTCATGAGGATAGAGCAATGAATAGCTCTAAAGCAGTCTTGAAGTAATAGGATGATTTCAGGAGGATAGAGCAATCAGTAGCTCTAAAGCAGTCTTGAAGTCATGAGAGGCTATCAGGAGGATAAAATAACCCTGAGGTTACAATAAAGCAGTCCCAAAGTAATAAGAAGCTCATCAGGAGGATAAAGTAACCCTGAGGTTACAATAAAGCAGTCCCAAAGATCATAAGATTGTTTGTTGGATAATTAACCTGAAAACAAGGTAGCATTCTGTATAACAACATTAGTTTATGCTTTATGTATGCATGTATGACATGATGCACTTAGGTAATGTACTATAGACATATATGTTATGGTATGATGTAAATGATGTATGTATGCTATGACACTGCTGGAAGTGTCTGGATATCCTTGTATAACAACTGCTGGCCAAGAAAAATAAATCCCGATTCGTTGTTGAAGAATATATAACCCTCCGTCTGCTGGGGATAACAAGGTATAGATAACCTCCCGTTGTTGGGGATAACAAGGTATAGATAACCTCCCGTTGTTGGGGATAACAAGGTATAGATAACCTCCCGTTGTTGGGGATAGTAGGGTATAGATAACCTTCGTTTTCGTTTGATAGTAGGATAAGTATAACATCCCGTCTTCGTTCATCGTGCCCTTATTGGAAAGTAATTTCCCGTATATCCGTATGAGGATAAAAGAGATGGATATAAATTCCAGGGGAGATTAGACTTTGTGAAAATGGATTAGTCCTACTGATGGTTTGTAACTGTCTTGTAAAGATGAACCGGCGAAGCTTCGTTGAAATCCTTCCCTCGTTCGTCCTTAGTAAATACTATTACTGCATTTTCATGCATTTCTGGTAAACATCAATCATATTAAAAGGCATACATACATTCAAACATAACCAATGGACGTTTCGCTTATGTAAATAGGGTAAAAGTAAATCTGGATTCAAAAGATGGAGTTTATTTATATCAAAAGTGACCCATACACGGGTAAGTTTGTACAAGGAGACATAAACCCTAGTAAGAGAATTTTGTCATGAAGTTTTACAAAAAGAATCAGCTATGTGGGAAATAATCCTATTGAGTTTCAATTCTACTATTGCCACTCAAGTATCTCATCTTCTTGCTGTTGAGACGGAAACGATTGGATTGAGCTTCATCTGTTTGAGCTTGAGTAAGTAGTACAACTGGTTGCAGTTTCATGAGTGATCCAAACGAGACATAGTCATACGCTTTAATCCCTAACTTTTGCCTGGATTGCCCTTTCAGGTTTTCAATCCACCGGGATACCCTTTTTTGCCCAAGCCGCCTTTTCAGGTTTTCGACTTGCCGGGTGTACATCTTTTTATATATATATCCCTAATTTTTGCCCAAACCCTTTTGGTTTGCCGGGATGCCCTTATTTTTGCCTAGGCCTGTCAACCTAGCGGGTCTCTTTTTATGCGTAGTATTTTTTAACTATGTCTGCGTTTACAGGTTGTGGGAAGTCTTCACCATCCATTGTAGTCAGTATCATGGCACCTCCTGAGAACACTGTCTTGACTACAAATGGTCCCTCATATGTTGGAGTCCACTTGCCCCTAGGATCACCCTGTGGTAATATGATACGCTTGATTACCAAGTCACCAGCCTGATATACCTTTGGCTTAACCTTCTTGTTAAAAGCTTTGATCATCCGTTTCTGGTACATCTGGCCATGACAAACTGCTGCTAACCTTTTCTCATCAATCAAGTTTATCTGGTCAAGTCGAGTCTGAATCCACTCATCTTCATCCAAGCCTGCATCCTTCATAATTCTCAAGGAACTGAATCTTCATATCAATAGCAACTTGCATACCCATGATACATGCCTCATACTCAGCCATGTTATTGGTACAATAGAAACAAAGTCTGGCAGTAATCGGGGTATGACAACCTTCAGGGGAGCTAATCACAACACCAACACCATTACCATGTGCATTGGAGGCACCATCAAAAACCATAGTCCATCGGGATCCTTGTTCAGGTCTGTCATATTGTCCAGGTTCTTTGGTAACAGACATAATGTCTTCATCGGGGAACTCAAAATTCATTGACTGGTAATCATCTACTGCTTGATGAGCCAAATGATCAGCAACAACACTCCCCTTAATGGCCTTCTGAGTAGTATACTGTATATCATATTCCGTCAAGATCATTTGCCATCTTGCAATTCTTCCGGAAAGAGCAGGTTTCTCAAATATGTACTTGATTGGATCCATCTTCGAAATCAACAAGGTAGTATGGGTCAACATATACTGTCTTAGTCGGCGAGCAGCCCATGCCAAAGCGCAGCAAGTTTTCTCGAGCAGTGAGTATCTTGTTTCACAGTCGGTAAACTTTTTGCTAAGGTAGTATATTGCCTGCTCTTTTCGACCAGACTCGTCATGTTGCCCCAATACACACCCCATTGAGTTGTCTAATACTGTTAAATACATAATCAAGGGTCTTCCATCAACTGGTGGCATTAAAATTGGAGGTTCTAGCAAATATCTCTTGATTTCATCGAAGGCAGTCTGGCACTCATCATTCCATTCCATGACCTGATCTTTCTTCAACAACTTGAAGATTGGCTCACAGATGGTAGTTAATTGGGAAATAAATCTTGCAATGTAGTTCAATCGTCCCAAGAAACCTCTAACCTCCTTCTCAGTACGGGGAGCTGGCATCTCTCGTATAGCTTTCACTTTTGCGGGATCCACTTCAATACCTTTTCCACTGACAATGAAACCCAGGAGCTTTCCAGATCTAACTCCAAAAGTACACTTGTTTGGATTTAATCTCAACCTGTATTTCTTCAACCTCTCAAACAACTTGTGCAGATGATCAAGATGTTGTTCTTCATTCTGAGACCTGGCTATCATATCATCCACATATACCTCTATCTCATGATGAATCATATCATGAAACAAAGCCACCATAGCACGCTGATATGTTGCCCCTGCATTCTTCAAACCAAATGGCATTACCTTATAGCAAAAGGTGCCCCACTGTGTCACAAATGTAGTCTTCTCCATATCTTCAGGTGCCATCTTGATTTGATTGTAACCAGAGAAACCATCCATAAAAGAGAATACCTTATGCTGAGCAGTGTTGTCTACCAGAATATCAATATGAGGAAGTGGAAAATCATCTTTAGGGCTAGCCTTGTTCAGATCTCTGTAGTCTACACACATACGTACCTTACCATCTTTCTTAGGAACTGGTACCACATTTGCAACCCACTGAGGATAAGAAGTTACGGCCAAGAACCCTGCATTGAACTGTTTCATTACCTCTGCTTTGATCTTTTCTGACATTTCAGGACGCATACGACGAACCTTCTGCTTCTTTGGACGACAATCTTCTTTCACTGGCAAACGGTGAACCACAATGTCTGTATCCAACCCTGGCATATCTTCATAAGACCAGGCAAAGATCTCCACATAGTCACGTAGCATCTGAATCAACCTGCTCTTGACACTGTCCTCTAAATCAGCCCCTATTTTGACCTCTTTTCTGTTTTCTTCAGTTCCCAGATTCACAACTTCGACTGGCTCTTCATGTGGCTGTATAGCTTTCTCTTCTTGTTGTAACAACCTAGCAAGCTCTACAGGTATTTCACAATCGTCCTCGTTTCCGTCTTCAGTTTGATAGATCGGATTCTCGAAATTGTAATTGGCAATAGTAGAACTGTTATCAACTGGATCCAGAGTGGATGAGGATCTGCATTTTAGTGACGTGGGTGTGTGTAAGAACACATAGCTGATAAAGCAACAATAAAAGAAAAAGAAAGACAAGGAACACAATATTTACGAAAACGAAACGTCCACTGATTTTATTGAATGAAGTATGCAAATGAAATGACAACCCCGTAACAAGCACACCATTGTGCCCCGGGTAAGGCACATGGCTTGAAAGTTTTAATTGTTCCAGAAATTATAAATTTAAAAACATAACACAGTAATAGTATTTACTCCTGACTAAAGGAGATAGGGATGACATCTTCAGCTGTCCAATTATTGAGTCCAGCACCCACAGTAGGAAAAATCCATGCCTCCAAGTCGTAGTCTTCATCTTGATCTCCCACAGCATTGATAACCCCTTGATTGGTGATACGAACAGCACGAGCACGTCGAACAGCCTTCTGGGACTCTGCAGTGAAACCCAAACCAAACTTGTCAGACTTGTATGGAATATCAGGAAGCTGACCCCAAATAGTACAACCACCTTCTTCCACCACAACTTTTGCATCATTGAGGGAGGCCATTGCCATTGTTGGAGGGTTTCTGATGACCACAGGAACCTTCTTCACAGCAGGAGGAGTCACACAATCCTTAACAGCCCAGGGAACCACTTCAAATGACTGACATGGAGTTTCAATGTATTCACCTTCTACTTCCAGATACTTGAAAGTGTTTACATGGCTGACAAAGTATTCTTCCTCTCCGAAGACAGTAACAACTTTTCCATTCACCGGATATCTCAACTTTTGATGTAATGTGGAGGTCACAGCACCTGCCCCATGGATCCAGGGACGACCAAGCAGACATGAGTACGAAGGACGAATATCCATCACATAGAATGTAGCAGTAAACATCTGAGAGCCAACCTTGATTGGAAGATCAATTTCCCCATGCACTACTCTTCTAGAACCATCAAAAGCCTTTACCACAATATTACTGGGCTTCAATACCGTATCTTTAGGACTCAGCTTGTTCAGGACTTCCTTAGGCAACACATTCAGAGAGGAACCATTGTCTATCAGCACATGAGACAGGGTAGTGCCCCTGCATTCAATTGAAATATGCAAGGCCCTGTTATGATCCCTCTTGGCAGGGGTCAAGTCAGCATCAGAAAATCCTAACCCGTTGTCATAGGTCAAGTGAGCAACACAATTCTCAAACTGGTCCACAGAAATTGCACTGGGTACATGAGCCATCTTTAGAAACTTGATCAATGACTTGGCATGAGCCTCAGAACATAATAACAGGGAGAGCATAGAAATCTTTGAGGGAGTATGCCCCAGCTGATCAACAATATCATAATCACTCTTGCGAATGATTTTCAATACTTCTTCCATCTGCTTAAAGAGGTCATCAGCAGCTGGCACATCAGTAGATACAGGCTCAATAACAGGACCCTTGCCCCGAGCATCAGTGGTGGAAGTAACAGCAGGAGTAACTGCACTCTTAGAAGCAACTGGAGGAGAGAAGACTCTTCCACTACGAGTGATCTTGCTAGATCCAGCAATATTATCAATGTCAACAGGCATATCAGGTAAAGGCTCCTGCTTGACACCATGGATGTAAACATCAGACCCATAGTGCCAAGGCACAGCTTTGTCAGATGTATAAGGAATAGGACCAGGAGTGGTGATGATCAGAGGAGCTACTCTGGCTTCAGCAACAACTTTCACAGGACCTTCAGCAGTAATCTTGATTGGGCCCCGATGAGTGATTTTAACGGGACCCTTTGAAGTGATTCTTAGTGGTACTTTGTCAACCATGTCAACCTCTTCAATCTTCTTACCCTGAGTCAGATGATCCCCCATACTTTCTACAGATGTTGGTCTTCTTTCAAACACTATAGTATATTTATCCATGAGACGTTGAATCCCATCTCTCAAAACGAAGCAACTATCCGGCTTATAGGTACAATATAGACAATCTTCATGACAACCTGGAAAGATCCCAGCTTGTACTAACCTCTTTTTGATAACAGACAATGGTGTGCTCAACTCCATAACTGAATAGACATGCAGATCTTCATCAATATCTTCATCAATGGCGTTGACAGTCTTCTCGTGATTTGGCATTGGAGCTGTAAGCACATTTGGAGTACCTGGTGGATCAAACTCAATTTCTCCAGCATCAATCATATCCTGAATTTTGTTCTTCAAGACCCAGCAGTTATTAGTATCATGTCCTGGACAGTTTGAATGATATGCACATCGTGCATTGGGATTGTACTTGGGAGAGGCAACATTGGGATTCTGAGGAGCCTCCCTCAGAGTAATAAGTTCAGCTTTCAACAAGTGTTGCAATGCCTGAGCCATTGACATGTTGATCTTCGTGAACTGTCTTCTAGCCCTCTGTTGGTTGCCTTGAGGCTGCTCTGTTGTTGCAGGAGTCGGATTTGAAATATGAACTGCACTAACAGACTGATGCCTTCTGTTACGATCAGGCTGACCATACACAGCATTAGATTCTTTCTTCCCAGTGGGAGGCTTCTTTGCAGCACCTGATGAAGAAGTGCCCACTTGGATCTTACCACTCTTGATACCATTCTCTACTCGCTCTCCTGTCATGATCAACTCAGTGAAGCCAGATGATGAGCTTCCAATGAGATGACTGTAAAACGGACCATTCAGCGTACACATGAACATATCAACCAACTCCCTATCAGTCAAAGGGGGTTGAACTCTTCCAGCTAAGTCTCTCCACTTCTGAGCATACTCCTTAAAGCTTTCTTTGGCACCCATAGACATGCTTTGAAGCTGCATGCGAGTGGGGGCTAAGTCAGCATTGTATTGATACTGCTTGTAGAAAGCTTCAGCAAGGTCATTCCAATCTTTGATGTTGACACTCTCCAACTGATAATACCACTCTAGCTGAGCTCCAGATAAACTCTCTTGAAAGAAATGGATCCACAACTTTTTATCAGCAGTGTGGGGTTGCATTCTTCTGACATAAGACCTCAGATGCAATTTGGAACAAGAGACCCCATCATAGACAACAAATGTAGGAACTTTGAACCCAATGGGTATGACCACCCCAGATATCAAGCTCAAATCCTCAAAATCCAGCCCAGATGATTTCTGTAATTCCATAGCATCCATTCTATCCACCAGCATCTTGAATTTGTCTTCGTTAGGCTCATGGTAGTAGTTAGCCTCAGAATCAGAGTCCCCCATAGTGTTGTGGAGACTGCCTCTCTCCTGCTCAGATTCTTCAGATTCATAGTCTTCAACATGTTCCTTGGTCTTGACAGGACCTTTGAACCTTCTTCCCATGTTGAGCAATCCAGCAGACCTTCTAGCCTTCTTAGTCTTCTTGGCCAGCAGTGTCTTCAATTCATCCTGCCCCTTGGATAGGTTCAGGATCAGCTCTTGGAACTGTGCATTCTGTGCCTGGAGATCCTTAACTGATTGTTCAAGAGCCATTGCTGAAATAAACAGCGAGAAGATGAGAAACCTGTGCACAATTATAAACCTGTGATGCAATGATATGGGAATGCATATGCAATGTTTTCAAGGACTGCAGGATTTAAATTTGCTTAAACAAACAAGAAAGTAACTTTTTATTAGTAATAACTTGTTTTGCCTTTTAGGCTTACAAAAAATGAAAACGAAATAAGTACAAAAGATGGGGTTTTAAGTCTCCCATGGACGTTTCCTCTTTGTGTTGAGGTATGAGTTGAGGTTTCGTTCCTCATGAAGTAGCTTTGTTAGCTCTAGGATCCTTGCTTGGCTTGCTTTGTAATGAGCCTCGAAAGTATCCCTTTGCTCTTTCAGTTGGATCCATGATCTCTGCAAGTCTTCCATATCAGTAGGCATGTCTGGGTGAAGGATGGTATAAGCTGTGTCTCCTTCAGCAACAGGTTCCATGGTAACTGGTAGGATGGCAGGATATGGCATCATGAGTGTCTGAGCACGAAATCGTACCCATCTGAGATAAGCCTCCATAGGAATGGTGTACTTAGGCTCCAGTGTCTTGCTGTCAATCCTGTTTACCTTTCCCCAAGCTCGTATGAATCTCTGACGGTAACCCTGAAGATCGTTGTCGTAGTCAAACACAATGCCCTGAATCAACATGTCATGTGGACCATCGCTCCGGGCGTAACCAAACTGTCGTAAAGCTAGAGATGGGTTGTAGGTGATGCCTCCTCTTATGCCTAGAAGTGGCACATTAGGAAACTCCCCACAACGGTCAATGATGGTGACATTCTCCATAGATCTGGAGCACCAATGGATGTCTGAGTGAGAAAGTGACATGATCCTCTTGGACCATCTGAACCCTTGCTCATTCTTCATTACTGAGCGAGGAAGGTGAGAAATAAACCACCTAGAAAGTAAAGGTATGCAGCACATCAAAGTTCCTCTTGCCCTTGTAGTACGGGTGTGAAGAGAATGTAGGATGTCTCCAAGTAAGGTAGGCACTGGATTGTGACTCAGGAATATGTTGATGGCATGAACGTCTATGAACTGATCAGGATTGGGGAACAACACTAAGCCATAAATCAATAAGGCTAAGATCTCCTCAAAAGCATCGTAGCTCATAGCCTTCAAGAACATTTGAGCTTTATCCACTAATACCTTGGCAAGAATACCTTTAACTCCACTTCTCGTCTCTAGAACAATGTCAGACTTCTTCAGATGTAGAGCTGCAGCAATAACTTCTGGTTTAAGCTCCTTCTCTAAGCCTGTGAATGGCTTCTGATCAAGAACAGGTATACCCAGAAGTTTAGAGAACTCCTCCATGGTTGGAACCAGCTGATAATCAGGAAATGTAAAGCAATGGTGCTTAGGGTCAAAGAACTGAAACAGCACACTCATCATGTCTTCACTGAACCCTGAAGTAACTAGGTCCAATAAGTGACCATGTCTCTTGTTGAACTGGGAATGATCAGGCACTAGGGAAACCAACTCCTTGAGCTTAGCAGGTATCCCTACAAAGTTGATCCTGATGGTGTTTCTACGAGCAGAAGCCATGACCTGCAACAAAGAACAAAGATAAATCCTTTGGTCCTTGAAATGGTTAGGGAAAATGATATGCTTATGATGCATGATGATGTCATGATGTCATGCTCAATCACAAACATGTGGCACACACAAACAAGTCACACCATAGCCCTAGGTTTAAAGGCTTGCATGAGGTTCAAAGGCAAGTACCCTCCCCTGAAGTTAGATGGTTCATCCTGTCCTACAAAAGTAACCAGGTTCTAAGGGATCTCAATATCATTGATCCTTCACAAGGGTGGTTGTTCAGAAGGCAACTTACTTGCCAACCAAAACCCTCCAAGTTTAAGATCTCAATGAGCGTAGTATCGAGTGTCAACCAACTTCAGTCTGCACCAAAGCCGGTTACCTCACTACTTTCTAAAGGCCAAGATGAGTTAACTAGGGTTCTAAAAGTCAGTTAGTGCATTGACAACATATGGCAGCCTCAATATTATCCTCAACTTGACTTAAGGAATATAAGCACCAACCAAGAAGTCGCACTAACTATGGCCACCAGATCAACCGTATCGATATACGTCGTACAGTTTCCTTGGTCTATTGCCATTTACCTAAGGTACACTAGATCCGGGTTAGGACCTTTCACACATAAGAGCACCCCAACAATATAATAATAAAGCAAACAAGGCAAACAATTTAAAGTGATCTTAATTCCTAAGGGTACCCCTCTTAAATAGATCCCCAGCAGAGTCGCCAGTTCTGTAACACGGTGGGAGAACTGACTTTAAACAATGTTGCGGATAGCAAGAGTCGCCACCGACTTTTATTTTATCCATAAGGAAAGGTTATAAAAGAACAGGAAAGACCTTAGAGAATATTTTGGGTCCGGGGGGTAGGTTATGAAAAGGGAAGGTGTTAGCACCCTTTTCATCCATGGTTATCCATGGGCTCTTAGGTACTTAAGCTCACTTTTGAATTGTTTTGAAAGTGTAGTGTGTGAATAGCAAAAAATTTCAGAATAGTTTAATAATAATCCGTGTATGGATGTGAAAAAAAACTTGTTTGAAAATTTTGTTGGAAATTGGTTTAAGTGTGAAAAAGTTTTGAAGTGAGCAAGTATCTAGGAATAGCCTACCCTAATGTTTTAAGGTCTTTCTTATTCTTTATCCTTTCCTTAGTAAGACTATCCCTACTATAATGGAGTAGGTAGTCCTTACTTTGGATGTTAAGGGACGTGTGAGGGACAATTGGATTTTTGAAGGCCATTGTGGGGTGTAATAAGCAAACTGGAGGGACTATCATCATTTTTCGAAAGGGACTCGATTCGTAAAGGCAACCATAAGGGACTTTGATGATTTTCTTTTTTAGGGACTTGCTTTATACACCCCACTTAACCAATATTCATAGGCAACTTGAGGGATATCCTTAGGAAGTGAGACGGCGATTAAAATCGACTTACGTGTGTGAAATGTTTAATTTAATTATCTTATATTAAAATGTGATCTAAATTTATTTTAATATTACATACATGTTGTTACACTCCCTAATTACTAACCATAATAATAATTAAATAATTAAACAACTTTACATCCAAGAAACAATTACAAAATAATAAGCAAAATAATTAAATAGCAAAGATAAATAAAATATAAATAAGCAATAATAAATAATAAAGGGGGTTAATTCTAAATTTACTCGGCAAGACATCGCATCTTGTGCCTACGTATCCTTACGGGAGTGGAATCAGAGTAATCGTAGTTCCCCTCAATAGGGAGGTTAGAAACTTCTTGACTGTGGTCAAGGTCTCAAGGGGAATAAACGCATCTTAAGGACACGCTTACGTGGAGTGTAGAAACTCCAAATCTCTACGTTGAAATGTTAAGTTGTAATTAGGGTTAAATTAGGGATTCCACGGCGGGAAACCCTAAAATGAGCGCGGCGGCTCTTTGACCTAATGCTAAGGGTAAAATTGTAATTTTGCCTGCGGCGAGGCATTTGTGAAAATTAGGGTTTGTAGTTTGTAGTTTTGAGGATTTGAAATTGAATGTGTGAAGTTTTACGGACTATTGGCGCGGCGGCCAAACAGTTAGACCTAACCTTCGGATGTGTGCAATGTGACAGAAATAATAGTAAACGCGTGAGATAATTGAATCATGCAAACAGAGAGATAATGTCATAATTTAAACCATGCAAGCAGAAATTTAAAGGCAGAATTTAAAGAGCGATTGTTAAGTTCGCGAGGTTACATGAGAGGAGCAGATACAATATGATAATGAAATTTGAATTGAACAATAATAAAATAAAATAAATAACGGTTCTAGTTATTATTTTAAAAAAAAGATTTTAGTTATTATTTTAAATTTATCTAAAAAAAAGTTTTTCTTAAAAATAATAGGTTTTCATATTAATTTGGAAAAGATGTTAATGTTATTTATTTTAAAAAACAGATTTTTATATTATAACAAATTTTAATAAATTAATGATAACAATAATAATAATAATGGTAATAATAATGATAATAATGATAATAATAATAAATAATGATAATAATAATAATAATAATAATAATAATAATAATAATAATAATAATAATAATAATAATAATAATAATAAAGCAATAATGAATTTTAAATGTGCCAAATAACCCAACAATGTTGCTAACGCAGAAATGCGCTCATCGCAACCAGATCTAAATCGGACGAAACAAAATTTATTGCAAAGAAAGAGAAATTAAGCAAAAAATAGTATTATTGCTCACACAAAAATGCGATCATCGCAACCAGATCGAACTAACACAAATGTCACGCGTCATGCACACAAATGTGCAAACATCGTATCGACATAATTCGATCAAAAATCTTATATATATAAACTCTAACAATTTAAAAATTATATATATATAAACGTAACAGTAATAGATAGAGAAAAAGAAATAACGGTAATAGATGAAGAAAAAGAAATAACGGTAAAAGATGAAGAAAAAGAAACAACAGTAATAGATGAAGGAAAAGAAATAACGGTAAACGATGAAGAAAAAGAAACAATAGTAATGGATGAAGAAGAAAACTAAATAACGGCAAACGGCACTCACTCCTCTTAGGTTTTTTTCATTCTCTCCCTTTTTTCCAACAAGGCAACACATGTATATATAGGGAACAAATTAGGGTTAACACCAAATTGTCAATAATGTCCCTAAAGCCCATTTTAAAGCCCCAACTAAATAATTAGTTAAGAAAAAATAAAATTTAAATAATTTAAAATAATTAAAATAAACTTAAAATAAAAACTAATAATCCTATTGATTCCTAAAATAAAAAATATTATAAAAAGAACAAAATTTTTTTCAATATTTTTTATTTTATGATTTTTTGGATATTTTTATGAATAATTTAGAAAAAAGTGAAAAAAAATAATATTTGAAAAAATGATTTAATTAAAATACGAAAATAATAATTAAATAATAATAAAAAAACTATTTTTGTTATTTTTTTAATGAAAGATAGAAAAATTTAGAGTAAAAATAATAAAAAAACAAAAAAAAGTGACAAAGGTGAGATTCGAACTCTCAACCTCTCACACTCATAACTCCTTACACATGTCCTCCTGCCAATTGTGCCATTTTTACTTTTTAGAAAAAAAAATGCATGCCATATGATATTTACCTCTCTTTGATGTTGGCAAAAAAAAAATCATGAAGTTTGACTTTGGTTTGACCACAGTTGACCTCAGTTTGACCTTTTAACTGCATTGACTGCTTTTGACTTATCTGATCATCTGACTGAGCAAACTTTTGAGAAAAGTCTTGAAACTTGACATGGGGGTTCTTATACACATATAAGATGTTATGAAGCTCACTTGAAGTCTTGGAAGTCCATTTAGCCTGATTAAAGTCAAAACCCTAGTTTTGGATGCACTGCTTAGGAGGTGCATTGTCTGAGGGAATTGTCAACTCTTCTGACCAATTGTGAATTTTGTGAACCTTGTGAACCTTCTTGGAACACAAAGTCTTGTATTGTGAGGGCAAATTTTGGGGTGCAACAGCTGCCCCTGTTCAATTTTCTGAAACCTGAGGGGTTAGATTGGTATATTTGCCAGTCGTAACCTGGAAGGTTGAAGGGGATTGAACACAAAAGCCCAAAAATTTGCACTCACCAGTGCATGGAGTGATATTGATGGTTGGTTGAACATGATTGAGTGGTCTTAAAGATGCCACTAGGGGAAAGTTCTTCAGTAGTATAATGAGAACTGTCAGGAGTCTGGAGTAATACTGATGTAACAGCATGTCTTCATGAGGATAGAGCAATCAATAATGATAACCCTAAAGCAGTCTTGAAGTGATAAATCTGACCTCAGGAGGATAGAGCAATCAATAGCTCTAAAGCAGTCTTGAAGTAATAATGGCTTCAGGAGGATAGAGCAATCAATAGCTCTAAAGCAGTCTTGAAGTAATAGAATGGCTTCAGTAGGATAGAGCAATCAACAGCTCTAAAGCAGTCTTGAAATAATAATGTGATATGTCTTCAGGAGGATAGAGCAATCAATAGCTCTAAAGCAGTCTTGAAGTAATGATTTCAGGAGGATAGAGCAATGGATAGCTCTAAAGCAGTCTTGAAATAATAATGTAATTTCAGGAGGATAGAGCAATGGATAACTCTAAAGCAGTCTTGAAATAATTAGATGGCTTCAGGAGGATAGAGCAATGAATAGCTCTAAAGCAGTCTTGAAGTAGTAATATGACCTCATGAGGATAGAGCAATGAATAGCTCTAAAGCAGTCTTGAAGTAATAGGATGATTTCAGGAGGATAGAGCAATCAGTAGCTCTAAAGCAGTCTTGAAGTCATGAGAGGCTATCAGGAGGATAAAATAACCCTGAGGTTACAATAAAGCAGTCCCAAAGTAATAAGAAGCTCATCAGGAGGATAAAGTAACCCTGAGGTTACAATAAAGCAGTCCCAAAGATCATAAGATTGTTTGTTGGATAATTAACCTGAAAACAAGGTAGCATTCTGTATAACAACATTAGTTTATGCTTTATGTATGCATGTATGACATGATGCACTTAGGTAATGTACTATAGACATATATGTTATGGTATGATGTAAATGATGTATGTATGCTATGACACTGCTGGAAGTGTCTGGATATCCTTGTATAACAACTGCTGGCCAAGAAAAATAAATCCCGATTCGTTGTTGAAGAATATATAACCCTCCGTCTGCTGGGGATAACAAGGTATAGATAACCTCCCGTTGTTGGGGATAACAAGGTATAGATAACCTCCCGTTGTTGGGGATAACAAGGTATAGATAACCTCCCGTTGTTGGGGATAGTAGGGTATAGATAACCTTCGTTTTCGTTTGATAGTAGGATAAGTATAACATCCCGTCTTCGTTCATCGTGCCCTTATTGGAAAGTAATTTCCCGTATATCCGTATGAGGATAAAAGAGATGGATATAAATTCCAGGGGAGATTAGACTTTGTGAAAATGGATTAGTCCTACTGATGGTTTGTAACTGTCTTGTAAATATGAACCGGCGAAGCTTCGTTGAAATCCTTCCCTCGTTCGTCCTTAGTAAATACTATTACTGCATTTTCATGCATTTCTGGTAAACATCAATCATATTAAAAGGCATACATACATTCAAACATAACCAATGGACGTTTCGCTTATGTAAATAGGGTAAAAGTAAATCTGGATTCAAAAGATGGAGTTTATTTATATCAAAAGTGACCCATACACGGGTAAGTTTGTACAAGGAGACATAAACCCTAGTAAGAGAATTTTGTCATGAAGTTTTACAAAAAGAATCAGCTATGTGGGAAATAATCCTATTGAGTTTCAATTCTACTATTGCCACTCAAGTATCTCATCTTCTTGCTGTTGAGACGGAAACGATTGGATTGAGCTTCATCTGTTTGAGCTTGAGTAAGTAGTACAACTGGTTGCAGTTTCATGAGTGATCCAAACGAGACATAGTCATACGCTTTAATCCCTAACTTTTGCCTGGATTGCCCTTTCAGGTTTTCAATCCACCGGGATACCCTTTTTTGCCCAAGCTGCCTTTTCAGGTTTTCGACTTGCCGGGTGTACATCTTTTTATATATATATATCCCTAATTTTTGCCCAAACCCTTTTGGTTTGCCGGGATGCCCTTATTTTTGCCTAGGCCTGTCAACCTAGCGGGTCTCTTTTTATGCGTAGTATTTTTTAACTATGTCTGCGTTTACAGGTTGTGGGAAGTCTTCACCATCCATTGTAGTCAGTATCATGGCACCTCCTGAGAACACTGTCTTGACTACAAATGGTCCCTCATATGTTGGAGTCCACTTGCCCCTAGGATCACCCTGTGGTAATATGATACGCTTGATTACCAAGTCACCAGCCTGATATACCTTTGGCTTAACCTTCTTGTTAAAAGCTTTGATCATCCGTTTCTGGTACATCTGGCCATGACAAACTGCTGCTAACCTTTTCTCATCAATCAAGTTTATCTGGTCAAGTCGAGTCTGAATCCACTCATCTTCATCCAAGCCTGCATCCTTCATAATTCTCAAGGAACTGAATCTTCATATCAATAGCAACTTGCATACCCATGATACATGCCTCATACTCAGCCATGTTATTGGTACAATAGAAACAAAGTCTGGCAGTAATCGGGGTATGACAACCTTCAGGGGAGCTAATCACAACACCAACACCATTACCATGTGCATTGGAGGCACCATCAAAAACCATAGTCCATCGGGATCCTTGTTCAGGTCTGTCATATTGTCCAGGTTCTTTGGTAACAGACATAATGTCTTCATCGGGGAACTCAAAATTCATTGACTGGTAATCATCTACTGCTTGATGAGCCAAATGATCAGCAACAACACTCCCCTTAATGGCCTTCTGAGTAGTATACTGTATATCATATTCCGTCAAGATCATTTGCCATCTTGCAATTCTTCCGGAAAGAGCAGGTTTCTCAAATATGTACTTGATTGGATCCATCTTCGAAATCAACAAGGTAGTATGGGTCAACATATACTGTCTTAGTCGGCGAGCAGCCCATGCCAAAGCGCAGCAAGTTTTCTCGAGCAGTGAGTATCTTGTTTCACAGTCGGTAAACTTTTTGCTAAGGTAGTATATTGCCTGCTCTTTTCGACCAGACTCGTCATGTTGCCCCAATACACACCCCATTGAGTTGTCTAATACTGTTAAATACATAATCAAGGGTCTTCCATCAACTGGTGGCATTAAAATTGGAGGTTCTAGCAAATATCTCTTGATTTCATCGAAGGCAGTCTGGCACTCATCATTCCATTCCATGACCTGATCTTTCTTCAACAACTTGACGATTGGCTCACAGATGGTAGTTAATTGGGAAATAAATCTTGCAATGTAGTTCAATCGTCCCAAGAAACCTCTAACCTCCTTCTCAGTACGGGGAGCTGGCATCTCTCGTATAGCTTTCACTTTTGCGGGATCCACTTCAATACCTTTTCCACTGACAATGAAACCCAGGAGCTTTCCAGATCTAACTCCAAAAGTACACTTGTTTGGATTTAATCTCAACCTGTATTTCTTCAACCTCTCAAACAACTTGTGCAGATGATCAAGATGTTGTTCTTCATTCTGAGACCTGGCTATCATATCATCCACATATACCTCTATCTCATGATGAATCATATCATGAAACAAAGCCACCATAGCACGCTGATATGTTGCCCCTGCATTCTTCAAACCAAATGGCATTACCTTATAGCAAAAGGTGCCCCACTGTGTCACAAATGTAGTCTTCTCCATATCTTCAGGTGCCATCTTGATTTGATTGTAACCAGAGAAACCATCCATAAAAGAGAATACCTTATGCTGAGCAGTGTTGTCTACCAGAATATCAATATGAGGAAGTGGAAAATCATCTTTAGGGCTAGCCTTGTTCAGATCTCTGTAGTCTACACACATACGTACCTTACCATCTTTCTTAGGAACTGGTACCACATTTGCAACCCACTGAGGATAAGAAGTTACGGCCAAGAACCCTGCATTGAACTGTTTCATTACCTCTGCTTTGATCTTTTCTGACATTTCAGGACGCATACGACGAACCTTCTGCTTCTTTGGACGACAATCTTCTTTCACTGGCAAACGGTGAACCACAATGTCTGTATCCAACCCTGGCATATCTTCATAAGACCAGGCAAAGATCTCCACATAGTCACGTAGCATCTGAATCAACCTGCTCTTGACACTGTCCTCTAAATCAGCCCCTATTTTGACCTCTTTTCTGTTTTCTTCAGTTCCCAGATTCACAACTTCGACTGGCTCTTCATGTGGCTGTATAGCTTTCTCTTCTTGTTGTAACAACCTAGCAAGCTCTACAGGTATTTCACAATCGTCCTCGTTTCCGTCTTCAGTTTGATAGATCGGATTCTCGAAATTGTAATTGGCAATAGTAGAACTGTTATCAACTGGATCCAGAGTGGATGAGGATCTGCATTTTAGTGACGTGGGTGTGTGTAAGAACACATAGCTGATAAAGCAACAATAAAATAAAAAGAAAGACAAGGAACACAATATTTACGAAAACGAAACGTCCACTGATTTTATTGAATGAAGTATGCAAATGAAATGACAACCCGTAACAAGCACACCATTGTGCCCCGGGTAAGGCACATGGCTTGAAAGTTTTAATTGTTCCAGAAATTATAAATTTAAAAACATAACACAGTAATAGTATTTACTCCTGACTAAAGGAGATAGGGATGACATCTTCAGCTGTCCAATTATTGAGTCCAGCACCCACAGTAGGAAAAATCCATGCCTCCAAGTCGTAGTCTTCATCTTGATCTCCCACAGCATTGATAACCCCTTGATTGGTGATACGAACAGCACGAGCACGTCGAACAGCCTTCTGGGACTCTGCAGTGAAACCCAAACCAAACTTGTCAGACTTGTATGGAATATCAGGAAGCTGACCCCAAATAGTACAACCACCTTCTTCCACCACAACTTTTGCATCATTGAGGGAGGCCATTGCCATTGTTGGAGGGTTTCTGATGACCACAGGAACCTTCTTCACAGCAGGAGGAGTCACACAATCCTTAACAGCCCAGGGAACCACTTCAAATGACTGACATGGAGTTTCAATGTATTCACCTTCTACTTCCAGATACTTGAAAGTGTTTACATGGCTGACAAAGTATTCTTCCTCTCCGAAGACAGTAACAACTTTTCCATTCACCGGATATCTCAACTTTTGATGTAATGTGGAGGTCACAGCACCTGCCCCATGGATCCAGGGACGACCAAGCAGACATGAGTACGAAGGACGAATATCCATCACATAGAATGTAGCAGTAAACATCTGAGAGCCAACCTTGATTGGAAGATCAATTTCCCCATGCACTACTCTTCTAGAACCATCAAAAGCCTTTACCACAATATTACTGGGCTTCAATACCGTATCTTTAGGACTCAGCTTGTTCAGGACTTCCTTAGGCAACACATTCAGAGAGGAACCATTGTCTATCAGCACATGAGACAGGGTAGTGCCCCTGCATTCAATTGAAATATGCAAGGCCCTGTTATGATCCCTCTTGGCAGGGGTCAAGTCAGCATCAGAAAATCCTAACCCGTTGTCATAGGTCAGGTGAGCAACACAATTCTCAAACTGGTCCACAGAAATTGCACTGGGTACATGAGCCATCTTTAGAAACTTGATCAATGACTTGGCATGAGCCTCAGAACATAATAACAGGGAGAGCATAGAAATCTTTGAGGGAGTATGCCCCAGCTGATCAACAATATCATAATCACTCTTGCGAATGATTTTCAATACTTCTTCCATCTGCTTAAAGAGGTCATCAGCAGCTGGCACATCAGTAGATACAGGCTCAATAACAGGACCCTTGCCCCGAGCATCAGTGGTGGAAGTAACAGCAGGAGTAACTGCACTCTTAGAAGCAACTGGAGGAGAGAAGACTCTTCCACTACGAGTGATCTTGCTAGATCCAGCAATATTATCAATGTCAACAGGCATATCAGGTAAAGGCTCCTGCTTGACACCATGGATGTAAACATCAGACCCATAGTGCCAAGGCACAGCTTTGTCAGATGTATAAGGAATAGGACCAGGAGTGGTGATGATCAGAGGAGCTACTCTGGCTTCAGCAACAACTTTCACAGGACCTTCAGCAGTAATCTTGATTGGGCCCCGATGAGTGATTTTAACGGGACCCTTTGAAGTGATTCTTAGTGGTACTTTGTCAACCATGTCAACCTCTTCAATCTTCTTACCCTGAGTCAGATGATCCCCCATACTTTCTACAGATGCTGGTCTTCTTTCAAACACTATAGTATATTTATCCATGAGACGTTGAATCCCATCTCTCAAAACGAAGCAACTATCCGGCTTATAGGTACAATATAGACAATCTTCATGACAACCTGGAAAGATCCCAACTTGTACTAACCTCTTTTTGATAACAGACAATGGTGTGCTCAACTCCATAACTGAATAGACATGCAGATCTTCATCAATATCTTCATCAATGGCGTTGACAGTCTTCTCGTGATTTGGCATTGGAGCTGTAAGCACATTTGGAGTACCTGGTGGATCAAACTCAATTTCTCCAGCATCAATCATATCCTGAATTTTGTTCTTCAAGACCCAGCAGTTATTAGTATCATGTCCTGGACAGTTTGAATGATATGCACATCGTGCATTGGGATTGTACTTGGGAGAGGCAACATTGGGATTCTGAGGAGCCTCCCTCAGAGTAATAAGTTCAGCTTTCAACAAGTGTTGCAATGCCTGAGCCATTGACATGTTGATCTTCGTGAACTGTCTTCTAGCCCTCTGTTGGTTGCCTTGAGGCTGCTCTGTTGTTGCAGGAGTCGGATTTGAAATATGAACTGCACTAACAGACTGATGCCTTCTGTTACGATCAGGCTGACCATACACAGCATTAGATTCTTTCTTCCCAGTGGGAGGCTTCTTTGCAGCACCTGATGAAGAAGTGCCCACTTGGATCTTACCACTCTTGATACCATTCTCTACTCGCTCTCCTGTCATGATCAACTCAGTGAAGCCAGATGATGAGCTTCCAATGAGATGACTGTAAAACGGACCATTCAGCGTACACATGAACATATCAACCAACTCCCTATCAGTCAAAGGGGGTTGAACTCTTCCAGCTAAGTCTCTCCACTTCTGAGCATACTCCTTAAAGCTTTCTTTGGCACCCATAGACATGCTTTGAAGCTGCATGCGAGTGGGGGCTAAGTCAGCATTGTATTGATACTGCTTGTAGAAAGCTTCAGCAAGGTCATTCCAATCTCTGATGTTGACACTCTCCAACTGATAATACCACTCTAGCTGAGCTCCAGATAAACTCTCTTGAAAGAAATGGATCCACAACTTTTTATCAGCAGTGTGGGGTTGCATTCTTCTGACATAAGACCTCAGATGCAATTTGGAACAAGAGACCCCATCATAGACAACAAATGTAGGAACTTTGAACCCAATGGGTATGACCACCCCAGATATCAAGCTCAAATCCTCAAAATCCAGCCCAGATGATTTCTGTAATTCCATAGCATCCATTCTATCCACCAGCATCTTGAATTTGTCTTCGTTAGGCTCATGGTAGTAGTTAGCCTCAGAATCAGAGTCCCCCATAGTGTTGTGGAGACTGCCTCTCTCCTGCTCAGATTCTTCAGATTCATAGTCTTCAACATGTTCCTTGGTCTTGACAGGACCTTTGAACCTTCTTCCCATGTTGAGCAATCCAGCAGACCTTCTAGCCTTCTTAGTCTTCTTGGCCAGCAGTGTCTTCAATTCATCCTGCCCCTTGGATAGGTTCAGGATCAGCTCTTGGAACTGTGCATTCTGTGCCTGGAGATCCTTAACTGATTGTTCAAGAGCCATTGCTGAAATAAACAGCGAGAAGATGAGAAACCTGTGCACAATTATAAACCTGTGATGCAATGATATGGGAATGCATATGCAATGTTTTCAAGGACTGCAGGATTTAAATTTGCTTAAACAAACAAGAAAGTAACTTTTTATTAGTAATAACTTGTTTTGCCTTTTAGGCTTACAAAAAATGAAAACGAAATAAGTACAAAAGATGGGGTTTTAAGTCTCCCATGGACGTTTCCTCTTTGTGTTGAGGTATGAGTTGAGGTTTCGTTCCTCATGAAGTAGCTTTGTTAGCTCTAGGATCCTTGCTTGGCTTGCTTTGTAATGAGCCTCGAAAGTATCCCTTTGCTCTTTCAGTTGGATCCATGATCTCTGCAAGTCTTCCATATCAGTAGGCATGTCTGGGTGAAGGATGGTATAAGCTGTGTCTCCTTCAGCAACAGGTTCCATGGTAACTGGTAGGATGGCAGGATATGGCATCATGAGTGTCTGAGCACGAAATCATACCCATCTGAGATAAGCCTCCATAGGAATGGTGTACTTAGGCTCCAGTGTCTTGCTGTCAATCCTGTTTACCTTTCCCCAAGCTCGTATGAATCTCTGACGGTAACCCTGAAGATCGTTGTCGTAGTCAAACACAATGCCCTGAATCAACATGTCATGTGGACCATCGCTCCGGGCGTAACCAAACTGTCGTAAAGCTAGAGATGGGTTGTAGGTGATGCCTCCTCTTATGCCTAGAAGTGGCACATTAGGAAACTCCCCACAACGGTCAATGATGGTGACATTCTCCATAGATCTGGAGCACCAATGGATGTCTGAGTGAGAAAGTGACATGATCCTCTTGGACCATCTGAACCCTTGCTCATTCTTCATTACTGAGCGAGGAAGGTGAGAAATAAACCACCTAGAAAGTAAAGGTATGCAGCACATCAAAGTTCCTCTTGCCCTTGTAGTACGGGTGTGAAGAGAATGTAGGATGTCTCCAAGTAAGGTAGGCACTGGATTGTGACTCAGGAATATGTTGATGGCATGAACGTCTATGAACTGATCAGGATTGGGGAACAACACTAAGCCATAAATCAATAAGGCTAAGATCTCCTCAAAAGCATCGTAGCTCATAGCCTTCAAGAACATTTGAGCTTTATCCACTAATACCTTGGCAAGAATACCTTTAACTCCACTTCTCGTCTCTAGAACAATGTCAGACTTCTTCAGATGTAGAGCTGCAGCAATAACTTCTGGTTTAAGCTCCTTCTCTAAGCCTGTGAATGGCTTCTGATCAAGAACAGGTATACCCAGAAGTTTAGAGAACTCCTCCATGGTTGGAACCAGCTGATAATCAGGAAATGTAAAGCAATGGTGCTTAGGGTCAAAGAACTGAAACAGCACACTCATCATGTCTTCACTGAACCCTGAAGTAACTAGGTCCAATAAGTGACCATGTCTCTTGTTGAACTGGGAATGATCAGGCACTAGGGAAACCAACTCCTTGAGCTTAGCAGGTATCCCTACAAAGTTGATCCTGATGGTGTTTCTACGAGCAGAAGCCATGACCTGCAACAAAGAACAAAGATAAATCCTTTGGTCCTTGAAATGGTTAGGGAAAATGATATGCTTATGATGCATGATGATGTCATGATGTCATGCTCAATCACAA
The DNA here is from genome assembly GCA_963859935.3 of Lathyrus sativus. Taxonomy (NCBI): domain Eukaryota; kingdom Viridiplantae; phylum Streptophyta; class Magnoliopsida; order Fabales; family Fabaceae; genus Lathyrus; species Lathyrus sativus. The sequence goes on from OZ012735.1 coordinate 942,170,343, forward strand.
ACATGTGGCACACACAAACAAGTCACACCATAGCCCTAGGTTTAAAGGCTTGCATGAGGTTCAAAGGCAAGTACCCTCCCCTGAAGTTAGATGGTTCATCCTGTCCTACAAAAGTAACCAGGTTCTAAGGGATCTCAATATCATTGATCCTTCACAAGGGTGGTTGTTCAGAAGGCAACTTACTTGCCAACCAAAACCCTCCAAGTTTAAGATCTCAATGAGCGTAGTATCGAGTGTCAACCAACTTCAGTCTGCACCAAAGCCGGTTACCTCACTACTTTCTAAAGGCCAAGATGAGTTAACTAGGGTTCTAAAAGTCAGTTAGTGCATTGACAACATATGGCAGCCTCAATATTATCCTCAACTTGACTTAAGGAATATAAGCACCAACCAAGAAGTCGCACTAACTATGGCCACCAGATCAACCGTATCGATATACGTCGTACAGTTTCCTTGGTCTATTGCCATTTACCTAAGGTACACTAGATCCGGGTTAGGACCTTTCACACATAAGAGCACCCCAACAATATAATAATAAAGCAAACAAGGCAAACAATTTAAAGTGATCTTAATTCCTAAGGGTACCCCTCTTAAATAGATCCCCAGCAGAGTCGCCAGTTCTGTAACACGGTGGGAGAACTGACTTTAAACAATGTTGCGGATAGCAAGAGTCGCCACCGACTTTTATTTTATCCATAAGGAAAGGTTATAAAAGAACAGGAAAGACCTTAGAGAATATTTTGGGTCCGGGGGGTAGGTTATGAAAAGGGAAGGTGTTAGCACCCTTTTCATCCATGGTTATCCATGGGCTCTTAGGTACTTAAGCTCACTTTTGAATTGTTTTGAAAGTGTAGTGTGTGAATAGCAAAAAATTTCAGAATAGTTTAATAATAATCCGTGTATGGATGTGAAAAAAAACTTGTTTGAAAATTTTGTTGGAAATTGGTTTAAGTGTGAAAAAGTTTTGAAGTGAGCAAGTATCTAGGAATAGCCTACCCTAATGTTTTAAGGTCTTTCTTATTCTTTATCCTTTCCTTAGTAAGACTATCCCTACTATAATGGAGTAGGTAGTCCTTACTTTGGATGTTAAGGGACGTGTGAGGGACAATTGGATTTTTGAAGGCCATTGTGGGGTGTAATAAGCAAACTGGAGGGACTATCATCATTTTTCGAAAGGGACTCGATTCGTAAAGGCAACCATAAGGGACTTTGATGATTTTCTTTTTTAGGGACTTGCTTTATACACCCCACTTAACCAATATTCATAGGCAACTTGAGGGATATCCTTAGGAAGTGAGACGGCGATTAAAATCGACTTACGTGTGTGAAATGTTTAATTTAATTATCTTATATTAAAATGTGATCTAAATTTATTTTAATATTACATACATGTTGTTACACTCCCTAATTACTAACCATAATAATAATTAAATAATTAAACAACTTTACATCCAAGAAACAATTACAAAATAATAAGCAAAATAATTAAATAGCAAAGATAAATAAAATATAAATAAGCAATAATAAATAATAAAGGGGGTTAATTCTAAATTTACTCGGCAAGACATCGCATCTTGTGCCTACGTATCCTTACGGGAGTGGAATCAGAGTAATCGTAGTTCCCCTCAATAGGGAGGTTAGAAACTTCTTGACTGTGGTCAAGGTCTCAAGGGGAATAAACGCATCTTAAGGACACGCTTACGTGGAGTGTAGAAACTCCAAATCTCTACGTTGAAATGTTAAGTTGTAATTAGGGTTAAATTAGGGATTCCACGGCGGGAAACCCTAAAATGAGCGCGGCGGCTCTTTGACCTAATGCTAAGGGTAAAATTGTAATTTTGCCTGCGGCGAGGCATTTGTGAAAATTAGGGTTTGTAGTTTGTAGTTTTGAGGATTTGAAATTGAATGTGTGAAGTTTTACGGACTATTGGCGCGGCGGCCAAACAGTTAGACCTAACCTTCGGATGTGTGCAATGTGACAGAAATAATAGTAAACGCGTGAGATAATTGAATCATGCAAACAGAGAGATAATGTCATAATTTAAACCATGCAAGCAGAAATTTAAAGGCAGAATTTAAAGAGCGATTGTTAAGTTCGCGAGGTTACATGAGAGGAGCAGATACAATATGATAATGAAATTTGAATTGAACAATAATAAAATAAAATAAATAACGGTTCTAGTTATTATTTTAAAAAAAAGATTTTAGTTATTATTTTAAATTTATCTAAAAAAAAGTTTTTCTTAAAAATAATAGGTTTTCATATTAATTTGGAAAAGATGTTAATGTTATTTATTTTAAAAAAACAGACTTTTATATTATAACAAATTTTAATAAATTAATGATAACAATAATAATAATAATGGTAATAATAATGATAATAATGATAATAATAATAAATAATGATAATAATAATAATAATAATAATAATAATAATAATAATAATAATAATAATAATAATAATAATAATAATAAAGCAATAATGAATTTTAAATGTGCCAAATAACCCAACAATGTTGCTAACGCAGAAATGCGCTCATCGCAACCAGATCTAAATCGGACGAAACAAAATTTATCGCAAAGAAAGAGAAATTAAGCAAAAAATAGTATTATTGCTCACACAAAAATGCGATCATCGCAACCAGATCGAACTAACACAAATGTCACGCGTCATGCACACAAATGTGCAAACATCGTATCGACATAATTCGATCAAAAATCTTATATATATAAACTCTAACAATTTAAAAATTATATATATATAAACGTAACAGTAATAGATAAAGAAAAAGAAATAACGGTAATAGATGAAGAAAAAGAAATAACGGTAAAAGATGAAGAAAAAGAAACAACAGTAATAGATGAAGGAAAAGAAATAACGGTAAACGATGAAGAAAAAGAAACAATAGTAATGGATGAAGAAGAAAACTAAATAACGGCAAACGGCACTCACTCCTCTTAGGTTTTTTTCATTCTCTCCCTTTTTTCCAACAAGGCAACACATGTATATATAGGGAACAAATTAGGGTTAACATCAAATTGTCAATAATGTCCCTAAAGCCCATTTTAAAGCCCCAACTAAATAATTAGTTAAGAAAAAATAAAATTTAAATAATTTAAAATAATTAAAATAAACTTAAAATAAAAACTAATAATCCTATTGATTCCTAAAATAAAAAATATTATAAAAAGAACAAAATTTTTTTCAATATTTTTTATTTTATGATTTTTTGGATATTTTTATGAATAATTTAGAAAAAAGTGAAAAAAAATAATATTTTAAAAAATGATTTAATTAAAATACGAAAATAATAATTAAATAATAATAAAAAACTATTTTTGTTATTTTTTTAATGAAAGATAGAAAAATTTAGAGTAAAAATAATAAAAAACAAAAAAAAGTGACAAAGGTGAGATTCGAACTCTCAACCTCTCACACTCATAACTCCTTACACATGTCCTCCTGCCAATTGTGTCATTTTTACTTTTTAGAAAAAAATGCATGCCATATGATATTTACCTCTCTTTGATGTTGGCAAAAAAAAAAAAAATCATGAAGTTTGACTTTGGTTTGACCACAGTTGACCTCAGTTTGACCTTTTAACTGCATTGACTGCTTTTGACTTATCTGATCATCTGACTGAGCAAACTTTTGAGAAAAGTCTTGAAACTTGACATGGGGGTTCTTATACACATATAAGATGTTATGAAGCTCACTTGAAGTCTTGGAAGTCCATTTAGCCTGATTAAAGTCAAAACCCTAGTTTTGGATGCACTGCTTAGGAGGTGCATTGTCTGAGGGAATTGTCAACTCTTCTGACCAATTGTGAATTTTGTGAACCTTGTGAACCTTCTTGGAACACAAAGTCTTGTATTGTGAGGGCAAATTTTGGGGTGCAACAGTATACACGGTTCCGCAGTGATGAAGGCGGAGCTAGTGAGCCTCGAGGGATTATGCTCCAGAACCTTTTTTAGCAGCCTACAAACCAATAGCAGATGTGGTCATCTAATTTAGAAGAGAATGGAAAACTATCATAAATATGATTTTGTCAAGATGAGAGACTTTACCGTCAAAATCACTTTGAAGCCAAGAGCCGGAAATTATCCTCCTTTTGATCCCTGCGAGAAGGTCATTGGTCTCGAAACGGTCACGGTGATAGTTGTCCCTGCACGCAGTTTCAGTCGAGATCAGGTTTCGTCGAATCACGCATTAATTCCATGGTTGAGCATTTGAACTTGCAGAACACTGAAGGAAGCACTACAACAGAGAATCAATTACTATATTCTTCCCCACGGAGACACCGATACCGTTCTGAAGAAAAACAAGTCGAAGTTGGAGTGAAAATCACACAAACCAGAACTACACCACCGCAGTTTGCATCCAGCTGCATCAAAACACCATTAATAGTGGTTAGATTGGAAAACAATTTGTGCCATCAATGATGGGTCCTGTTCTGGGAGATTATGCTAGGAATGTTCCCGATGCAAGGGAATCCGAGGTTTTGTCCCTTTTTGCCACAATAGTAAACAAATATAAGGCTACCATGATTAAAGATGTACCTTGTATATTTGAAGCTATCTTTCAGTGCACACTAGACATGATTACAAAAATTTCGAGGATTACCCAGAGCACCGGCTTAAGTTCTTCTCTCTGCTTCGTGCCATAGCTACTCATTGTTTCTCCTGCATTAACCTATTTATCAAGTCAGCAATGGAAGTTTGTTATGGATTCAATCAGATGGGCATTTAGGCATACAAGAAGGAATACCTATTGAAACTAGTATGAACCTACTGCTGGAAATGCTGAAGAAGCTTCAGGGCTCAGAGTTCTGTAATCAGTCCTACTGGACATGTTGCTTGACAACTGGGAATGAGATATTTACTATCTTAATTGTTACTTTTCATAGGCCTGTCTACGAACCGAGCCCCTCTGGGATGTTGCTACAACTTTGTGTTCACACTCAAATAAAGCAGCTTTTGTACGCGAATACACCATAAAACTCCTAATATGACTACAACCTCATTGGTCCTATAATCAAAAGGACATTGCAATAACCTGCCAATCCAAAATAAAGAAGCTTCCTCCCCCATATAAGTTGCGGCCATCATCATACGCACCGTCCGAATACCACAGACACAAGGAAAACCATGGCCTGCACACTTCAGTCCCTTATAGTATCTGTAGCTTTCAACCGACAGATGAACAGCAAGGCCACCTCGAGAATGTTTAAGTTCAGTTTCCGAAGGCACACTTGGTCCAAAGCTGCTACAAGTAACCATTAAAGCAAAGTCAGTGCCAAAACTAAGTTCATAGTGAAGCCAAAACCGTTTACATAATAGATTCCGAAGGGATGCCTACAAGAGTCAGCAGAGAAGAAGAGGTGATACTTGCGACAACAGCTTCATTGCAGTATAGCTCCGGGGGCGCGATTAACTCGGTAAACAGTGGTCCATACACTATTGGTTCTCAACATTTTCATCTTGTACCAACACGGCTGTCCCTGCATTTTAAACCAACACAAATCATCAAGCAAATCCACAGTACAAAGGAATCAACCTTCTATAATTTTTCTTTGATGGAATTGGTGGACTGAACAAACTCACAACTCCATTGTGTCCATGGTACTTCCCGAACGAATACCCACGGGGTCTGTTGCATCGAAACAAACCGAATTCTCCATGACAGCATCGTGCAGGATACGAACTGCCTAAACCGCAATCACGAAGTGATGCCTACCATTATCCTACAATCATTACAAAGATAAGCAACATTAATAAGACGAGAAAAGCACAAAATCAACACACTGTTGTAGAGTGTTTTTTTCTTACGAAATTCCGGTGACTCAAGGTGTCCAAAGGGACCATTGCTACCAATAAGATGTTCCCATAACAGCTAAAGTGCCACTATGTCCTCTCATGGAAACAACCCTACCTTCATGATCAAATCTACTTATTCTCGGTCCCTCAATGAACAACACTGTCATCGAAGCACATGAAATAAAAGAGTTTCAGATACGCATCAGTTCGAAGAAGACAACCAGAGAAATAGAGACAGAGATTGAAAAGTTTACCATGCAAACACTTGAGACTGCTACTCTTCATCACCAGTTTTTCCGTGGAAATTCCCACTGGACGCACCAAGCACGAATTCCCCCCTCTGGGCTTCTAATCCATCCTTCGGCCCAAAACCTTCGCCACCTGTACCTGCCAGGTCAGAAAAATAACGGTTAGAGAATATTCCTTGAAGATATAATATGCTATCCAGAATCAAATTAAATCCTATCTCATTTGAACCACAGAAATCAGAGATTGGAATAGCAATTAATCGAATCATTACTACAACCAACCAAAAAAGGAATGTTTTCAAACCTGACTCATCCTAAATTGGAAAACCTAATCAGGCATTCAAAACCCTTAATCAAGTTCAATCAGAAGAGGATTTCATTTGAAGTCTATAAAAGGAGAAGTGAGAGATGAGGAAAGGGGATCGGGAGAATCATCACAAAGAACCTAGAGTCCGTAAAAATCAAGAGATTGGAACACTTATCTCTCAGTTCGCTGTGAACCCCAAACCGCCGCAAGTTCAACAGACGGAACACCACATTCTTGCCGTCTCCAACGCCGCCGCGATCATCAAACCGCCGATAATGCTCTGTTCTTTTATGTGCTTTAAACTATTGATGCTTTTGATGTTTGTTTGCAGATTCGAAACATGATGAAGGAGGAAGAACCGATTGCGACTGACGGAAGGCGAAAGAGCGAGAGATCGAGAGGGGAAATTTGGGATTCGTTCAGGGAATTAGGGTTCATCGTTTCTTTTTTTTCTCTGTGTTATTAATCTTTGGTTATGTTGTAATCACCACACACACACTCACTACACTAACCCCGTTTAATCACCCTAATCTGTGTTTAACTCTTTTAATTAACTAATTAACCAATTTTTAAAAAAAAACAAATTAATAACTCTTTAATTAAAATCAGTTTATATCCCTTCTTTTTACTATTTAGATAATTAGTCTCTTAATAATATTTATTCATTTAAATTAACCTCATAATCTTTTTTATTATATAACTAAAAGCAACTTTTTTAATCTTATTAATTCCTATCAAATGTTTTGCTAATTAAATTAACTTTTTAAACTTAATAACCTTTTTAAAATAATAAGTTTTACCTTTTAATTAATTTATTTAATTAGCATTTTAATAATTCACACTATTTAATAATTATTTGTTTTATTTCAATTCTAATTTTAATCAACCCTTTTTTTTATATTAATAACTAAAAATAACCTTTTTATTTAAAATCAATCCACATCTAAAACCTTTTTGATAATCAAAAATTAAATTAACTTTTTTCTAAAATCAACTTCATCAAATTAAACTTTTTTGTTAAAACTAATAACAAACATTTTCATAAAATTAATCTCACTTAAAATAAATTACCCTTCTTAAAATTAATCTCCTCAATAATATATTTTCAAATCGTCTAAAATCAATCAACCTTCCTCTAAAAAACATCAACATCTTAATCCACTTGTGCACGCTTCTACACTCCAAAAACATATTCGTATTCACACTTAGCGTTTTCATGCGTATATATATGTTTAATCTTATTTAAAATCAATCCAGTTAAAAAAAACCTCTCGCTTAAAATCGACTAATTAAAATCAACAGCGTAAAATTCAACCTAATCGTGCACACTCACATTCACGACACATTCACTCTCACATACTTCAGCGCTTTCATGCGTATGTGTATGTTTACTTATTTGCCCTTTATTATTCTCGCAGTTTATCATACAGTAATTTACATTATTGCAATTTACTTTATCGCATCGCATTCCATCCAAAGGAAAAACCTACACATGATTCAACAATTGTGTGTAGCGCATTCACATTTGCATCATTCTCCCCACACGATCCTTGATCCCATTCAAGTTGATCTCTAGGATAGATCCTACCCCATAGGAAGGACCTTCTTTATCCCTTTTACAACTTAGAACAAACAAAACAATTCAACTCAAAACAACAAATATTCAAACACGATAGAGAAAGATGTTAAGCATCTTAAGTGAGATAGAATCTCCACCCCACAATCAAAACAATCAATATCGTAGGAATTTTGCCTTAAGAGAGATAGAGGCGTACCTCGTCGATCCCTATCCGATTACTTGAGCCCTTCTCTTAAGACGATGCAAAGACTACATTCCTACAATTTGTGGCGGTTAAAGGAACTTTGACCACAGTCAAAGGACTCCTCAAACCCGTAGGAACTTTGACCACAGTCAAAGGACTCCTCAAACCCTTTAGAGGAACTACAAAATACTCTGATTCCACTCCCGTAAGGATATGTAGGCATAAGATGCGATATCTTATCGAGTATACTTAGAAATAAACCCCTAGGTCTTTCAACCATTAAGCAGATAAACCTTAGCAATAAACAAACATAAAACAAGAGGTTCCTGTAGAGTACTACAAAAACTTAGGATGCTAGTACCTTCCCTAAGTTTAACCAACCTCCGAACCTAAATTCTCTAAACCTTGCATTTGCATTGCATTGTGGGAATTTCGATCTTTATCCCTTCCTTTGGACAAATCAAAGTTCGGTTGCAAAATGAATTAAAGATTCAAACTAATCAATAGTTTGATATCCGATTTTCACCGCGACAATTAATATTAATAGAATTAAAAAATGAAAAAATAAAAAAGGAAAACAGATATATAAGGATTTTTTCCTATTCTCCTTTGGGTATCGTGACCTTCTTTCTTTCACCACCAAAACCTCACTCTCCTTCTCTCCTACCTTGCAATCCTTTCCGCCGCTGCTTTAACCTTTATCCTCCACACCAACCTTCAAACTTCCGTCCCACTTTCCTCATTGACAAACTCCATCACCACCATTTTTGACATCCGGCCTCCATAAATCCCTCCACCATTACCACTGACCCTCTTTTTCGTCCTCTTCATTCCTTCTTCTTCTTCGAACCACAAATCTACCTTTGAACCACCTTCATTCATAACCCTCAGCCACCTATCATTTTCCTCCAGCACACTTTAACATCCGAATTCCAAGCAACGCACCCTTGACGGCCATGGAAACAAACGTTACGCATCCCCTAGTTTCAAATCAAACAGCGTCAACCATAACTATTGCACCTCTGACTACTTAACTTTCGCAAGGACGAGTTTCATAATAGCAAATCAAATTGCATCTCCAAATCAATTATGCTTTTATGGATCTCTCTCTTACTAAGTCCACTTACCATTAAATGATCAAACTTGGAGCATCAATAGCATCTTCGTCTGCTGCAATCATGGTGTCTTTAAAGATCTGGTGTCAAAGAAATCAATCCATCCCACCACTCTAAGTCCGATCAGCATGGCAACTACTAAAAGTCCACCATGATGGCACCTTCACAAGCATATCCAATCACCTGTCTGCAATCATACGCATCATATGCATCACATTCAACATCATGAGCATTATGTGCATCATATCATAAAAAACCAAACCATACTTCCCCAAGACTTACATCTCCGCGTGTCAGTATCTGCATTTGTATTTCCATTCAATGTGGAACATCATTTTGAAATCAAGAATTCATACATACATAAGTCAAGATCTAAGATCAATCTCGAGATTCCAAGACGATCTTCGGCTCGGGCAGAGGCATCTTCTTCAAGTTCATGGGAGTTCCTCATGGTGTTATCTCAACCTTTTGTTGATAGAATTGAAATTTCAAGGCGATCTTCATCCCAGCCAGGGGCATCTTCTTTAAAATTCATGGGCGTTCCACATGAATTACTTCAACCTTTTATTGATGAAGTTGTGATCTCCAAGCATGTCATTGGGTGTTCCTCATTGAATTGGTTATCTTCAAAGTTTTGTTCATAGAGTTGTTATCCTTAGACCAGTCAGTGGTTTTTCTCTGGATAATTTTTTACCTTCCTTTTGGGCATTCCTCAGTTAGTTGGTTGCTTTCAACCTTTTATTGTTAAAGATGATTTCCTCAATGACTTCTATGCTTCAACCTTTTGTTGATATCTCCAAGTAAGCCTCACTCATCATATATCCAGTAAACTTTACATCTTGTCAATAACCTTACTATCATCTTTTTGGTGGTAGCCAAAACCTGTAAATTCAACCTTACCTTCATCCTTTTGGTGTTGACAATTCTCAAAATCAGACATTTACTATTACCCTTTTGGTGGGAGTCACTCATGTTGTTTCAATTTAATCTTCGTCCTTTAGGTGTTGTCCTTTAAATGAGGAAGTTTCTATCATCCTTTTGGTGGTAGAAACTTATGTTGTTTGATCTTACAGTCATCCTTTTGGTACCGATGATCCATGAATGTTTGGTCTATGTATCATCCTTTTGGTGAATGACAACCTTTGATATTGTTTTGCTTACTATTATCCTTTTGGTAGTAGTAACTTTTGACCTCACGTTCATCATTTTGGTGAAGGGTCATCGGGTTATGTGTGTGTACTGTCATCCTTTTAGTGATAGGTTTGTCATCCTTTCGGTGTCAGAGTTGTGTGTGTTCTATATCATCCTTTTGGTGATAGATTCGTTATCCTTTTGGTGTCAAAAATCTATATGTTTGTTTACTATTATCCTTTTGGTAATAGCGAGTTTTGACCTCATTTCCATCCTTTTGGTGAAGGGTCTCTGTGTGTGTACTTACTATTATCCTTTTGGTAATAGCGAGTCTTGACCTCACTTTCATCCTTTTAGTGGGTCGTCGTGTTTGTGTAATATCATCCTTTTGGTGATAGGTCTGTCATCCTTTCGGCGTCGGAGTTGTGTGTGTTCTATATCATCCTTTTGGTGATAGATCCGTTATCCTTTTGGTGTCAGAAATCTATATGTTTGCTTAGTATTATCCTTTTGGTAATAGCGAGTTTTGACCTCATTTTCATCCTTTTGGTGAAGGGTCTCTGTGTGTGTACTTACTATAATCCTTTTTTGTAATAGCGAGTCTTGACCTTACTTTCATCCTTTTAGTGGGTCGTTGTGTTTGTGTACTATCATCCATTTGGTGATAGGTCTGTCATCATTTCGGTGTCGGAGTTGTGTGTATTCTATATCATCCTTTTGGTGATAGATCTGTTATCCTTTTGGTGTTAGAAATCTATGTGTTTGCTTACTATTATACTTTTGGTAATAGCGAGTTTTGACCTCATTTTCATCTTTTTGGTGAAGGGTCTCTGTGTGTATAGTTACTATTATCCTTTTGGTAATAGTGAGTCTTGACCTTATTTTCATCCTTTTGATGAAGGGTCATCGTGTGTGTTCACTATCATCCTTTTGGTGATAGGTCTGTCATCCTTTCGGTGTCGAAGTTGTGTGTGTTCTCTATCGTCCTTTTGGTGATAGATCCGTCATCCTTTTGGTGTCAGAAATCTATGTGTTTGCTTACTATTATCCTTTTGATAATAGCGAGTCTTGACCTCATTTTCATCCTTTTGGTGAAGGGTCTATGTGTGTGTACGTACTATTATCCTTTTGGTAATAGCGAGTTTTAACCTTATTTTCATTCTTTTGGTGAAGGGTCTGTGTGTGTGCGTGCTTACTGTTATCCTTTTGGTAATTGTGAGTTTTGACCTCATTTTCATCCTTTTGGTGAAGGGTCTGTGTGTGTGTGTGTGCATGCTTACTATTATCCTTTTGGTAATAGTGAGTTTTTACCTTATTTTCATCCTTTTGGTGAAGGGTGTGTGTGTGTGTGTGTGTGTGTGTGTGTGTGCGCGCGCGCGCTTACTGTTATCCTTTTGGTAATAGTGAGTTTTTACCTCATTGTCATCCTTTTGGTAAAGGGTTCATGTGTGTGCGTGCTTACTGTTATCCTTTTGGTAATAGTGAGTTTTGACCTCATTTTTATCCTTTTGGTGAATGGTCTGTGTGTGTGCGTGCTTATTGTTATCCTTTTGGTAATAGCGAGTTTTGACCTCATTTTCATTCTTTTGGTGAAGGGTCTGTGTGTGTGCGTGCTTACTGTTATTCTTTTGGTAATAGTGAGTTTTGACCTCATTTTCATCCTTTTGGTGAAGGGTCTGTGTGTGTGCATGCTTACTGTTATCCTTTTGGTAATAGTGAGTTTTTACCTTATTTTCATCCTTTTGGTGAAGGGTATGTGTGTGTGTGTGTGCTTACTGTTATCCTTTTGGTAATAGTGAGTTTTTACCTCATTATCATCCTTTTGGTAAAGGGTCCATGTGTGTGTGTGCTTACTGTTATCCTTTTGCTAATAGTGAGTTTTGACCTCATTTTTATCCTTTTGGTGAATGGTATGTGTGTGTGCGTGCTTATTGTTATCCTTTTGGTAATAGCGAGTTTTGACCTCATTTTCATCCTTTTGGCGAAAGGTCTGTGTGTGTGCGTGCTTACTGTTATCCTTTTGATAATAGTGAGTTTTTACTTCATTTTCATCCTTTTGGCGAAGGTTTTGCGTGTGTGTGTGTGCGCTTACTGTTATCCTTTTGGTAATAACGAGTTTTAACCTCTTTTTCATCCTTTTGGTGAAGGGTCTGTGTGTGTGTGTGTGTGTGCGCGCTTACTGTTATCCTTTTGGTAATAGCAAATCAAGTCGTGTGAGTTCACTATCATCCTTTTGGAGATAGGTTTGTCAACCTTTCGGTGTCAGTTTTTTCTGTTATCATCCTTTTGGTGATAACGACTTTGTGAGATATTCAGTGTCCACTCGAGGGTCGACATTAATCTATTATTCCACCTCCTAATCATTCTTCTTTTCAGACAAATTCGGAGTCTTCTTCATATCTAATTAACTTCTACCTCAAAAGAATGAACGACGTAGCAGTTCATCTTGCTATGTTTAAGTCAATTAGATAGGGGCATCTGTCATACCCTGAATTTGTCCTACCCTTTTCAAAAAAAATTTCATTCGATTTTATTTTCATTTTTACATCGCCTGCATAGCATAACATACTTTTTCCATGAATAAACCCTAAAAATGATTAGCTAGGATGAATCCTCAGATATACAAACAGACTAGTCGAATTATCTCTCAAATATGCAGAAATCAGTGAATAAAAGGTTTCAATTTTAAGCTTGTAGACGTCAGTAATATTGACTTACTATTCGTGAAGCTTGACCATACACTGTATTTTTCTGAGTCATTTATTCCACGCTAATCATTTTGATGTGGTTGATTAAACCTTTCAGGCATTTTTGTTGCTCGATTTTATTCATTTATCTCCCTATTTTTTTTTATATATTTTCATCAAAACATTTAGAATAATTAATTAGAATTTTCCATGCTTGCATTTTATTTTTATTTTTATCATGTTTATTTATTAAGTTGTAAATTTTAGTGGCTTTTAATTGATTTAATTCTATTAAATTAATTAAAACTTTTAGAAGGGACAACTTTGATATTTTTAATTTAAGTGTGATTCTTTGACTAAATATGGATCGTTAGATTTAAATTTAGTTAAGGGTGTACATGCATTATTCTCACTTTTCCTCATTAGCCAATCCTAATTTAGCATTTTTATTCTATTTGGTTTAATAAAAAAAATTATTGTTTTATTCATCTCATTAAGACACTTGTCCATTTTTAATCGGTTAATTTTTAAAAAAATTGTCATCTCATCCAATAGTGTGTTGACACTTGTTTTATATGTGGTGGCAATTTTTGTTTAATAATAATGTTATTGATAACAATAATATTAATAGAATTAAAAAAAAGGAAAACATATATATATATATATATATATATATATATATATATATATATATATATATATATATATATATATATATATATATATATATATATATATATATATATATATATATATATATATATATATATATATATATATATATATATATATATATATATATATATATATATATATATATATATATATATATATATATATATATATATATATATATATATATATATATATATATATATATATATATATATATATATATATATATATATATATATATATATATATATATATATATATATAAGGGTTCTTTTCTCTTCTCTTTCGGGTATTGTGACCTTCTTTCTTTCACCACCAAAACCTCAATCTCCTTCTCTCCCACCTTGCAATCTTTTTTGTCGTTGTTTTCACCTTCATTCTCCATACAACCCTTCAAACCGCCGTCACACTTTCCTCCTTGAAAAACCTCATCACCACCGTTTTCGACATCCAACTGTTGGAAATTCACCTCACACCCTATGAAGAATTCCCTTCAATCTTGATCTCAAGATTGATGATCAAACCCACAATATGATAGTAATGGTAATAACAAGTAATTATCAAGAACAACAAAAGAAAAGAAGAACAAACAAGAAAGAGAAGAATGAGAGAAGAAATGTTTGGGAGAATGTGTTACCCACAACTGTGGGATTTTTTATTGCTTATAGAACTTTCACTTGCTAAACACTGCAACTATGAAATATGTTCTATGTTATGATTGAATACAAAGCAAGACACCCTATTTATAGTTTTAGGTTTACAAAGGCCCAAAACATAAAAGGCCCAAAATATTCAAATCAAACCTAATCATATCAAATCAAATCAAAACAATGAATTACATTTAACACACCACCTAATTCATTGTGTCTAAACTGTCTACATTCATCAGGGCTCTTAGTCTTCTGAAGGCTTCGACCGTCACTCCCTTCGTTATGATATCTGCAATCTGATTCTCAGTTCTGCAGTGTTCCAACTTCATCTTCCCTTATCTCGAAGATAATGGAACCTCATTTCGATGTGCTTGCTTCGACCATGAGCTATTGGATTCTTCGCCAAGTTGATAGCTGACATGTTGTCTATCTTCATGGTAATTGCTCCATGATTCTTCCTTGTTGTAATACCCCAAATTTTACCCTTACATTTAGTCAGTCATTGCGCATGGCATCTCATTTTTGCATCCGTTAATCACTAACAAGTCATGAGGTGAGTTTGCTTTTCAGGAATCATTCCAAGGGCGTTTTGGTCATTTTACGATGGTTCTGATGGATTCTGAAAAAAGTGGTGTTTAGTTCTTAAGGCATTCAAATCACCATACCCGAAACAGTTTTTTATCATATGATTTGATTATCATCAAAGGCGTCGACCCGGTTTGAATATTGTTGAAAAAGTTGTCAGAAACATATTTGAATTTGGGTCGTTCGTTGCTTATGGTTTGTTTTAAGATATTCTGAGCAGTTTTCCGTTCGTTGATAAAGTGCAGTTTTGGATATAAAATAAGTGGGAGTTAGTTTGAATCTATTCAGATCTAATCAGGTTGCGACGAGATCATGAAAGGAATAATCAATTGGGATGAAAATGTGTTGGATCTTGCTCATAATATTGTTCAATATAAAAGAGAGGTGAATTGGAATATTTGTTGAGTTAATTCATAAATATTTGTAATTTACAAATAAAGAAGTGAATTTAAATATTTTTGAATTTCATTCATGAATATTTATAATTTACAACTAAGAAGTGAATTTGAACATGCTTGAATTTTATTCATATAGATTCATAATTTACAAAAAGGAAATAAAAGTACATTTTATCCTAAAAATTCTAAGGCCTTCATGCCATTCCTTTGAGTTCTTCATACAACTTCTGATCAACCTGCACAACAAAAAGAAAACAGAACAGAACAGAAAGAGGTTAGAATTTATGTTCGACACTCTCAGAACATCATCATCATTGAGTGCCGGGAGTGGCACGACCGAAGCCGCCTCCTACCCCCGTTACCAATCCGCGCCATCGACGTCAGATTAGGTAGTTTTGTTCTTATTCATACGGGACAGCCGAGAGAGATAAAGAGTAAAATGAAGTAGGGACTGAATTGCTTTGCCAAAAGATCATATGCCGAAGTTGGATTCTGTTTCAAAGCCAAGCTAAGTACCATTCCATCAAGTAAACATGGTATCGTTTCCAAACTGATACAAAGCTAAACATCAAAGCCAATCCGAATTCAGACCCAGATGTCAATAGGTCTGAACCGTTTTTTCGAAGTTATCCAACACCTGAAATTCACAAAAGCTGCATCAGAAAAACAAGACAGCCGAAAAAATTCGAGCAAGGTCGAAGCCCAAAATTCACAACAGACTTAAGAACAAGTTCAAACCAAAAGAAAGGAACAAGTTCAATCCAAAAGGAAAGAACAAGTTCAATCCAAAAAAATAAGAGACTAAGTGTATTTTACAAAACAATCCGACAGGAAATCCCACCAGTTCCCTCTGAAAGAAGAAAAAGAAAAGTCAGTAAACTTGTATCAGAAGACCAAAGATGAAAAGCTAAACTGAAAAGCTACATATCAGTTGCATCAGTCTATCAGAAAAGACTATCAGAAAAAACAGGTTAGAAACTAACTGGATCACAAACTGCTACCAAGAGACAGGCTACACCAGTCCATAACAGAAGAATCAAGTCCAAATCCGAAACTGGTTCCGAAAGTCCGAAGCACCGTCAAGATCACAAAAAATAATCAGCTCAGTGCTATGGCAATCCAACACATAGGCTCAGTTCGGAAACATCACAGCCAATTTGGATTCAGACCCAGATGCCGGTAGGTCTGAACCGCTTTTCTTCCGAATATCCCAGCCACATACACAATAGCGGTTCAGACTCTAAGGTCATCATCACCGAAACCGAAAGCGACATAATCGAAGGCAGCATAATCAAAAGCAAGGATTGTAGTATCTTTTCCAAACGGCTCAGACGAACTGTCATCATCGCCGCACAACCCTTCCCGGCGGCGTCGACCCGGCAATGTCCATTCTGAAAGAAGAAGAGGAAAAATAAGTGAATTCCAACTGATAACCAAACTGAACGAAACAAGTTCACAAAAAACCATATCAGTTTAGAATGCGAGTGAATCCACAAACTATCAAAACAGGTATCGATTCATTAAGGTTCAGCAATTGGATATCCACATTGTGAATAAGGGATCCCATTCCACATCTGAAAAATAAAATCCAAACGTCAGAAGCAATCAATCTCACAAAAATCCAATCAAGCGGACCCTAAAAAGGAAACAAAATCCAATCAGTATCAGAAAAGGAAAGATAACATTCACCATATCCAGATCAATGTCAAAACATATCTGATAGAAGCACAATCAGATCCAAAGAAATCAAATCTCAGGTCATCACAATAATAACGAGAATCAAATCTTATCAGTGGAAGGTAACGTAAATCATTGCAAAAAGGCCCAATACAAATGGATTCATAGAGATATAAAAAGGAAGGAGATCACCTCGTTGAAACCCTAGACGGAGCGGGTGAGAACGCGACAAACGACGAAGAGGAGGTCGTGGAACCTTAACCCCAAAGGATCCAAAGAGACGAAACCCTAAAAAATCCTCGATCGGCCATCAAGATCATCAAAAAAGGGACGAATCCACCAAATCAAAAGACGACGCGAGCATCAAACTCACATATCATCATCGCCGATCGAGTTCATCAAAAAAATATACAATCCCAAAGCATTCAGACGAAGGTTCACCAGCACCACTCGTCAGAGTAGCGGGCAATCACCTCCCAGGCTCAGATTAGAGTCTCATCATCGCCTCCTCCACGCCATCACCGTCACCGATCATAATCTCCGATCACTTTAACGCGAGACTTCCGCATCGAAATCGCAAAGAACATGAGTGGAAAGATCGCGCTTTTTATGTTCAACGTTTTGTTTGTTTTGTGTCAGGTTAAAATTGTGAAAGAAAGCCATGCGAATGGAGAGGAAGAAGATTGAATCGAAAGAGAAATCGAGAACAAGAACGTGAGAGCGGCGCCGCGATGGGGAGAATGGGATCCTCCTAACCCTAGATTTGTTTCTATTCGTTATGTTGGATTGGGTTCGGGTTGATCATCGGCCCAATTCCCTTTTATCTTTTATTTTATAATTTTTATTTTGTTATATTTTAATTTTATTATTTTAAACCTTATTAAGGTTCTTTTTTTAAAAAAAATAAAATAAAATAAAACTCTTTTTTAATTAAATTAAACTTTTTGGTAATTAAATAAAACTTTCCTTTATTAAATAAATTAAAACTCTTTTCAAAATTAAAACCATTATTCCTTTTGCAAATTTAATTTAGTCTATCTTTTATATTAAGAGCCTGCATATAAATATCATAGATAAACAATAAAAGTCCCAAAAAAAAAATCTCTCAAAATTCTCGTTTGATCCTAACCACTAACCTTGTCTGTTCGTTTTGCAGTTTGTCATGTGACCCTTTATTTAGTTATTCATATTTTATTCAAATTTTCATTACTGTTGTATCTGTTTCCCATATGTAACCTCGCGAACCAATAATCGCGTTTACTTTTTCGCATTTTATTTCCGCTTGCATGATTTAAATTCCTAACACTTTCATCACTATTATTCTGTCACCTTGCACACATCCGAAGGTTAGGTCTAACCGTTTGGCCACCGCGCCAATAGTCCATAAACCCTCACAAATTCCAAACTACAAATTACAACTCTAATTCTCACAAATGCCTCGCCGCAGGCGCAATTACCGTTGTACCCCTATATTTAGGTTAAAGAGCCGCCGCGCTCATTTTAGGGTTTCCCGCCACGGAATCCCTAACCTAACCCTAATTTCAACATAACATTTCAACGTAGAGATTTGGAGTTTCGACACTCCGCGTAAACGTGTCCTTAGGACATGTTTATTCCCCTTGGGACCTCGACCATAGTCGAGAAGTCTCTAACCTCCCTTGTGAGGGGAACTACGATTACTCTGATTCCACTCCCGTAAGGATACGTAGGCACAGGATGCAATGTCTTGCCGAGTAAACTTAGAATTAACCCCTTAGGTTTATTTTCTCGTTTTTAATCCCTTTGTACATATACCTTAAGCAAATAAATAAAGCAAAATAGTAAGCATTGAACAAAAGGTTCCCGTAGAGTACTACGGAAGTTTAGGGTGCTAATACCTTCCCTAATCTTAACCAACCCCCGAATCCTAGAATCTCCCCGCATTGTGTTTACGATGCAAAAATAGGTTTTCCCTCTTTTGACCTTTTCCTTCGGATAAATTAAAGAGCGGTTGTGAATCAAGAATTGTGATTCAAACTATTAATAGTTTGATATCCTATTTCCACCGCAACAGAAAATGGCGACTTCACTGGGGACTCTTAACTTTTGAGGGTTATCCCTAATTTGTTCATATTTATTACTATTTGTTTTACTATTCATTTGCATGTATATATTGTACTTTGATTTTGGGACTGTTCCTTGTGTTGTGAGATAAGTCCTACGCCCGGACTAGTGACATTATTATAGGATGGGGATATATTCGATGAGGCTTATAGGGAGTTGAATCCCGACTAAGTTGATTCGAGAATCCCGCTTAGTTGAGACCCTTTTGAAAATGGTTCGGTTGAACGAGTTTAGTCGTGAAAACTTTTACTATTCTCAATTGGAGTCTGTGATACTAAGGACCGTAGTTACCTTTAACCCCACTTTTGGCCTTTATTAGGACGTAGTGTGAGGCTATAAGGGAGCAAGTCCCGAAGTAGTGCTACACGATACTACACTCAAAAGAGGTTCTCTTGAGAATATTATTAACCCCCGAGTTAGTTGGGAAGTTAATAATATCCGAAAGATGGGCCGATGATTTTGAGTCCTTTTAGAACCTTGTTCGGCAGGTACAACTAACCTATAGTACACTCCTTTTGGGGATGGGTAGACCTTAACTCCACTCACGTCCTTTAACCTAGGACTTTGTGTATTCATGTGCATTGCATCCATAAAGCATCCCATTGCATTGTATTTCATGGAATTCAAACATCATTTATGGATATCGCGGGATACCATAAATAAAAAATAAAAATAAAAATAAAAATAAAAAAAATAAGAAAAAAACATCAAAATTTCCTTGGTACCCCACGACATTCGTAAATGTTTGAATTCCATGAAATCTTCATTTACATTATAGCATCATATGT
Organism: Lathyrus sativus; assembly: GCA_963859935.3. Taxonomy (NCBI): domain Eukaryota; kingdom Viridiplantae; phylum Streptophyta; class Magnoliopsida; order Fabales; family Fabaceae; genus Lathyrus; species Lathyrus sativus. The sequence continues at coordinate 942,190,287 of OZ012735.1, forward strand.
TTTCTTGCATTGCATGTGTCTTCCGTTTTCTCATGTTCGGTTCTCTCGCCTTCCAGTTTCGTCACCCTGAGTCCTCGGCACCAGTACAACACTAGAGCTCAAACTCGGAAAAGAATGGAGGATCAGACAAAGGAGATTGATCGCCTTAGCAACGAACTCGAAGACCTTCGAGGGGGTATGGGGCGTATGATGGAATTACTGCATGTTATGAATGCTAAGATGGATACCCAGCCCACTGTTGTTTCCGAGATTACCGGCATTACTGTGGACCCTCCACCAACTGTGACCGTAGCAAGGGACCCACCTTATGGTCTTGCTCCAGGTTTTGTGCCTCCTCAAGCCACTGTTCCGATTAATCAGCCTGTTCGACAAGCCGTTCCTTTATTTTCCGAAGTTTCTAGGGTGGCTCCTATCTTTGCACCACCCGTTGTGCACACCCGTGTGCAACCGTATTTCAATGAGCCCGTCTTTGATAATCTTGATGAGAATGTTGAAGGTTATGAGAAACATGACAAGCTTCGTGAGGAAGTAGACACTATCGCCCAAAGATTGAGAAAGGTAGAAGGCGATCAATTTTTTGGGGCTGCTGCAAGGGACGTTTGTTTGGTCTCAGGTTTGGTTATTCCCCCGAAGTTCAAAACTCTGAACTTCGATCGCTATGAAGGTGCCACTTGTCCTAAGAGTCATCTGATCATGTACTATCGTAAAATGGTTGCCCATGTTGAGAATGATAAATTGATGATTCATTGCTTCCAAGACAGTTTGAAGGGTGCTTCTTCCAAATGGTACTTAACTTTGGACCAATCTCGCATTAAGAATTTCCAAGATTTATCTGACGCTTTCATCAAACATTATAAGTACAATATGGATCTGGCTCCTGACAGAAGACAATTGTTGAGTATGTCACAAAAGAATTCTGAATCGTTCAAAGAGTACGCTCAAAGGTGGAGAGAGATTGCCTCGCAAGTAGAACCTCCTTTAACCGAGAAAGAGTTAGCTGATTGGTTTGTCGACACGGTTCGTCCAGAATTTTACGAAAGGATGGTGGGTAGTGTGACTTCAAATTTCTCTGACATCGTTGCTGTGGGTGTCAAGATTGAATTGGGTATGAAAAGCGGTAAAATGACAAATACTCCTGGTGTTTCAAAGGATCAGACGAAGAAACCTTCGTTCAGCTCTCAGAAGAAGAAAGAAGGTGAAACTAACACTATATCCTCCGGTAGACGAAGAGACCAATTTTATCAATATCCACAAGGTTATGCTCAACCTCAAGGGTATCCGATTCAATATGCTCAACAACCCTATGTGGCAGCTGTTACACCTTCTTTCAATCAACAAGTTCCTATGTATCAACCTATGCAACAATCTCCCGTTTATCAGCCTCCTAACTATCAACAAGCGCCCAGCGCTCCTGCCTATCAGCAGCCAAAGAATCCAGCTCCTCGCCAGAATGGTCCGAACAGGAGACAGTATAAACCTTGTCCGCCGATTCCAATGACTTTCACCGAGTTGTATCCCTCATTAGTCAAACAAGGTCTAATTACTACTCGAGCTTTGGGTCCGCCTCCTAATCCGCTGCCCGCCAATTACAACGCCGCTGCTCATTGTTTATTTCATGAGGGTGCGCCTGGTCATGATCTAGAGAATTGTTATGCTCTCAAAAGTCTTGTCAGGGATCTGTTGGAAAAGAAGATTTTGTCATTTGAAGATCCTCAACCGAATGTTAAAAAGAACCCTTTGCCTAACCATGAGGGTGTTAATGCCATTAGTGCTGATTCTGAGGAAGGTTATATCCTTGACGTTGTTCAGATTAAGACTCCTCTTAAGATATTCCATTCGAAACTGTTTGAAGTCGGTCTAGTAGATACTTCCCACGTTGCATGCGCAAGTTGTGATGCCAGTATTAAGGGTTGTGTTGGTTTAGAACGATGTTTAGAGGTTGATTAATGAGGGTATTTTACAAGTGACCAGCCAAGCCAAGAAGGATGAAGTCGCTGTGGTTGAGCCTGTCTTCCATCAGCTTGAATCAAAGGGTAAGGTACCAGTGTTTAATCTGTCAGGGGCGAGTTCCGTCAATCCCGTGTTCAATATACCAAAGTCGTTTATCCCTGAGACGAATCAGCCTAAGTCTATAATTATTCGAAAACCAAGTCTGTTTCCTTTCAGTGATCCTAAAGCTGTACCTTGGAAATATGACGTGACGATGATTGACAAGGAGTCTGGGAAGGTTATTCCAAATGAAGAAGTTAAGGACACTGTGACTAATATCGCAGAGGCAAGCAGGATGACTCGCAGTGGCCGTGTGTATACTCCTCGTTTCAATGAGGTTCCACCTAAGGAAACAACTAATATCCCAGTCCCTGTCAAAGACAAAGGTAAGGGAGCCGTTATGAATGATGAAGATGCTGAGTTTTTGAGGATCATCAAGAAAAGTGACTATAAAGTTATCGATCAACTTCATCAAACTCCTTCCAAGATTTCGATCTTATCTCTGTTGATGAGTTCACCCGCTCATAGGACGGCCTTGCAGAAAGTTTTGACTCAAGCACATGTGGATCAAGATATCAGCACCAGTCGGTTTGATAGTGTGATTGCCAACCTGACCGCATGCAACACTCTTAGTTTCAGCAACGAAGAGTTACCAAAGGAGGGTCCAAATCATAATCGTGCTTTACATATATCAGTGAAATGTCAGGAGGAAAATTTAACGAGAGTGCTAGTGGACACCGGTTCTTCTTTGAATGTTCTACCCAAGAGGGTTCTTAATAAGTTGGTTTTAAAAGAGACTGTGTTGAAACCTACTTCCTTGATCGTCAAAGCTTTCGATGGTTCTCGCCGGTCGGTAATGGGGGAGGTTGAACTTCCTATCCTGATTGGTCCGCAAGTTTTTAATATCACGTTTCAAGTCATGGACATTAATCCCAATTACAGTTGTTTACTTGGAAGGCCGTGGATCCATGCCGCTGGGGCAGTAACCTCAACGTTACATCAAAAGATGAAGTTCGTGATCGATGAAAAGTTAGTTATTATACACGGTGAGGAGGATCTGATGGTCAGTAACCTGTCTTCTTTCCGTTACATCGAGGCCGATGAGAATGCTTTGGAAATCTCCTTTCAAGCACTCGAGATCGCCAACGTTGTTCTATTAGAAGTCGAAGAGACAGTGGGCCAGGGTAATCCATCTTTTGCATCTTTGAAGAGTACCAAATCAACAATTGACAGGGGCATTCCGGAAGGTTGGGGAGAGGTAATTGATGTCAAGACCAAGGCTAATCGCTTTGGGTTGGGTTACAAACCAACTCAGAATGGAGCTGCCACAACTGTCAAAGGGCGTCTGAAGGTTATCCAAGAGGTATTTGTCAGCGGAGGTTTCGAAGTCAATGCCGTCAGTGACTGTGAGGAAGATGAAGATCTGAGCAACCTGGTGTTTAAGGGTGATGCAGCTTTGAACAACTGGGAGGCCGTAGAGATCCCTGTTATTTTTCCATTGTCAAAGTAATTTTTAACATTTTCACTTATGTTTTCAAATAAAAAATCCGTAGCTCTGCCCAAGGCTATAGGAACGTTTTTGTTGGGCCACCTTTCACTTTTAAAAGGATATTAATAAATGCATTTCGTTTAATTCCATTTTGATTCATTTGCGTTTTTTCGTTTTCACCTTTAAAAAATGAAGTTGGCAATCTTTTTCAAAAATAAAACAACAAAAATAGCATTTTATTTCTTATCTTGCATATCTTCGAACATTTTAATAAAGTAAGCCTTCCATCATGCAGAGACATCGCAAACCTTGTTGGATCCAATGACTTTGTTGACACTCCTGACTGGGATGCACCCATCTATCAAGCTGAAGACGAGGGTGAAGAAGATTTTGAAGTACCCATTGAACTGACAAAACTGATTGAGTACGAGTACACAGAGCTCCAGCCGCATAAAGAGCAAGTGGACTTAATTAATCTTGGTACAGATAAAGACAAGAAAGAGGTCAAGATTGGTGCAATGCTTGGGACAGAGGTTAAGCAGAGGTTGATTGAGTTATTAAAAGAATATATTGATGTGTTTGCGTGGTCGTATCAAGATATGCCTGGTCTAGACACAGATATTGTTGTTCACAAGTTGCCACTTAAGCCAGATTGTCCACCTATCAAACAAAAGCTTCGAAGAACGAGACCCGACATGGCTTTGAAGATTCAAGATGAGGTTAAAAAACAGTTGGATGCAGGTTTCTTGGCAGTTGCAAAATATCCAGATTGGGTTGCCAATATTGTGCCAGTGCCCAAGAAAGACGGTAAAGTTAGGATGTGTGTGGATTACAGGGATCTAAACAAAGCAAGTCCGAAAGATGACTTCCATCTGCCACATATTGATACACTTGTAGACAATACAGCCAGTTTTGTGTTGTTCTCATTTATGGATGGTTTCTCTGGCTATAATCAGATCAAAATGGATCCCGATGATCGAGAGAAGACTACTTTCATTACTCCTTGGGGGACCTTTTGCTACAAAGTCATGCCCTTCGGTTTGAAGAACGCAGGGGCAACTTACCAACGCGCTATGACAACTCTTTTCCATGATATGATGCACAAAGAGATCGAGGTATATGTGGACGATATGATAGCCAAATCTCAGAGTGAAGAGGAACATCTAGACCATTTGGTGAAGTTGTTTGAACGACTCAGGAAATACCAGTTGAAGTTGAATCCTGCTAAATGTACCTTCGGTGTCAGATCCGGAAAATTGCTTGGTTTTATTGTTAGTCAACGAGGGATTGAGGTAGATCCTGACAAAGTCCGAGCCATTCAAGATATGCCAGCTCCGCAAACCGAGACGCAAGTTAGAGGTTTTATGGGGCGTTTGAATTATATTTCCAGGTTTATCTCTAACATGACCGCTACTTGTGAGCCGATATTCAAATTGCTTTGTAAGGGGCAGACGGTTGAGTGGAACCCTGATTGTCAGAAAGCATTTGAGAAAATTAAGAATTATTTGCAAGAACCCCCTATCCTGATTCCTCCCGTACCCGGAAGACCGTTGTTTATGTACCTTACTGTTCTTGAGAAGTCTATGGGTTGTGTGCTTGGGCAACATGATGAGACTGGAAGAAAGGAACATGCGATTTATTATCTGAGCAAGAAGTTTACCGACTGTGAAAACAGATATTCACTATTGGAGAAAACTTGTTGTGCGTTGGCATGGGCCGCTAGGCGCCTTCGGCAATATATGATCTGTCATACCACATTGTTGATTTCTAAAATGGATCTGATCAAGTATATTCTTGAAAAACCTGCTCAAACTGGGAGGCTAGCCCGTTGGCACATGTTGTTATCCGAATATGACATCCAATACGTACCCCAGAAGGCAATTAAAGGTAGTATCTTATCGGATTATCTTGCAGATCAGCCAGTTGAAGATTATGAACCTCTTAAGTTTGACTTTCCTGATGAGGATATTTTGTTGATTAAGAGAGATTGTGAAGAGCCAGATTCGAGCGAAGGTCCAGAACCAGGTCTTTGGTGGAGGATGATGTTTGATGGTTCCTCGAATTTCAATGGGCATGGTATAGGCGCCGTTTTGATGAACCCAAAAGGTGGGTTCACTCCGTTTACAACAAGGTTAGACTTTGAGTGTACTAATAACGTCGCGGAGTATGAAGCATGTATTCTTGGCCTCGAAGCAGCAATTCACCTCCGAATCAAACTTCTCAAAGTAAGTGGTGACTCAGCCTTGGTTATTTACCAGGTACAAGGCAAATGGGAAACGAAGAATGAGAAGTTAATCCCTTACAAGGACTACATTGTCGAGCTGATTAAGTATTTCGACGAGATAAAGTTCGAGCATGTTCCTAGATCTGAGAATCACGTTGCTGATGCTTTAGCCATGTTAGCATCCATGTGGAAAGTTAAATTCGTTAATGAAGCACCTCTTATTCATATTGAACGCAAAATTGAGCCTGCTTATTGTCAAATGGTTGAAGAGGATGAGGTGGATGAAAAGCCTTGGTTTCATGACATCAAGAACTATCTAGTCAAGCAAGAGTATCCCAATGGTGCTACCGGTCTGGACAAGAAAACGTTGAGAAGACTGGCTTCTAAATTCTTTATCAGTAATGGTGTGTTATACAAAAGAAATTACGACATGGTTTTGCTCAGATGTGTTGATAAACGGGAAGCGGACATGTTACTGCAAGAAATTCACGAGGGGACCTTCGGAACTCATGCCAATGGTTATGCTATGTCTAAGAAAATGTTAAGGGCTGGATATTATTGGTTAACTATGGAATCTGACTGCATCCAATACGCCAGAAAATGCCATAAGTGCCAAATTTACGCTGATAAAATGCATGTGCCTCCATCACCGTTGAATGTTTTGTCTTCACCATGGCCGTTCTCGATGTGGGGCATTGACATGATTGGGGCAATCAAGCCGAAGGCTTCTAATGGTCATCGTTTTATCCTTGTTGCTATTGATTATTTCACCAAGTGGGTAGAGGCTGTTTCCTACACCAACGTGACTAAGCAAGTGGTTGCCCGCTTCATCAGGAAAGAAATTATCTGCCGTTATGGAATTCCAAGTCGGATAATAACTGACAATGGCACCAATCTGAATAACAAGACTATGAAGGAGTTGTGTGACAGTTTCAAGATCACGCATCACAATTCTTCTCCGTACCGTCCTAAGATGAATGGGGCCGTTGAAGCTGCGAATAAGAATATCAAGAAAATCCTGCAAAAGATGGTCGTGACTTACAAAGATTGGCATGAGATGTTACCGTTTGCTTTGCATGGATACAGGACCTCAGTGCAAACTTCGACAGGGGCAACACCTTTCTCATTGGTGTATGGAATAGACGTCGTACTCCCCATCGAAGTAGAGATACCTTCTTTAAGGGTGTTGATGGAAGCTGAACATGAGGAAGCTAAGTGGGTTCAAGACAGACTGGATCAGTTGAATCTCATTGACGAGAAACGCATGACATCTATGTGCCATGGGCAATTATATCAGAAACGGATGAAAAGAGCATTTGATAAGAAGATTCGTATCCGTGAGTTCCGTCAAGGAGAGCTCGTACTCAAAAAGATCTTGCCAGTGCATAAAGATATGCATGGAAAGTGGATGCCCAATTATGAAGGCCCATTTGTTGTAAAGACCGTTTTCTCCGGAGGGTCTCTGATACTTACAACAATGGATGGTGAAGAGCTTGCACATCCCGTGAATTCTGATGCAGCCCGAAAATATTATGCCTAAAAACCCGCTAAGTCGAAAACCTGAAAAAGGCGACTTAGGCAAAAGTAAGGGTTAGAAAAAGTAATAATAATAAAAAGCTCGCTAAGTTGAAAACCCGAAAGGGCGGCTTAGGCAAAAAGGAGCGTCCCGGTGGATTGAAAACCCGAAAGGGCGGTCCAGGCAAAAGTTAGGGACGAAGGCATTTCATTGCATCAGAAAACACCGATCATCGCGGACACGCTTTCCGCATGAGATCCATTTTCCAGTTCGTTCATCCTCGTCCAAAGCAAGATTCTTGATAGTCTTAGTTATTAGTGTCAGTAGGTGCCGTTGGATTCAATGTAACCTTTTCCCATATTGCCAATTTCAAAGCGTAATCATTTGTGGAGCTATGCCTTCGGCAAGCTGCCATCCTTTAGTAAAAGATACCATTTTGTTACTTAAATTCCTTGGTGCATTACTCTTGTTTCTATTGTTATGCAAAATGCCATTTATTCTTAAATTTTGAAAATGAAAGGTGCTTCGAAAATTTTTTAAAACTGTTCTTCGAAAATGCAATTGAAAAATATAAGAAATTACTCTGACTAGTGGAAATTTCGGAAGGATCTCTTCACTCCTCGAAAAAACCTCATTGTTGCATAAACACTTCTAAACTATTGCCTCATCACAGTCCCCAGCGAGACTATAAGCTGACAACTTTTTCTTAGGTAACTCGAAAGTGTCCCTCAGGTTTTCTTCTCCCCATGTGAAGACATGATACTGTGCACCCAAGCAGATTACCTTCTCCCCAGAGAAGTCAGAATTCTGAAACCAGATTTGGTTCTACCATTGATTTTTTCTTACCCATGATTGACGTATTGGTTGCAGAGAACGCATGGTATCTCCGTCGAGATGTTTATTTCATCTCTCGTCCCATCTCTAGTCTGTTTCATCAGCATACGCAGGGGCATAAGCATCACATGCCTATTTCATACACATACTCATTACATACTCATTCCACTACATCCTGCATATTTAACTACATAGACATTAACATACATTCATATTAACATATGCAGTAACATATGCGGTAGCATTCACCGGTTCATTGTGTCTCTCCATCGTTGGGTGTTACCACCGAGTAACTGGGTTCGTCCATTCTCTCCAAATAGATTGTCAGCCATAAGCATAAAATACATATGTGTTTCCGGTTTCCCCACAGAGCTCGATCCTCGTGGATGACGGTTACTTTAGCTATCTTTCCTCGCCAGGATAAGATATTTACCCTTCGAGTTCATTCCCTCGATGGAGTCTTGATTGCCATTTTTTTCTTTCTAGCTCGATCCTAGATTGAATCTCGGTCTTGTCGGTCGCTGAGCCCAATCAGACGTGCATTTATTTTGCACCGTCTAAAAAGTTTCACCCTACCTTGGCAGATACGCGACTGTTCTCGCCTGAGAAGCTTATCACTGTACCCGGACGTGCATTTATTTTGCACTATCTTTTGAGAACACCAATCACAATCCTTTACAGATACACGCCAGTTCACGCCTGGAAAATCTATCAGTACATCTTACAGCATCAGTATGCAACTGTTCTCGCCTGAGAAGCCTATCGATATAACAATTCTACATGTTACAGCATCGGTATGCGACTGTTCTCACCTGAGAAGCCTATCGGTATAAAACTCTACAATCATACATTTTACAATCGATCAGCAACAGTTCTCGCCGGAGAAGCTTATCACAACCTTACACAACAGGATACGCAACAGTTCTCGGTTAAGAAGCTTACCGTGACATTCTTCAGCAACGGTATGCAACAGTTCTCCGCCGAGAAGCTTATCATCATTATCTGTCATCATCTCTACAAGCAGTTCTTACATGAGAAGCTTATTATTGCCACTCTTGCAAATAAGCGACATTTCTCGCCTGAGAAGTTGATCCTATCTTCGTTATGACTCGCAGCAAATGGCCATCTCCATCGAGCAGTTGGGCTTCCATTTTTCCTTGTCGTCTTGAAGTATGGGGAGGTTTGAACCGAATCATATTCAGGAGAGCAACAAACCTTGAAATGAAGAAGTTCATTTACCCTTTAGTAAAAGAAGGAGCAGAATCATATTCAGGAGAGCATGAATCTTGAAGTATGAGGAAGTTCAGTTTACCCTTTAGCAAAAGAAGAAGCGGAATCATACCCGACGCGCTGTCCTCGGAAGTATGAAGAAGTTTATTTTATCCTTTAGTAAAAGAAGAATCTGAAACATATTCCAGGCACCAACCTTAAATATGAGAAGATTTATCTATCAGATAAGCAACAGCCTCTTTATTTGAGTGCTTATCCATTTTGGCGTATAAGTCCCTTCCAACGATAAGTGACAGTTCTCCCTCGAGAAGCTTATTAGGGCACTTCCCACTCAAAGTCCATTTATTTTGGCATACATCCGGTTCTTGTCACCCTGTATATTTGCTATGGATTCCCGAAAGGCCCGTTTGATCCTGTCACGAGAGATAGTTTACAGAAGCTTGGATGTTATTCTTTGCTCAATGCTCCAGCATTCGGTGATCGATCTTGCAGTCGTACATGATCCAGTTTTACTTTTAGATTCCCTAGTGGAGGCCGTCTCGTCGGCGACTTCTCCATTGAAAATCTCGTTCCTGTTTTAAAAATGACGATTGGACGTATCCGTACCAGTTGACCATCATTTTAGGATTCCCCGGTGTTTGTGCTGTTGTCCCAGCGCATTCGTTTTCCTCAGTTTGTTTTTATCATAGCATATGTCTGTTGTGTCGTCATTTTGCATCATTGCATTAATCATTCCAACATACACATCATATCATGTTCATGGCGCTGCCTGCATTAGTCTGCTCTTGTTTTGTCCATAGCATCGCACATCGCCACATATAAGGGCAAAATTTTCGGTTATATATATTTAAATCCCTCCACCATGATTCCTCGAGTCTCCGTCACTCAAATCATCTGGTGTAGTTATTTAAATAGGGGCAACTGTAATACCCCAAATTTTACCCTTACATTTAGTCAGTCATTGCGCATGGCATCTCATTTTTGCATCCGTTAATCACTAACAAGTCATGAGGTGAGTTTGCTTTTCAGGAATCATTCCAAGGGCGTTTTGGTCATTTTACGATGGTTCTGATGGATTCTGAAAAAAGTGGTCTTTAGTTCTTGAGGCATTCAAATCACCATACCCGAAACAGTTTTTTATCATATGATTTGATTATCATCAAAGGCGTCGACCCGGTTTGAATATTGTTGAAAAAGTTGTCAGAAACACATTTGAATTTGGGTCGTTCGTTGCTTATGGTTTGTTTTAAGATATTCTGAGCAGTTTTCCGTTCGTCGATAAAGTGCAGTTTTGGATATAAAATAAGTGGGAGTTAGTTTGAATCTATTCAGATCTAATCAGGTTGCGACGAGATCATGAAAGGAATAATCAATTGGGATGAAAATGTGTTGGATCTTGCTCATAATATTGTTCAATACAAAAGAGAGGTGAATTGGAATATTTGTTGAGTTAATTCATAAATATTTGTAATTTACAAATAAAGAAGTGAATTTAAATATTTTTGAATTTCATTCATGAATATTTATAATTTACAACTAAGAAGTGAATTTGAACATGCTTGAATTTTATTCATATAGATTCATAATTTACAAAAAGGAAATAAAAGTACATTTTATCCTAAAAATTCTAAGGCCTTCATGCCATTCCTTTGAGTTCTTCATACAACTTCTGATCAACCTGCACAACAAAAAGAAAACAGAACAGAACAGAAAGAGGTTAGAATTTATGTTCAACACTCTCAGAACATCATCATCATTGAGTGCCGGGAGTGGCACGACCGAAGCCGCCTCCTACCCCCGTTACCAATCCGCGCCATCGGCGTCAGATCAGGTAGTTTTGTTCTTATTCATACGGGACAGCCGAGAGAGATAAAGAGTAAAATGAAGTAGGGACTGAATTGCTTTGCCAAAAGATCATATGCCGAAGTTGGATTCTGTTTCAAAGCCAAGCTAAGTACCATTCCATCAAGTAAACATGGTATCGTTTCCAAACTGATACAAAGCTAAACATCAAAGCCAATCCGAATTCAGACCCAGATGCCAATAGGTCTGAACCGTTTTTTCGAAGTTATCCAACACCTGAAATTCACAAAAGCTGCATCAGAAAAACAAGACAGCCGAAAAAATTCGAGCAAGGTCGAAGCCCAAAATTCACAACAGATTTAAGAACAAGTTCAAAACAAAAGAAAGGAACAAGTTCAATCCAAAAGGAAAGAACAAGTTCAATCCAGAAAAATAAGAGACTAAGTGTATTTTACGAAACAATCCGACAGGAAATCCCACCAGTTCCCTCTGAAAGAAGAAAAAGAAAAGTCAGTAAACTTGTATCAGAAGACCAAAGATGAAAAGCTGAACTGAAAAGCTACATATCAGTTGCATCAGTCTATCAGAAAAGACTATCAGAAAAAACAGGTTAGAAACTAACTGGATCACAAAGTGCTACCAAGAGACAGGCTACACCAGTCTATAACAGAAGAATCAAGTCCAAATTCGAAACTGGTTCCGAAAGTCCGAAGCACCATCAAGATCACAAAAAAGAATCAGCTCAGTGCTATGGCAATCCAACACATAGGCTCAGTTCGGAAACATCACAGCCAATTTGGATTCAGACCCAGATGCCGGTAGGTCTGAACCGCTTTTCTTCCGAATATCCCAGCCACATACACAATAGCGGTTCAGACTCTAAGGTCATCATCACCGAAACCGAAAGCGACATAATCGAAGGCAACATAATCAAAAGCAAGGATTGTAGTATCTTTTCCAAACGGCTCAGACGAACTGTCATCATCGCCGCACAACCCTTCCCGGCGGCGTCGACCCGGCAATGTCCATTCTGAAAGAAGAAGAGGAAAAATAAGTGAATTCCAACTGATAACCAAACTGAACGAAACAAGTTCACAAAAAACCATATCAGTTCAGAATGCGAGTGAATCCACAAACTATCAAAACAGGTATCGATTCATTAAGGTTCAGCAATTGGATATCCACATTGTGAACAAGGGATCCCATTCCACATCTGAAAAATAAAATCCAAACGTCAGAAGCAATCAATCTCACAAAAATCCAATCAAGTGGACCCTAAAAAGGAAACAAAATCCAATCAGTATCAGAAAAGGAAAGATAACATTCACCATATCCAGATCAATGTCAAAACATATCAGATAGAAGCACAATCAGATCCAAAGAAATCAAATCTCAGGTCATCACAATAATAACGAGAATCAAATCTTATCAGTGGAAGGTAACGTAAATCATTGCAAAAAGGCCCAATACAAATGGATTCATAGAGATATAAAAAGGAAGGAGATCACCTCGTTGAAACCCTAGACGGAGCGGGTGAGAACGCGACAAACGGCGAAGAGGAGGTCGTGGAACCCTAACCCCAAAGGATCCAAAGAGACGAAACCCTAAAAAATCCTCGATCGGCTATCAAGATCATCAAAAAAGGGACGAATCCACCAAATCAAAAGACGACGCGAGCATCAAACTCACATATCATCATCGCCGATCGAGTTCATCAAAAAATAACAATCCCAAAGCATTCAGACGAAGGTTCACCAGCACCACTCGTCAGAGTAGCGGGCAATCACCTCCCAGGCTTAGATTAGAGTCTCATTATCGCCTCCTCCACGCCATCACCGTCACCGATCATAATCTCCGATCACTTTAACGCGAGACTTCCGCATCGAAATCGCAAAGAACGTGAGTGGAAAGATCGCGCTTTTTATGTTCAACGTTTTGTTTGTTTTGTGTCAGGTTAAAATTGTGAAAGAAAGCCATGCGAATGGAGAGGAAGAAGATTGAATCGAAAGAGAAATCGAGAACAAGAACGTGAGAGCGGCGCCGCGATGGGGAGAATGGGATCCTCCTAACCCTAGATTTGTTTCTATTCGTTATGTTGGATTGGGTCCGGGTTGATCACCGGCCCAATTCTCTTTTATCTTTTATTTTATAATTTTTATTTTGTTATATTTTAATTTTATTATTTTAAACCTTATTAAGGTTCTTTTTTTAAATAAAATAAAATAAAATAAAACTCTTTTTTAATTAAATTAAACTTTTTGGTAATTAAGTAAAACTTTCTTTTATTAAATAAATTAAAACTCTTTTCAAAATTAAAACCATTATTCCTTTTGCAAATTTAATTTAGTCTATCTTTTATATTAAGAGCTTGCATATAAATATCATAGATAAACAATAAAAGTCCCAAAAAAAAATCTCTCAAAATTCTCGTTTGATCCTAACCACTAACCTTGTCTGTTCGTTTTGCAGTTTGTCATGTGACCCTTTATTTAGTTATTCATATTTTATTCAAATTTTCATTACTGTTGTATCTGTTTCCCATATGTAACCTCGCGAACCAATAATCGCGTTTACTTTTTCGCATTTTATTTCCGCTTGCATGATTTAAATTTCTAACACTTTCATCATTATTATTCTGTCACCTTGCACACATCCGAAGGTTAGGTCTAACCGTTTGGCCACCGCGCCAATAGTCCATAAACCCTCACAAATTCCAAACTACAAATTACAACCCTAATTCTCACAAATGCCTCGCCGCAGGCGCAATTACCGTTGTACCCCTAGATTTAGGTTAAAGAGCCACCGCGCTCATTTTAGGGTTTCCCGCCACGGAATCCCTAACCTAACCCTAATTTCAACATAACATTTCAACGTAGAGATTTGGAGTTTCGACACTCCGCGTAAACGTGTCCTTAAGACATGTTTATTCCCCTTGGGACCTTGACCACAGTCGAGAAGTCTCTAACCTCCCTTGTGAGGGGAACTACGATTACTCTGATTCCACTCCCGTAAGGATACGTAGGCACAAGATGCGATGTCTTTCCGAGTAAACTTAGAATTAACCCCTTAGGTTTATTTTCTCGTTTTTAATCCCTTTGTACATATACCTTAAGCAAATAAATAAAGCAAAATAGTAAGCATTGAACAAAAGGTTCCCGTAGAGTACTACGGAAGTTTAGGGTGCTAATACCTTCCCTAATCTTAACCAACCCCCGAATCCTAGAATCTCCCCGCATTGTGTTTACGATGCAAAAATAGGTTTTCCCTCTTTTGACCTTTTCCTTCGGATAAATTAAAGAGCGGTTGTGAATCAAGAATTGTGATTCAAACTATTAATAGTTTGATATCCTATTTCCACCGCAACACCTGTGATTTCTTCGACCAAGTTCACCATCCAAGTTGCTTGACATGCACAAAGAGAAGCAGCTATATATTCTGCTTCGCATGATGACAATGCCACTACTGGTTCCTTTCTCGAATTCCAAGCAACTGGTGCACCACCTAACATAAACACATAACCAGCTGTGGATTTTCGATCCTCAGCATCACTACACCAACTGGAGTCTGTGTATCCCACTAACTTGCATTCTTTTCCTTCATCGGCTGCTGGAAATAAAATGCCATAGTCGAGAGTTCCTTTCAGATACCTCAGTATCCTCTTCGCCGCTGCTAGGTGTGATACCTTTGGCTTCTGTATGAATCTACTTACCATACCAACACTGTATGCTAATTCAGGCCTTGTATGACAAAGGTATCTAAGTGACCCAATAAGTCTTCTGTATTGGGTTGGGTCGACATCATCTTCATCTGAATCCTTCAACAGTTGCAATCTAGGCTCAGCTGGAGTCGAAGTTTGGTTGCAATCTTGCATCTCAAATCTCTTGAGTATTTTGCCTGCATATCTTCTTTGGTTCATCATCAAACCTCTACTTGTCTTGTAGAATTCGATGCCAAGGAAATATAAGAGATTTCTCAAGTCTGACATTTCAAACTCCTTAATTAGGTCATGTTTGAAATCTTCGATCTCCTTCTTACAACTCCCTGTTATCAACAAATCATCAACATAGAGACATAGTATAAGCAATTCGCCATTGCTTCTTCTTACATATACTCCATGCTCAGTTGTACACTTCACAAATTCCTTCTCCCTTAAGAAGCTGTCGATTTTCTTATTCCAAGCTCTTGGAGCTTGCTTAAGTCCATACAGGGCTTTATGAAGCCTGTACACCTTTCTTTCTTCGTCTTGTTTCACAAACCCAGCTGGTTGTGCAACATAAACTTCTTCGTCTAAAGGGCCATTAAGGAATGCACACTTCACGTCCATCTGACATGTGTGTCAGTTGTTCATATTTGCTAGGCCAACAACCAACCTGATTGTTTCGATTCTAGAAACAGGTGCAAATACTTCATCGAAGTCGATTCCTTCCTTCTGAAGAAATCCTTTTGCCACAAGTCTCGCCTTGTGTCGAGTTACTTCTCCTTTAGGATTTACCTTTACCTTGTAAACCCACTTCACATCAATTGCCTTCTTGCCTTGCGGCAATTCGACAAGTGACCAGGTATCATTGACTTCGATGGACTCCAACTCTTCAATCATTGCTTTCATCCACTTCGAATCTTACAATGCCTCAGCTACATTGACTGGTTCGACATCTGCGTAGAAAGCATAATGTACCAACTCACCCTCTTCATCGACTACATCATCTGATGTAATTACACATTCTTGCAACCTTGCAGGCATGTGTCTTGTTCGTCGAGGTCTGCTTGAACCTGCTTCATCTGGAACTGCTTCCTGTCGAACTTCTATTTCGACTTCAGTGGCTGGTTCTTCACAAGAGATTCTCACTGAATCCTTCTTGGCATTCTCAGTCCAATCCCATTCTTTAAGCTCATTTATGATCACATCCCTGCTGATCACTACCTGCTTATTCACTGGGTCGAACAGCTTGTAACCTTCTGTCGAATGATATCCTATCAAGATCATCTGATTCTACTTATCATCAAGCTTCCTTCTCAACTGATCTGGCACATGTCTATGTACTATAGATCCAAACACCTTCAAGTGACTGAGACTAGGCTTGACACCAGACCAATATTCTTCTGGTGTGATTCCTTCAAGCTTCTTCGTCGGACATCTGTTCAATATATATGTTGCTGTCGAAACTGCTTCTCCCTATAATTCTTTAGGTAGATGCTTTCCGTTCAGCATACTTCTCACCATATTCATGATGGTTCTGTTCTTGCGTTCTGCAATCCCATTTTGCTGTGGAGTGTAAGGTGGCACCACCTCATGCACAATCCCTTCTTGTACACATAGTGTATCGAACTCTTTCGACACATACTCTCCACCACCATCAGTCCTCAGAATTTTTAGCTTTCGACCACTCTGTCTTTCGACCATGGACTTGAATCTGGAAAATACCTCAATCACATCACTTTTCTTCTTGATGAGGTAAGTCCATAACTTTCGACTGTAATCATCTATAAACGTGACAAAGTATCTATTGCCACCAATCGAATACACCTGGATTGGACCACATACATCAGAGTATATGACTTCAAGTATTGCCTTCGACTTCCTTCCTGTATCCTTGCTGAAGCTATTCTTGTGTTGTTTCGACTGAACACACTCTTCACAGACTTCACTTGGAATGTCGATTTCTGGTAATCCTGAAACCATATTTCTTCTCTTCGGTTCTCTGATGTCTTTAAAGTTCAGATGACCTAGTCGAAAATGCCATAACCATTCATCTCTGCTGGCTGCAGTTGCTAGACATCTGTGCTCCATCACATTGAGTCCAATCTTGAATGTCCTATTCTGAGACATTGGAGCCTTCAAGATTAATCTACCACCTGCGTCGAGAACTCTCATCATCTTGTCTTCGACAAATACCTTGTAGTTCTTTTCGACAAGCTGCCCTATACTGAGCAAATTACTCTACATGCCTGGTATGTATAACACATTGGAAATTGTTGACCTTTTGCCATCTTTCCTCATAATCAGAACATCACCAACACCTTCGGTTGCTAGAGTGTTGTCATTTGCAAACTTCACTGTGTTCTTTGACGAGGGCTTCATGTTGACAAACCAATCTTTCCTTCCAGTCATGTGTGATGAGCATTTTGAGTCCAAGTACCACTGATCTTGGAATCTTTCTTCATCTTTTGTTGTGACCATTAGCAACGTTTCTTCTTCTTCATGTTTCGCCAACTTTGCATCAGTCTCTTGATTTCTCTTCCTTTCTGGACAATCACTAACATAATGACCATACTTCTGGCAATTGAAACATTGAATGTGGCTTTTGTCTGTCTTTCGACCACCACCTCTTTCTTTACCTACAGCACCACCTCTTTGGTTGCCTTGATTCCAAGGTTTCTTCTGATTCGACTGGTTTCCTCCTTTGTTGCCATTCCAGCTACCTTTGCCTTTTCTTTCCTTTTCTGACTGCGCCTGTAAAGCCATATCTTTCGACTTTCCTGCAGCTCTCTCAGCCATCCTCTGTTCATGAGACTCAAGAGTCCCTTGAAGCTCTTCCTTCGTCAAAACTGATAGATTTTTCGACTCTTCTATGGCAACTACCACGTGGTCGAATTTTGGAGCCAACAATCTCAAAATCTTTGAGACAACTGCTTTCATCGTCAGCGCTTTTCCACATACTTTGATTTGATTCACCAACTTTGTAACTCTGGTGAAGAAATCTGTAATGCTTTCGTTGTCTTCCATATGAAGCAACTCATAGGTTCTCTTGTGAGTTTGTAACCTCACCTCTTTCACCTTCTATGCGCCTCCAAACGACTTTTCAAGAATCTCCCATGCTTCTTTTGCTGAATCAACATCACTAACCTTTTCAAAGTTATCAGGACCGACACACTGATGAATTATAAAGAGTGCTTTATAATCCTTCTTCTTCAATTCTTTGTGCGCAACCTTTTCCTCCTCTGTTGCGTTCTCCCCAAGCGATGTTACTCCTTCCTTCACAAGATCCCAAAGATCTTGATAACAGAAAATCACCTTAATCTGCTTGCACCAATTCTCATAATTGTCTTTCTTGAGAATTGGCAGGGTCGCCGGAAAGTTGCCGTTCGGATAGTTCATCGCCATCACTATCTTCCTTCCTTGAATTTTTCAACCGGAGCTCTAGATACCAGATGTTGGAAATTCACCTCACACCCTATGAAGAATTCCCTTCAATCTTGATCTCAAGATTGATGATCAAACCCACAATATGATAGTAATGGTAATAACAAGTAATTATCAAGAACAACAAAAGAAAAGAAGAACAAACAAGAAAGAGAAGAATGAGAGAAGAAATGTTTGGGAGAATGTGTTACCCACAACTGTGGGATTTCTTATTGCTTATAGAACTTTCACTTGCTAAACACTGCAACTGTGAAATCTGTTCTATGTTATGATTGAATACAAAGCAAGGCACCCTATTTATAGTTTTAGGTTTACAAAGGCTCAAAACATAAAAGGCCCAAAATATTCAAATCAAATCTAATCATATCAAATCAAATCAAAACAATGAATTACATTTAACACCAACCTCAATAAATCCCTCCATCATTACCACATACCCTTTTTTTTCGCCCTCTTCATTCCTTCTTTTTCTTCGAACCACAAATCTACCTTTGAACCACCTCCATTCATAAGCCTCAGCCACCTATCATTTTCCTCCAGCACACTTTAGCATCATAATTCCAAGCAGCGCACCCCTGACGGCCACCGAAACAAATATTACGCATCCCCCGGTTTTGAATCAAACAACGTCAACCACAACTATTGCAACTCCGACTAATCAACTTTACAACAACAATTTTCATAACAACAAATTAAATTGCATATCTAAATCAATTCTATTTTCGTGGATCTCTCTCTTATTGAGTCCACTCTCTTTTCTGTTTGGGCTGTCATTGATTTCTGCGCAGCTTACGACATCGACAAATTTCCATTCAGCACACACAATAACATTTCCAGCAACACAAGATTCGTCATCTCGGTAACATTTTGATTCGACGGATTCTTCCTTTACCATTTGTTTTGTGGTGTGGTTCCGATCATATGTTGTTGTTTGTGTTACATTTTTAAAGTAGTCAATTGATTATGGTAATTCGTACTTAACGATGAGTTAACATTAACTGATGTATTGGTGTAGTGTGAATATTCTTCAAGATTTGAAAATACACTTGAGCTGCTGCAATTCAGCATATATGTTGTCCTATTTCAATGCGCCATTTGAGTTTATCACGTTAGGGACGATTTTTGATCATGATCTATTAAAAGACTGTAGTATACTTTGTTGTTGTTGCTTCATCTACCCACAGACTTAATGTTCAAAGTACATGTTGTGGTATTGTGAAACTTTCGTTCGACCGATTGGTATAATAGTAAGCATAAGCCTGGTATAAGCTTCATGTTGTTTTTATTACACCAATTTCATATTGTTTCCTGTTGCTTACACCAGTCGGCATACATATAGATGGTGGTTTTTGTAAAATATAATTTGATGAAAACGTGATTGGGAATTGGGTGTCGCTTCTCTACATTACCATTGTTTTAAGGCTGTATAGAGTTTTTGTTTTGTTCATTTTAACTGATAATTGAATATCAATTTGGTGTGTTAAATTTGATTGTTTTTGAATGATGTGTATCTGAAGTCAATTTATGATTCACGAGATATTTCGCTCATGTACATTGATTTTAGAATAGGGATCAGCTTGTTCTTTTTGCATTTCAGTTATATAAGAAAATAAACAGGGCTTATTTCATATTGGATCATGATTTGATTATCTCATAGAACTCTTTGTCACTGTTTGCTAGTTGTTATGTTATTCCCTTTTAGTTAATTAGTAAATTTTGTTTTACTATTTGTTTCCTATTATTATTAATAAATTTTATTTATTTGGGCTTTTAGGCCCATTGACCTCCTTTTGTACCATACATTATAAGGAATCTTCAAAAGTTATGGACTTTGATCCTTGGACTTTGATCCTTTGATCCTCTGATTGAAATACTTAACGCACCTATTCAAATCGTTTTCTTTTAATTAAATTACGAAGGAATTGAATACTTGAGGTCTAGCACTTCTTGGGTTCTAGAATAACCGCTATTGGGGCGTACGCCTTGGGTAGTATATCATTCGAATTTTCGTTTCTAAAATACGCTCCTTAATTATTTGGACAAAGAAATTCCATTGGAGTCTAGCATTCCATGTGGTACTTTCGTCGTTCATCAAACAATATTTCAGAATTAATCGAATGAAAAAGGTGTCGTTGGGATCTAACATCTCAATAATGCCCCTATTAATTGGTTGTGAGGCCGACGCCTCTTTTATCGAATAATCGTCATTTCTCCTAAAAAAACTTAACAAATCAAACCTCATAATCATGACTCCGTACAAACGAACTATTCGCGTACCCTATTTTGATTCAAATACCTAACCAAACACTTTCTCGATTAAACTCCGAAAGAAGAAAATTATTGAAGTCTAGCATTCCTTGGATCTTCGAATGAATCGCTCTCGAGGCACGCCCTTGGGTTGTTGTTCATTCAACTTTCCGAATTTTATAAATTAAACCATTCTCAAACCAATCCTCGATTTGTAGTTGAGTCACTTTTCAAACATTCTCGTAAGTCGAGTTCCTTTTGCCTTGCCATCCACCTAACGCATACACTCGCACCTTTTTGTGGTTTCGTTACTAGGAGCACCCCTAGGGACTAGTATCGATCCTCACCTCTTTTCGTAGCCCATTTGATTCAATCTTTTTCAAACGTTTTCTTAATCAACTTACAAAAAAATAAGATTCTTGGAATCTAGCATTCCTTGGATCTTCGAATGAATGGCTCTTGAGGCGTACACCTTGGGTTGTTGTTCATTCAACCTTTCGTCTTAAAATACTTAATCTTTTTTCAAACGGTTTCGCAATCAATCATGAAAGAACTGAGTTCTTGGAGTCTCTCATTCCTTGAATTCTTGAGTGACTTCTCTCGTGGCACGCCCCTTAGGTTGTTTGTCATTCCATCTTTCATTACCTAAAGAATAATCTCAAACCCCAATGTTGTAGTTCCACGAATTACAAACACTCTGATTCTTCATTCATTTGAATGTAAGATACGTAGGTATAAGATTGCGATGATCTTGGTGAGCTACCTTTCTCTTTTTCTGTCATTCCGCGTCTACCCTCTAACCTTTCTCGTAGTAGAATTACGAGCGCCCTGATTCCTCATTCTCTTCCTAATGAGCATATGTAGGCACAAGAGCTCCAATCTTTGGCGAGCGTCCTAACCTAAAACCACCCATTTCCCCCTTAACATCGATCTTCGTTTCTCGTACCTTTTCGCATTAATTGTTTAGAAGAAAATAAATAAGCTTAGATAATGTTCATCACAAATCGAACTAAGAGGTTCTCGTTGAGTACAACAGACGTAGGGGTTGCTAATACCTTCCTCTTACGTAACCGACTCCCTGTCGCTACGCGAAAAATGACACAGATTCGCCACCGAATTTTATTTATCCCAAAGAGGGAAAGGGAAATAACGATAAAACCTTTAGGGAAAGAACATGGTCATCGCAACCAAGTTTCAGGTTCAAAAGTCGATTATGCGAGGGGAATGTATTAGCACCCTCTCACATCCATCGTACTCGATGGGAACCTTCTAGGTTGTTTATCTTGAATGGGTGTTTTAATCTAAAAGTTTACTTGCTTAAAAGAAAAGAGGAGTTGGTTTTTTATTAGAGTGCTCACCAAGGATTGGGGCCCTTGTGCCTACGTATATTCACTTGTAAGAAGTGAATAATCAGAGCATTCGTAGTTCACAGGATTATGGTGAAAGATGGGAAGTTTGGGTGGACGATGCTATCATGCACATTCTAGCAGTTAGGTGTTTTGCGGCTCGTCTGTGGAGTCTTATGCGTTACCTGTTTGCGGTAGAACGGACGTAACATGTCCTTTTTGGGTGATGAGGAATGGATGAGTAAAGGTGGGAAAGAAAGAAAAGTGCTCGCTAAGATCATCGTAATCCTATGCCTACATATTCTCAATGGGTGTGAGAAATCAGAGTAGCCGTAGTTCAGTCACTTGAGAAATGATTGTGTGTTGGTTGATTTTATACCTTGAAAAAGGGTATTCGGATTGATGCCCTAAGGCGAAAAGAAGTTTGATGAATTGATGTTATTTTTAGGTTTTTGAGAAAAAATTGTTTTTGATTAGGATCATACTAAAGACTTTGGATAGAGATGAATGTTTCGAATAACCAAGCAGAGCACCTTGTATTCAAAACATTTGGAACAAGTGTATGAGGGTTCCATTCTCATTCCTTCTCCACCACTTTAAAGTTTATGGTGTATGATCCCAATTGTATCTTTATTGTTTTTTTTTTTTTGGATTTTTATGAGAAAAATACCACTTGATGTTGGACCAAGGGTTTTATTGTTTGTAAAAATATTTGAAGTGATGCGAACAAGGTCAACGGCGACGCACAAGGCGGTCGACTTACAAGGGTGAAAATGGCTCGATAAAATTGAGAGTTTATTTTTGAAAATAGTTTTGGAACCAAAATTCAAAAATCACTGTAACAACATCCGCATACAAAGGTTGTGCAACCACATTGGGTTAGTCGACACAAAACATGAAAAAAAACAGCATGAAACAGCAAGAAGGCTGTAGCGAAGCTGCCCAGAAACAGCAAGAAGTTCGCTAGGCGAACTTGGAAGCGAAGCTGCCCAAAAAAAACAACAAGAAGTTCGATGTGCGAACCACCCAGCGAACGAAAACAAGGGCGAAAGGGGGCAAAGTTCGCTAGGCAAAGGTGCCAGCGACCATGACAGAAAAAAAAAACATCAAGAAGTTTGCTAGGCGAACTTCATGTTGTTTTGCCCAGAATATGCCTTTTTTATGGAAACAGAGGGAAAACAGGGCAAAGTTCGCTAGGCGAACTTGCCAGCAAACATGACAGTAAAGACGAGTATATTTCAACTCATCTTACCATGTCAACTACACTATGTTCTTCCTCTTTCCTTTGTTCTTTTACAACAATTTTTTGGTCATATCAAAACCTTATTACAGTTATACAACACAAGAAATAAACACATGAAAATATGCAAAAATGTAAACAAGATAAGGGTTTGAAGGGAAGGATACCCAAGAGATACTATCTTCCTTCACCAATGGCCTTTATTAGATGTGCTTCTATGGTCCACCTCCTTCTTCTGGTTCTTTTGTTCCTCTCTTGTTCTCTCAAGGTTTTCTTCTCAAACTCTTTTTTCTGCTTTTCTCTCTTACTCTCTTTTTTCTGATTTTTTCTCAATGCCTTTTTTCTCTCCATGTCAATGTGTAGTGAGTGCCCCCTTTGTTTGCAACCCCCTTTCCTCTTTTATCTCATCACATTAGGGTTTTCCCTTCTTTCAAAACATCATATTTTTTCATGGAGAAATGTCTCTTACCACTTTCCTCATGTCACTCTCATTCTTTCCATTTCCATGTATGTTGTTATGCTGCATTTTTGCTGGACTACTTGCATATGCTGTCTTTTTTTCTGCTGCACTTTGTATCTTGTACCCATTTGTTGGCTTGTGCTTGGACATCCCCTTTTGGTCAATGTTAACCTTTGGACAAAATTTTAAAATTATGATATTTGATGTGTAGATGCATCACCATGAGTTTATTTCATTGGTCTTGTGACATGTAATGGTTTTGTGATATAATGCAAATTGTCACTTCTTGCATGGGGTTGTTTTGGACCACATTAAAATTACCCATGGCTAAGCATGCATAGTCTTGATCTTGACATGTTCTAATGTTAAGTTTTATCTTAATTATTTTCCTTTGATGTTTGTAGGTATAATGTGGAACATGTAAACTTGATAGGGGCATGAAGGACACCATAGCATGAAGTTGATTAGAAACTTGAATTAAGATTAGAAATAGCTTAATTACCTAGAGTTGGAAACTTTGTAACAAATGTGACATTCTTGCAATGTCATGAAATTTCCCTTTGTAATATTCTTGAATCTAATTTTGAATTCATGAATATTAAATTTGGAATGATGGATCTCCCTTATACCATTGAATTTGAAATGAATGAAACCTTGAATTATGAACTTGTGATCTTGACTCATGCTTTGAAAATTTGAGGTCCACTTGAACAAGAATTTGAAACAAAGTTGGATGAAAAAATCTTGAATTATGCATTGCACTTCATGTATATTAGGAATATTGATCTTGAATATCCTATTTTTTTTCCAGTAACTTCTCCTTGAAGGAATCTACACGAGTAGACTTTCCAACTTGAACCAAACCTTAGACGATGAACCTTTTCTTTCATGTAGCCCAAGATAGGCAATTTATCTTATTTGAAATAGAAAACAAATGAACCGACCCAATCCTTACTTTGTGAACCCACAAGCTCGATATGCAATGGAACGATGTATGATATGAAAGGCTAAAGGTGAAAATGAAGGTGTGACACTCCCGAATCCAGAATGTGGTTGTGATGACCATGTTCTTATCTCCTTAAAGGTTTTCTCAATACTTTCCTTTCCCTCTTTTAGGATAAATAAAGTTTGATGGTGATTATGTCTAACCATTTTCCGCGCCTTTTGCGCGAGGGTCGTATTTTCAATTTCTTGAAGTGCGATAGTATGATAGAAGGTGTAGGATTCCATTGTGTTGGTATGAGTTTGGCGAGAGCGTTGTACTCGGACTTGAGATTATGCAGCAGACAGCCAAGAAGATTAAAATGATCCAAGAGAGGATGAGAGCTTCGCAGAGTCGTCAGAAGAGCTACCATGATAAGAGGAGAAAGACACTTGAATCCCAAGAGGGAGGTAACGTGTTTTTAGAGTTACGGCAGTAGTTAGTGTGGGTCGAGCTTTCAAGTTTAAGAACCTCACTCCATGTTTGGTTGGTCCGTATCAGATTATGCAGATGATAGGAGAAGTGGCCTATCGAGTTGCTTTATCGCCGTCGCTTGCGAATCTTCATGATGTGTTTCATGTATCCCAATTAAGAAAATACATTATGGATCTGTCTCACGTGATACAGATGGATGACGTGCAAGTGAGGGATAACCTGACGGTTGAAGGTATTGTGGGGTTGACCAGCTGGCGAAAGTTGGACTTGAGAGCGTAAAGATCAAATGAAAGAGTCGTATCCGACTCTGTTCCCTTCAGTTAATTTTCGAGGACGAAAATTCTTTAAGTGGGGGAGAGTTGTAACACCCTAAAATAATTATAATATTTATTTAATTGATTTATTATAATTGTTCATGGTTTTTGGTGAACTTTGATGAAATGTTATGACACATGATGTATTTGTATGGTATTGTGGGATATTGATGGGCTAAGGGAATAATTAGAGTATTTAGAAAATAAGTGATGAAATGGAATTATTTTAGTGATAATAATAATAGATAATGTGAATAATATTATTTAGATTATTATTATTAATTAAAATAAAAAGAGGTAGAACACTAAGGGCAAGGTAGTCTTTTATGAGGGTAAGATGGGAAAACCATAATAAATGTTCAAGGGGTAAGAGTGACAAAATAAAAATAGGGAGTGGAGAAGTTCACTTCGTACAATCGTGAAAGGTTGGAGAAACTGTGAAGGGAGAGCTAGGGCACAGAGAACTAAGGAGAGCATCCGTAGAACACATATAAAGAAGTCAATTGCTGAGATTTCTAAGGTATGGGGAGTATCGCTTACCATTATAATTGATATAGAGTTAGATGTAGGTAGGTAGTTGGGGTTTTTAGGGGTTTTTGGGAAAATATGAAGAAATATGATGAAAATTGGTGATTTGGGAATGTGTAAGATGAAAGGAATTGATGTAGATATTATATATAATATTGTGTTACTGTTGTTGTATGTTGCTATGTGATTGATGTGAATTTTCAAACTGAAAGGTATTGGAATCGCAAGGTAATTTGGGTTTGAACTGGTGCAGAATTGCAACTAAGAAGTTGCAGGTTTGAATATTTCGCAGGGTGAGCTTCCCATTTCGTCGGGCGAAGCTTTTTCACCCCAACCTCGCGAGGTGAAAGGAGGGGGAAAAATAGGTCCTACTGGAATTTGTATGGGGGAGGGTTTTTGCCCCTGCTTCATCGGGCAAAGCCCAAGCGAGCAAACTGCTTCGTCGGGCGAGAACCAGGCGAGTAAAAGCAGATGTTTTTATTTTATTTTGTTCTGCTTCCTTTTCTCATGTGGTATTGTTTCTTTGTTGACCTTGTGTTGTGGGGTAGTTGACATATTGTGTATTAATGATTTTAACATGATGAAATCCGGAGAATTATGGTGAACTGTGATGTAAGCAATTACTGTTATTCTATGATGTTTTGGATGAATTCTCACGAATGATGATGCAACTTTGAAAATTCTATGATGGTGAATACTATGATGTTTTCATTATGCATTCATAGCATATGTAGGACTTTGGTCCAATGTTGAGGTTAGGACTTTGGTCCAATGTGGAGTAAAAGGGTGTTACAGCCGACAGCCCGTCAGTGGACTTGAACGGTTAGTAAAGAGAGAGAGGTGTACCTGCAGACACTCTGATGCTTAAGTTAGTTCGGGTGAAGATGTGAGTAAGAAAGGGTAAGAACAGAATACCTGGCCCTCATAAAGAGGAGGATTTTTATAGTGAGCCCATAACTCTTGGCCAACGGTCTGTGTTGTTGGCTAAATGTTTAGACCAACAATGAATGACTGACAAGACTTCCACATGAGAGTATAGATGAATATCTTGTGCTCATCATCTTGGGTCAACCGCTCCACATTCCCCGGTTGATGAATGGATTTGCCCGTTACAAAGGGCATAATGGTTCCACGAGGCATGCAGGTCAATTGGTGACGTGTCCTCGGGTGAGTGACACGTAAGGAACGTGCTCTTCACTAACCTTAAGGGGTTAGGCAAGCACTCTAAGTCATCCTTGACATAGACATGGATTGGATTGTGCTCGACGCTGGGTTAGCCACAGACCCAGTCCAAAACACATGTCAAAATAAAAACATACCATAATTATTTTGTTTTTCTCAATTTAAAACTATAATATAAATTTTTGGTCTTAAATAAAAATTAGATATAATATCATTATACTTGACACACAAATATATTACTGATATAGTTGTTGTCATGCAATAGTTGAAAGGTAAAGTGCAATAATAAAATGTATAGTGTGTACCATGTTTATGATTTAATATCAAGTAGATAACTAGCACTGTCTTTTATCTACATTTCAAAGTTCCCATTTTTTTCACTTTCCAGCTACCCCAACCCACAATTTTAGATTTTTAAGAATGGTATTTAAGATTTTTTTTTAAATAAAAATAAAACCACTTAATCCATGAGAATACGATGAAAATAATCTTCAACAGTTCAATTTAGTGTGCTACAAAGTCTACCCTACTCTCAAATCGCTTAATTCATGAAAAAACTGGGAGAAGAAAAAGTGAAAGGGCAAACACTGATTGAAAATAAAAATATGCCATTAATTCATTTTGGGATAAATATGAAATTATTTTAAAGTATTTTAGTAATGACATAAAAGCGAGTAGACTTACACATAAATGCTTCTATGTTTGACAAGTTATATGGGTATCAATACTCAACTTATTTAGATGGGTGGATAAGAATTTATCCTTCACATCTGAAAATAGGTTACCAACACTCTGATATTCACGTCGCTCGTGACTCGTTCTCCACCCCTGCCGCTTACTCTGCGGAGTTTGCGAATGAGTAATCGTTCGAGCAAAAATTGTCTATGGCAACTCCATCCATTGTTATTCGCTTAGTTTTAAAGCATTCATAACTCTCATGCTACTTCTCTTATATAGATGAAAGCACCCTAGCTGAATCATTTTCCACAGTGACATCGCCAGTGAAAGAAACATTGTCTCCAAATTGTTAGAAGTTTTAAATTAATGTTATATTGAAAACTAGAAATTGACTATGTTGAATTAGTTGGTCGAGGTGTAGGAGTCAACTGTATTTGACTGAGTCGAATACAACATATAGTTGTTGTGTCGAAATGTAACTTGTAGTTTTCTACTTTGCATTTTGTATGTTTTGGACTTGGGTTGATTTGTGTAGTTTTGGATATGGGCTTTAGTTGCCTATATAAAGGTATTGTATAATGTAAATCATAACAACTTCACTCAATACAAATCCTATTTTTCATAATTCAGTTTATAGTTTTTCTCTCTCTTTCTCTCTTCTTCTTCTTTCATCCTTTCTTGAAAACATTTTATTCCAACAAATTGGTATTAGAGCCTGATTGCGATTCAGAGAGAATTTATAATGGCAAATAAAAACACAACATCAACGTAATTTCCAGTGAATCTACTAGTTTTTAAATGGGAGAGTTGCAAACGGTGGGTGTCATACCTCAAAAAATGAGCATGACCTCGCGAAGCACAATCTCACGCCTGCGGGTTGGACTTAACAGAGTCGCCACTGATATTTATTTATTCCCATAGATGGAAAGGGGAAATTGAAGGTGTGAAAAGTACACAATAAGGGGGGGTTGAATTATGTTTCACGTTTTCTTTTAATTTAACTTCTAATTAGAGTTTCATATTCTGTTTTAGTTCATTTGCATCGGATATAACAGAAGTAAATAAAATAATAGCAGAAGACACAAAAGATGTATACCAGTTCCTCCCTTAACTAAGATTAGTCTAGTCCTCTTGCCTCACAAGAGATTTTCATTATAACCACTTCATGATTACAATCGTTTATGCTTCTGCATTAGACTTTTACAACTGCTCAGACCAATTGTCTAAGACTTCCCTTGATTAGAGCACATGTCTAAGACTTTCCCTTGCTCACACCTTTTGATTGATCCACCTGCTTCAATGTCTTATGGTTGATACTTCTCATTTTCTTAGAGCACATGTCTAAGACTTCTCTTACTCAAACCTTCTGACCGAGCCACATGCTCCAATGTTTTTTGGTTGAGACTTCCCCTTTGCTTAGAGCACGTGTATAAGACTTTCCCTTTGCTCAAGCTCTCTTGAGACTTCTTGCTCACCCCCTCAGATGAAGACTTCCCCTCTGTTAAGTCAGAATAGTTGAATAAGACTTTCACAGCTCAAGCACTTAACCAATTAGACTTATGTGGCTTAAGCATCCTAGCTCAAGACTTGTTGCTTGAATCCTAATGAGACACGACTTTTGCTCAAGCACATAACAAGGGACATAATCTAAACTACTAAAGGCCCAGCAGAATAGAGAACAAGGTGTACATGATACAAGCATCAGAGGTACATGAAATCACCATAATAAAGATCAGATTTCTAAGATATTTAATGGTAAGAAATCTTAAGGCTTTTACAATTACAACCTAAAACAGAAAATTTCCATATTACATTAGAGTTGATAATTGCTTGATCTTGCTACTCCTTCATTACAAGAATCCTTGTTAAGATTCAAACTTGAATCTTCAGCCATATATATAACCTTTGCAGAAACTAGTCGTCGAGGAAGTGACTTGATCATGTGTCTTTGCCTTTACTCCATAGTACAAGAGATGTTGA
This sequence comes from Lathyrus sativus, assembly GCA_963859935.3. Classification (NCBI taxonomy): domain Eukaryota; kingdom Viridiplantae; phylum Streptophyta; class Magnoliopsida; order Fabales; family Fabaceae; genus Lathyrus; species Lathyrus sativus. Next base: position 942,219,905 of record OZ012735.1, read on the forward strand.
AGATGGATGCACAGCAGATTCTGAATCCAGTGTGTAATGAGTTTAACCTTTGAGTCTTCAAGAGGTTTTGTACTGATAGAGTCATTGGGAGCAGACGTTTGTAGAGCATGTCAACCTTTCTTGAGCCTTGTAATCTTGTAGACTCTAGCTAACAGGTTGATAAGACAATACAACTTGCTTTCTATAATACGGATAATCCACAACTTTATGACCAACTCTGAATGGTACCAGATGCTGATATACAATTACCAAGTATAGTAACTCGTATGAATCCTGAGGCCTTTAGCTCAGAGTCTGCGCTAATCCATACTAGCAATTATTCTTCAGACTCTGCCACCAGAAACTAGCAATGAAGCAACTCCCAAGTTTGTCTGAGTAAAATAGATTCTGATTAAAAAGTTAAAACAAAGAGAATATGTTTAAGAGGCATGTTTAAGGTTAAAACTCCTAGAAAGAAAGACAAAGATATGGTCATCGTAACCAATATCTGAGTTCAGGAGTCGGTTACGCAAGAGGAAGGTATTAGCACCACTCATGTCTTTTGTACTCAACGGGAACCATTTAGTTAGGGTTGAAAGAGTGTTAACTTATGTTAGTTTCTAATCTTATACTTATTTGGGATAGAAAAGGGAGAGAAGAAAAATGTTTTTATATTTTTAATAAAGAGAGAAGGGAGACCTAATGCTTTTTATCACTAAGGCGCTCGACAAGACTTCGCAATCTCATGCCTACGTATCCTCATGGTGCAATGAGGAACTCAAAGCCTTCATAGTTTGGGGACTACGATGAAAAAGAGAAAAGGTGGCTCGCCAAGGATTAGGGTCCTTGTGCCTACGTATTCTCATTGATAAATGAGAAATCAGAATGTCCATAGTTTCGGGTAAAAAGGCTTGTTTGTTGGTTGATTTAGCGAAAAATATTTAGTTGCATTCGATGTGGATTTAACAAAAAACATTGTTTTACCCAAAACCGGTGAGGAGCAGATGTCTGCATCACAATATAATGGGTTTACAAATCAACATTTGCGAGAAACGCCTCTTATCTCAACTCAAATAGTTTGTGGACGAGGCAATATTTTGCGTCGTCTTAAGACACAATATCTCACGTTTATGAAAAAGTTATTAGAATTAATCGCACTGCAGCGAGAAAAAATAATAGTTTGATTGGTTATATGTGTTTAAGGTGAATGACGAATGTTTGATGAAGATCAAATGTTCAAAGATTTGCGCTAGAATGCTAGAGTCCAACGACCCTTCTCCATTCAAACTTAATTGAGAAAATTGTTTGATGAACAATGAACTCTTGATGATAATCAATTGTTCAAAGAGTTACGCTAAGATGCTAGATCTCAACGACCCTTATTTGTCCAAGTTAATAATAAATATTTTAAGAAATGAAAGAATGAATGTACAGTTATCCCAATGCACAAGGCTCGAGACTGATCATTCAAGGGTTCTACTAGAATGATATATTCCAGCAGTCCTCCTCTTTCGTATTCATTAAGAAAATAGTTTTAAAGTAGTTATGAAAAAGGTCCAAGTTTGATTAACAAAAAGCACTCGATGTTGATCGAGGTTTATTCATGATTAGGTTTTAAAATGATCGGAAAGGTTGACAGTGATTCGTAAAGCAACCGACGTACAAGTTTGGTATTTTAAAAGGGATTGATGTTGAATCAATAATAAGTTTGAAAAGGTTTGTCAATAGGGAGGAGTTGGATAGTGATCAATTGGTGTTGGACCAATGTTTCTTGAAAATGGATCTTGGTGTTGACCAAGTGTCACACCCTAATTTTTAACCCTAAGATTCCACCTCTTTTTTGCATCATATTGCATCATGTTAAGTCAATCATCCATACATAACTAACCAGGTTATCAATTTTGTTTTGTTTTCTTTTGTTCATCAATGAAATAGGGTTTATTCCAAGAAGGTTAAAGGACTAATCAGTTAAATTTTGGATGGATCATTAACCAGTCAAGTTCTGATACCCTCAGGAGATCTCCCTTCATCAAAATTCAAGGGTCCGTTTGGTTCAACGGAGGGGAGGGGAGGGGAGGGATTTTAATAAAGGGGAGGGGAGGTGAGGGGATGTATTTTAACTAATGTATGCTTGGTTCAAAGAAAGGGATGAGAGGGGAGGGGAGGGATTTTTAACTACATATATGTTTGGTTCACAAGGGGAGGGGAGGGATTTTAAAACCAAATTACATTTTTATCCTTAAGAATATTATTACTTGTGTTTAGTAACACTAAAAACAATACTAGATAAAAATAGTTTTGAGTAAATTTCACCAAATAAAAACTTGCTCATTCATAAACAACACAAATTAAAACAAAATATTCAAAAACATATTAAAATGTAAGCAAAATATTCAGAACATATTAAATTGTAAACAAAATATTCATAAAAGTTATAAGACTATTATAAGATGATCAATCCGATGAACCAAACACCATTTGCATTATCACTACTTTGCGTGCTTCAAGTGGACACTGGAGAATCATTCTAAGTTTGTCAGCGTCTTTCATGACAGTGCAATATATTTGAGGCAATGACTTTGCATCACATCCACACTCTTTTATTAAATTCCGTGTTTCTTCCCCTGAAATTGGAGGCAACTCATATTTTTGACGTTCTCTCATTATTTCATTTCCTTCTCGTATTGCAGCATTTCCTTCTGTTAGTGCATTTGCAACTTAGACAAATGATTCTTGGAGTTCAGCAATATCGTTGTTTGTATCTTTGTTTTTAACCACTTTCATTTTCTTCCTTTTACTACCACTTAAAGGATCTGAGGATTGTGTTTCGGGTACAGAAAAATCGTAAGTAGCATCAAAACTTTCCAAATTCACCTCATTCCAGACAACATGGTCATCAATGTCTTGGATAGTTTCAACGAAGTCTTCATTGGTGACCGATAACTTTTGTTTTCTTGTCTTTTTTTAAAGTTCCAGATTCCTCTCCATCAGTTCGGTTAGGTCCATAAAGTATCACCATTTTCTCATAATTTGGAAGTGGTACATTTTTCCAATTTAATGCTTTTGGTTTTGACTGAAAAGTATGATAAATAAAAGATATAAGATTAATAAAAGTTATACAATTATTGATTAATAAAATATTTTAAAATAAAATAAAAAAGTTCATCAAAGTTATCTCAATTAGAGCATCTCAAACTTCTGACTCGGCATCCCATAACTGTGTAGTTGAATTCCA